>NC_051165.1:147750421-148115421 GCF_013339725.1 Rhipicephalus microplus | reverse complement strand
ATCTTTCATATCTCTCCTATCTCCTCGATATATCGTCGCTCTCTCACTTAGCGCATCTCCCTTTCTCTCTCTCTATTCCTTTATTCCTATCCTCTTAACCCCTCCTCACCCCCATCCCTTCTGAGCTACTGTTGAGGTGTCGCTCCTTGAAGCAGACAGTTACGGTGCTCACTTTTCTTTCCTTTTCCTTTCTTATAACACAAACACACGCGCGAAGATACTTAGTGCACAAAGCGAACCTCAGTGTCAGTTGCCATTGGCAGCTGCTGTGCCTTCGGATGCCGCAACAATTCATGCGAAGCCAAAAAAGTTATGTTTCCGTCCGGCCAGTGCAACAAGTTGCGAAAAAGGGCTTGGGTACACCCAAATCGGTATATTGGGAAAAATTGGTAATACGTGGCATACTTTCAGCTTTTGTATTAAATCATGAATGGCATGACATGTCTTATTCTTTTCAGCTCCATCACGGCAAGTGAACGTAATACGGGTGTCTGGTCGTGGTGGTGGTGGTAGTGATTAGATGAGAGGAAAGACGCCTGATTTCTGCAGCCCGTTAGGGAGCACGTCAGGTCGTATAGTGCTGTAACCTGGTGGCAAACTAACAGTAATGTTCTCAGCAGGAGTTTAACGTAAGCTAGCGGGAGTGAAATGGTGTCGCAGTTTTAGGTTGTCGAACGAAGTCCAATAAACTTCACTACATTTAGCGGGTAAATCGAAGTCTCCGCTATTGAACTAGCATAATACCGCCAACAACTATTGCCCACATGTTTCTTGCACTCCAAAAACATTTGTGACTCTTTGTGGAGCCTTATTTGCTCCTCATTAATGACAGTCATCTGCCTAGATGGCGTTTTTTTCGTGATAACTCCGCACTCACCACTTTCCTACCCAAAATGTGTTTTTTTTCCAAGCTAATAGCACGCATGCAATTTACGTACCGCGCGCCCGGCGATAATAGAGAGTTTTAGTACTGCGGAATGGTGCTACGTACGCATCACGCAAGCGCCTTGCGTTACGTGGCGTCGTTTGCCACTAATCGGCTTTTAGTACGCCGTAGTACCCGCGTACGTAACGAGCGTGAAGCGTGTTGCGTCATCTGGTATATCAAAATAGAAGTACGTGTTGTTGACAGCCAATGTGAGCCAATCCAAGTGTTATAGCCAGATTATGGCCATATTTTAAGCCACAGAGCCGGTCGGTGCTTGCCTTCGATGCCGCCATTTTGCAAAACGAAGTCTCGCGCTGTCGCGAATTTGTTCGAGAGCGGCGCGATCACCTCATACGTACGCACGCACGCATCTCATGCGTGCGTACGTAGAAGCTGCGTACTTAACGCGATACGTGCGCGTTGCGGTCTGCGCATGCGCACTACGCAGAACGCGGCGTCCTTACGTACGCAACGCCGCCACGTACGCAGCGTACGCAGTACTAAAACTTCTATCAATGGAAAGAAGGACACGTGAGATTGATGGCTCTTTTGCGTCGGGATAGAAACACACCCAAAAATACACGCTTTTCTTTCTCAAGATTGCGAAAGAGCCCACACGAAAATGCGAACGAACAGATCTCGTCAAAAAAAAAAAAAAAAAAAACGAGTGAGCGAGCCAGATGCCCGTTATTCTTTTCTGTGGAAAAGACGTCCTAAATACGCCTGTTGTCTTGCGGTATACAGTACGATACATAAAGAGACTCGTGAAGCGGCATTAGCTCTACTATACCCAACCAATCATTCAGGGCGGGTACCTCTCCTGCATACTGGTAACTAACTCCACTGCGTCATCATCTCGCAAGGATGTCGCCGACAACGTATGAGTTTCAGAAGGTCTCTTGCAGAGTGGAACGTTAGCTTCCTACATCATACGTGTTTCTTTTTTTTTTGCAAATAGTCGCGGCAAGACCGGTTCATACGAAACAGGCAAAGGTTGTGTAATTGTAACTATATGCGGCACTGCAGCGGTGTCATGAACCAGCGTTACGCTAGTGTATATAACTATAGAATTAGTTATCAAAACAGCAAAAAGTGCAGCTTAGAAATTTGCGTAAGGTATCGGAAAGAAATAGTGTGCTCTACAAAAAGATACATGGCCACTTGGTTCTCTTTTATCTCTTTATGTATTGCTGTGAATTTGATAAATTCTGTCTGCGAAGACGATTGTGTGGTGCTATATAAAAGCGCTAATATCTTCCGACCAACATATAACTAAAAAACAAAAGATACCAAGAGCGATATGGCTAGTGCGAATGCTTACGGCATGCTGCCTGGCAAGCGCCGTTCACTTTTTGAAAGGTCGTCTGTTACGCAAAAGCAACGTAGGTGGCTCCACGCTTGAAAAGAGAGTACGAAGGAGAGGAGGCCGAGGAGGAACGAGAGCGTAGGAGAAAAGTGTCGCTACTTTACGAACTTCTGGGGCTTTAGTTACACTGGCTAGGTCGTGCCATCTAGCGGGGCGCATTTGAACCAAAACGCGTCTGCCATCTCGGAGCCAATGATGAAAAATGGGTCAGTGGCCGTTGTGGCTGCGGCTGTGGTTTTTGCTGATTTCGTTATGTCTTCTAGTAACAGCGAATGCACTGTAAAGCCGGGCAACGTTGTGCACAGCAACAGTGACGTGAGTCGGTCCGCTTCTTGAGGCAGGTTACTTGAAGTGCGCTAACCCATTGCGGGTCACTAAAACGTTATTTTATTTCAAAATAAGCCATTTCTTGGCACAAAAGTAACACTACGAGGTTTCTGGACCCCTATTTCAACAATCAACGTCGACATTATAGTTTCCTTTAGTGTCCCTTTAACGAACAGAGAAACAACATAAACAGATAGGTTTTGTTGAAGACGATACATACCTAACTGCCGTAACAAGGAGCGAATTGATCACTGCACTGGCTTTGGTACCGCATGAATGAGTCTCCATTTTTCTGCTCGGCTATGAGCCCCGATGAATGTGTTTGCCGTTTTTTTTTTTCTTGTCAAGCGTGCTCTACAGTGGTATTGTGAAGTGAGGTGTCTCAATGCTGTATACATGCGTGATTGCCAAGGTAGTTAATGTAGCGAATTGAAATGTTCCTTTTTTTGTTTTCAGAAGTGCATGGCCACAAGCTATCGCCGCTCTTATTCGGGGGGTCGCGATCGGAGAGAATGAATAAATGCTTTTAGTTTTTGGTGGGTGACAAGCAAAGTCGTCAAACACTTCCCTTGCTGGATCGCACTTGACTGCCGTGGATTGTTGTGATGTCTAAACGAGAAAAGCCCTCTCGTGGAATTCTGAAGTCAATACATTTATATTTCACTCTTCGTGTGAGCGGTACTTCCTGGACAAAGATGATTATTGAGGCGAAAGCATTAGATGACTCATCAAACGTGAAATCTGGCCGTCAGCAGTGTAAATACGAGTGGCAGAAAAATCTCCATCACGAGATGCCATCACCCCATAATGCCATTGTGACGTCGTATAAATGCTCCGCTTCTCATCGTAGGCAGGGCAAGTAATCTAGCATGAGAACTGAGAAGTAAAAATACTTGTTTTTGTCTGTGTACCATAACGAGTGTAAGAATCTGTACTTTCTTCATTAGGCAGTCTACTGACGCTCATGAATAGTTATGACTTTGCGAAACATGTACATGCCTTGAAGCCCTGCGAGTGATAGTCAATATTAATGGAACACTTGTTTGAAACAATAAATCAGTTCAGACTGGTAAATTACACTCTGGGAAGTGTACTGTCAATATCATAAATAATTAATAGACGAGAACATTAAAGACAAAATTTCATCTTGAATTTTCGCGCTGAAATCTCCGCACTTAATGTTACAGCGTTTAAAGTTTTTTTTTATGCTTTGGGGCAATAGTTTGCGGTGCGCCACAACGCTGGTGCGATTGCACACACCAGTGGTTAGGAACTGCTGTTTGTAGAGCATAATTTTGATGCGCCTATCTCTGATACTTTAAATACATTAAAGGAGTTATCGCACTAGTTTTCGGTCGTAATATGTGTTATGTGAGTTAACCCTTGGGTGTTCGCGAACAAGCTGACAAAATTTCAGTGCATTTGGTCAAGAACTTGACTTGTAACGATCATTTTTATAAACACGAGGCGAGTGACCCAATAGTCCGACAACACTGGTGCACTTGCGAGTCGTGACGTAACAGGCTGCTTGCTTTGCAACTGTCTGTATTCCGGCCCTCTTTAGGGCCCTATATTGGGAAGAGTTAGGTATAAGAGTTAATGAAGAGCATTTTAGAACCTTGCGATTCGCTGATGACATTGCCTTGATGAGTAACTCAGGGGACGAATTACAGTTTATGATTGCTGAGCTGGACCCGGAAAGCAGAAAAGTAGGTCTGAGAATTATATGCACAAAACTAAAGCAATGTGCTGCAGTCTTGGCAGAAACCAGCGTTTTGCGATATGTGCAGAGACGCTGGAAGCTGTAAAGAAATATGTGTACTTAGGACAGGTAGAAACCACAGAGCCATACCATGAAAGTGAAATAACTAGAAGTATCAGAATGGGGTAGATCCCATTGGGCAAGCATTCTCAGATCGTGAATGGTAATCTGCTACGGCTGCATCTGGCCGGTATTTACCCACGGAGCAGAAAGCTGGAGGCTTACAAAGAGGGTTCAGCTTAAAAAAGGACGACACAGTGAGTGATGGAAAGGAAAATGATAGGTGTATTCTTGAGAGACAAGTATAGAGCAGAGTGGGTCAGGGAACAAACTGAGGTTAAGGATATCATAGTTGAAATCAAGAAGAAGAACTTGACATGGGCCGGTTATGTAGCACGTAGGCAGGGTAACCACTGGTCATTGAGGACAACTGACTGGATTTCCATCGAAGGCAAACGCACGAGGGGGAGACGGAAAGTTAGGTGAGCTGATGAGATTAAAAAGTTCGCAGGTATAACTTGGCAGCAGAAATCACAAGAACGTATTGATTGGAGTATTATGGGAGAGGCCTTTGCCCTGCAGTGGGCGTAGTCATGCTGATGATGATAATGATGTATTCAGGCCAGCCGGTGATTTCGTTTTGTAGTCAGCTGAGAGTACAGTGTATCTAATAAAGGTTGCTTGACTTTCGCATTCAGTACTGAACGATCTGCATCGGCTGAAACTTGAGTCGAAGACGATGGCTCCACTTATGAAGGAATGGAGGCGGAAATGTTGTAGGCCCGTGTGCTCAGATTTGGGTGCACGTTAAAGAACCCCAGGTGGTCGAAATCTCCGGAGCCCTCCACTACGGCGTCTCTCATGATCATGTGGTGGTTTTGGGACGTTAAACCCCACAAATCAATCAATCAATCACTTATGAAGGACATGACGTCACACACGCCAAGGTAAATTGGCAGTCACCAACGGTGGGCGGGGTATTTTAGCCGGCGATATTTAGGGCTCATTTTGCAATGATATGTATTTTTGCAGTAATTTTTTTCATATATGTACAGGTAGAATAGACCCTCTGTATCTATGTTTAGCTGAAAACCACAATTTAGTGGGTGACCGTGTCATGGCTTCTTGAAGCCTACATTTGTAGATTGTGCAGAAATAACCAGTAGAGATCCATAACGGCCTTTCCACGGCAGGTGGTGAACGGGCAAAGAAAACAATGGTAAGTAGTTTGAACAAACAAAGAAACGAACGAACAAACAAACAAACTAACAAACAGACAAACAAACAAACAAACAAACAGGCAAGCAAGCAAACGGACAAACGAGCAAGCAGACAAAAAAGAAAGCATTGATACCGAAAATAGTGTACTTGTTAAAGCCCTATGTGAAGGTGGTTCTCAAACTACAAGCCTTCTAATGAGCTCATATGCAGATGTATCACTCGTATCGCAAGAGGGTAGAAACATGCTACAGTGTCACGGAATGTTGAATGGTTGAATGCCAACGTTTGCACGAAGAAATACTGCAGCATTGTCGTAAACTTGTGGTTCCGTCAATTACGCTACTCACCTTGCATATCCGATGGTGTATAAAATAAGTCACAGTAAACTTTAATAGCCTCCCCTGTAATGTTACAAGAATAATTGCTTGCCTGGAAATTCATAAATTTGTCGGTGGCAGATGCCTAAGGCAAGTTTGTCATACAATGTCAGCCACTACTTAATAATATGTCGCACTGACATCGCATGGTGGTTAACGTCACCGGGCGTAAAGTTAATCACATGCTGCATAAAGTGGGTCCACGCAGTCGATTCCAATGAATACGTGTAACAGACACGTGTGCGCTTTGATTTTCCTGAGCCACGGGGGCCGAGTGGTCGCCCGCTGTAAATGTCAGCAACGTAAATGTCAATCGTAATGAGGCCGAAGTAATCCATCTGGTTAGTCAACAAAAATGCTTTCACCCGAATCAATGCGCAAGGTGACAAAATACGTCGTGCTAATCAACGACGCTCATATTTAAAAACGCTCATAAAACCATAACACGTACATGGCAGGGCACTTTTAAAAACGTAGAAACGGGAAGCATAAGGGGGGGGGGGGGGCATTTCGTGAAGAGTACTCTACTGTGAGAGCTGGTCGATAAAACTATACTGTGCGTGTTAACAAAAAAAAAAGATGGACCTATGCAAATAAACTTAATGTCCTGTTTCAATAATGAAGCTTTCAAAGGCGTATACGCAACTTATATGTGTACTCAATTGGGATATCCTTTCAGAACCGCATAGTCACGTCGTTTCTCATCCGCTGCTTGAGACTTCGGGGACCTCTCTCCGAAAGCACGTTACAGGAACGGTCGTATAGCAACGAGCCTTCTTTGACGCTGTCAACTTCCTCAACGCCGCCACAAAAGAGGCTCGGGCTTGAGACCTGAGTTGAAGAGAAAATAATTTACGGTCTATGCGCGGGAACTCCGAGGCTTGAGGCTCATCGACGTGTGCAGTTGGCGCGCTTCTTTTGTGTCACGAGCGCATTGACGCGTATATGTGCATCCATGCGGAGCATACTCGGTAAGTTTATACAAACTGTGTTTACGTGTTTTTTTCTCTCTTAGTTCCTCGCGAATCGGCAGAGAGACCACGCTGTTTCCACGTATACGTTTGGATGTACCAGTGAAGTGTGTTCGTGAAACAGCATTAGAGTATATATTGATTATTAATCGCGCCCGCGACGCGTATAAAATGAAAGGATCGGGTGCTGCTCGCCAAGATTCTGGGAGAACCGTCGAAACAGCGTGAACCTTGGCCGTAGCTTGTGAATGCAGGGAATAAAGATCGCGAGCAAAAGGGAGAGTCATAAGCTTCAGTTGGCTTGCGTTCGTAAGCTCGTGTCGTTCAGAATTCTTCGCGATTCGTCTCTGCGCTGTGCCAATATGAAAAATATCGCCGGCGTTCATTACCGAAGTGGGCTTAGGAAGCTAACACTCCGCTTGTGCCGTCTCCAACCATCAAGCTCTACGGGTTGTCACAAATTGGAGAATTAGTTTCGAATCCGTGATTCGAAGATTGAACGACACGAATTCAAAGAGATCAAGCAAAAATAAATAAATAAATAAATAAATAAATCAATCAATCAATCAATCAATAAATAAATAAATAAATAAATAAATAAATAAATAAATAAACAAATATTTCTTTAGCATTATAATTTGCCCCGCAGTGCCCCAGAACGTGACGTACGTCGCTGCTGACTATCACAATGAAGACAGTTTGAGTGTTAAATGCAATTTGAAAATCGCGGGAAAAGCTCGGAGAGCCGTGCGCGTACATTCATAGAAATAATTCTTTTTTTGTGTGTGTGTGTGAGTGAGTGTGTGAGTGAGTGTGTGTGCGTGTTTGTGTGTGTTTGTGCGTGTGTGTGTGTGTGTGTGTGTGTGTGTGTGTGTGTGTGTGTGTGTGTGTGTGTGTGTGTGTGTGTGTGTGTGTGTGTGTCACTAGAGTGCATGTATTTACGATGTTCATGGCTATAGCGTATAGCGTACTGTCACCCGTACGAAGCAGACGAAATTGCTGTTCCTGATGACTGCATGAGTATCAGCTTCAGTACAGATTTATCACGACATAATTACGCAGAGAAACGGAGCATAAAAATAGCAAAAATACTGAGAGGTCTGGCGGCTTGCACTGAGCAATAGTTGAATGCAGTAGACATCTCGAACATTTGACGTTATGACTCCTACAACTTGTCGTTGGTATAAGGGACAGAACAATCAAATCAAATTACTCGAAGAAAAAAGGGTATACGAGAGCTTATTGCTTAGCAAAGCCTTTTGAATACGAGAATGACCGACAGGCATTGACATGGGCGTGTTGAATCATCACTGCATATAGGATTGACTATAGTGAGGCGGCAGAGCACATATCTGACGCGTTCCAGTTCCCTTTCATCTATCTGCGTCTCCTTTCCCTCTTTACTTACAAGTTCTTAGTGCGTCTTTTGGACGAGTATCCCGAAGGATGGCCTTCGAATAGCGCGTCTCGCCGAGGAAACCCCTGGAAACTGGAAACTACCCCTTTATGCTCTATTCGCGACATGCATCTCGAGATGTACGAAGATGCAAATAACGGACGCGGTCGTAAATATGCCGCAGACAGATGCGTCCCACGCAGACAGAGGAATGGCATGCCGCTTAGCGTTCATTCACTGCAGATGCGCCGGTGCCAAGCGGAGTCGCAACCTTTGAGATATGCTTTCGAGGCCCGCTCTCCTGCTGATTGTTGTGCAAGGTAAGTTGTATAGAACGCGCTCGTCGACTTGCGCTCTTCATTCTCGATGGCAATCTCGTCGGAAACGGAGGCCTAGTTCGCCCGAACCTTGGTCAACGTGTCCGATTTTCGAGCCAGCGGCTAAAGGGACAACAGTGTGTAAGCTTTCCGTTAGCTAAAATCGAAAGCGATTTCCACGCCAAGTGAAAGCTGCACGCACTGTAGAGCATTTAATCGCATGTATATGTGTGTATGCTGTGCTTTATTCTTTATTCTTTATTCAATGATTACCCCGCTTAGTCCGAAGGCGCTGCAGCAGGGGTATCTGCCTTATTATATTATTTTCGACGTTTTCCTGTGTTTCGCTCTTTTGTGTTTTTTGTTCTGTTTTAGTATGATTATCTGTTATTTTATACCCTTCCCCATCACATTCCTGAGGTTTTGCTATTTGTTTTGCGATTACTATAAAAGTTCTTCGCTATGTTCGCCTTTGTACGGTTTTTCTGCTGTTTGCTTCTTCGAGCGTGGTGCTGCTAACTCCTGACGCTGGCTTTTCGCTGGCTCTGACAGACGAATTTGCCCTTCGGCGAAGCTGGCGTTCATGACTAAGCGCGTGGTAGCGTTACACACAAATGAGCAGCCTGCCTGGGTTATATGCATCAGGGCGTTGGACTGGGTAATTGTCAAAATAGATATTGTAGTGGGGAAGAGAGCCCGTATCGTAGGAGCAACTGGAAGACTACGATGAAAAGCTCAGAGAGCGCGTGGCAGTGACTGACACCCCTGAAAGCACGCAGTTCGTTTTTCAGTTAAAAAAAAAACACCTTATAATACAAAGTTGAAATGGATACATGGCTGTGTTTTGTTTCCCCGCTTGATTTCGACAATTTACCAACTAGCCGAGTCTAACACCTTGTTATCATGTACAATGGGCAAATCATATCATATCATATCATATCATATCATAACATATCATATCATATCAATGGGCAAATGTCTTCGCGTTCAATTTTCCCGACAGCAAGAGTCGTCATGTTCGGGTGTCATCGCCGCCGCTTCGTGCAAGACTCGTGTGATCTCCCACCATATAATGTGTGGGACGCCCCCCTTAACAAGCAGCTGCCGTTTTCGGGTTCCTTGAGCCTTCATTTTGGACCTGAAGACGCATGCCTAGAATTTTGAAGTCAAGATCGAGTGCCAGCCTGCACCGTCATTTTCTTCTTGCGGTGTCTTGCGTTTCCCCATGGTTTGTTATCCGGCACCTATAGAGTAGCATAAAAGGCGAAAAGCCAGGCAAACATCTCCAGCTCTTCGTTAAGCTATATCTCTCTCCCTTGATTTGTATTGTATCAAACATGAAACCCGCGTGATGCCAATGCTAGACATGAGACGATGACGGGGTAATCCATTAAGCTGCTCCGCAGTTAAAAGAAATAAACCAAGCAGTCCATACCAGCGAAGCAGAAACTTGTGGCCCCAGTATTTATCGCGAGCTGCAATATATCAGAGTCTCTTCTGCTGTAGTATTTCATTTCTTTATCGCCACATATAGGAGATGCGTGCTTCAAATTTCGAACTTGGTGACGTTAGCTTAAATTACTCTTAACAAGACCCGAAAAAGTTCGTGACTAGTGACGTGAATTAATCAGGTCACGAAACGTCAAACGTATCCACCGAGCTTTTTTTTTTATTTCACGCGTCTGCGTCTGCACAATTCGTTTACGTCCAGTGTATCACACATCAGGTGCAATGCTGCGGAAGCTACGCAGCAAGTTCTGCCAGCAAGATGTTTATTTCCGCATGTCTCGTCGTCGATTCAGTCATTGTAAATGCTGTGCGAGCAAACCACGAGCCCACGCGCAAGGCGTCGTGTTCACAAATAAAATATCAGAAAGGAAAAACAACCAAACGTTCGGTAATGCGCGACAACAAATTGATAGCGCCGGTCCTCGTCTCCTGCGTTTGTTGTCTAACCGTTTGCTGTGATCAGTTTAATAATGATAGCCGTAGAACGGAGTTTGTTTCTAAAACACAAAACACCTGCCTGCATTACTTAGCCTAAATTAAGGAAAAAGAAGCACGTTCTGGTCGATTAAGGCATCGAACTGCTTTTTGGTGCAAGCGCACTTACTGTAAGAAGTCTAATGAGGCTGTGGAGTGTTTTACTTGATTTATGAAGCAGAGTATAGTTGTTTAAGATTTAGCATGCTAAATCTTGACAGGTGTGTTTCACGGGTGTGTTTTGGCGCCTTTAACACATATATACTCTGCAGAGTATATATGTGTTAAAGGCACCGAAACACACCCGTGAAATGGTGCATATAAGTTACATGCCGCCAGCAGTCGAAGTAACCATATCTATGATATGCTGTCACACTCTATTTCCCATTGCAGACGGTCTATGCGCGTATGAGCAATAGAACGAAAACGTTTAAACGAGAAACGTTCCGCATGCTTCACCCTCACCCTCCTTTTCTTCCTCACTCTCACGTTTTTTACTCCTCACGCTCACTCCTTTTTTCACCCTTTTGTTATACTGTACTCTACACGGCTATGCTATGCCTTACTCTCTCTCCTCCTCCTGTCCCCTCTACTCAACCCTTCTTCCCTTTCCAGCATGCATACTATACAATAAATTACATGGCTATATATATATATATATATATTGTTATGGCGTTTATTAGCCGGCACACAGCGAGTCTACACAATGGCGACAGTAACGGCCAAAACACGGGGTCTCCGCGCGAGCGGCGTTCTCTTTGGGCAGACCCACAAGAAAGCACATAAGAGTTCAACCCACTTCAGTGTTCGGCGGCTTCTGTACAATTACCCCGGGGTCGAAGAGGGAGCCGCCTGGCGACCTAACAGCTTGTCACTACGAGCGGGTCATAGTAAGCCTTCAGACGCTCCACGTTGACTATGTCGCGCCCGCGGCGGCGCATGTCCGAAGATTGTTCAATTGGCTCGATAAGATAGTTGACCGGAGATGTGCGCTCGATCACACGGTAGGGACCTTCATATTTCGGGAGTAGTTTGGAAGAAAGGCCAGCTACAGAGGTCGGGATTGAGAGCCATACAAGGGAACCAGGAAGGAAGGTGGGCTCAGAAGTGGCGGAGCCATCACGAATACTCTTCTGCCGCTCTTGCTCATGCGTCGTAAAAGTCTTGGCAAGCTCGCGACACTCTTCAGCAAGCCTGGCGGTCTCGGAAATAGGTGTACACTCAGATGGATCCGGCGTGTACGGGAGTATCGTGTCGATGGTGTGTGACGGGTGCCTTCCGTACAGCAAAAAGAAAGGTGAAAAACCAGTCGTGCTCTGAGGGGCGGTGTTGTAGGCGTAAGTGACGAAGGGCAGTATGGTATCCCAATTCGTGTGGTTGGCGGCGACGTACATCGACAGCATGTCGCCGAGGGTGCGGTTAAAGCGTTCGGTCAGACCATTCGTCTGCGGGTGGTAAGCAGTAGTTTTGCGACGGACAGAATGGCACTCAGTGAGAATGGCATCGACGACTTCTGACAAGAAGACACGGCCTCGATCGCTGAGAAGCTCCTGGGGTGGACCGTGGCGCAATATAAATCGATGTAGTAGGAAGGACGCAACATCACGCGCAGTAGCCGCAGGGAGAGCGGCGGTTTCGGCGTATCGCGTTAAATGATCTACGGCGACGATGGCCCAGCGGTTGCCAGTGGACGTCAGAGGAAGTGGTCCGTACAAATCGATACCTCTGCGCCCAAACGGACGGTCAGGGCAAGGTAGCGGTTGCAGACCGGCTGGTGACTTGTGTGCGGACGGTTTGCGGCGTTGGCAAGCGAGACAGGAGCGAACGAACTGCTGGACGTAGCGGTACATCCCGCGCCAGAAGTAGCGTTGTCTAATGCGATGGTAGGTTTTGAATACCCCAGAGTGCGCGCACTGTGGATCAGAATGGAAGGATTCACATATCTCCGACCGCAGACTGCGGGGTATCACGAGTAGCCACTGCCGGCCATCGGCGTCGTAATTGCGTCGGTGTAGGAGGCCGTCACGAATGGCGAAATGGTGAGCTCGACGACGCAAGGCACGCGTGGATGGCGTTGCGGACGGATCAGAGAGCAAGTCGATCAGTTGGGCGATCCAATTATCCTTTCGCTGTTCGGTAGCGATGATGTCGACATCAATGGCAGAAACAACAACCGAGGATACTGAGCAGAGCACGTTAGCTTCAGGCAGAGGGGAGCGCGAGAGGGCGTCGGCGTCAGCATGCTGGCGTCCGTTGCGGTAGAGGACGCGGATGTCGTAGTCTTGTAAGCGAAGAGCCCAACGGGCGAGGCGGCCTGAGGGATCCTTCAATGATGACAGCCAGCATAGTGCATGATGGTCAGTGACGACATCGAATGGGCGACCATACAAACAAGGTCGAAACTTTGTAAGAGCCCAGACGATCGCCAGGCACTCTTTTTCCGTGACGGTGTAGTTTGTCTCGGCTCTTGTGAGCGTACGGCTTGCATATGCCACAACATAATCAGGGAACCCGGGTTTGCGCTGCGCCAGAACAGCGCCGAGGCCTACACCACTGGCGTCCGTGTGCACTTCTGTTGGGGCCGTAGGGTCATAGTGGCGGAGAATGGGAGGAGACGTCAACAAGTGGCGGAGCTTCAAGAATGCGTTGTCGCACTCTGACGACCACGAATTGAGGGGCCCGTTACTTCCGAGGAGCTTCGTCAGCGGTGATATAATCGTGGCGAAGTTTCGTATAAAGCGTCGGAAGTATGAGCACAGGCCCACGAAACTACGCAGTTCTTTGACGGACGCAGGTTTTGGGAATTCGGCCACGGCCCGAAGCTTGGCTGGGTCAGGAAGAATGCCATCCTTGGACACGACGTACCCTAGGATGGTGAGTTGGCGTGCTGCAAAGCGGCACTTCTTCAGATTTAGTTGCAAGCCGGCATTGCTCACACGTGCGAAAACTTCTTTTAGACGTTGGAGATGGGTGGAGAAATCTGGAGCGAAGACAACAACGTCATCGAGGTAACACAAGCACGTGTGCCATTTCAAGTTGCGCAGTACGGTGTCCATCATGCGCTCAAATGTCGCAGGTGCATTACACAGACCAAACGGCATGACGTTGAATTCGTACAAGCCGTCGGGTGTGATGAAGGCAGTCTTCGGTCGAGCGTCATCAGCCAGGGGTACTTGCCAGTACCCCGAGCGCAGATCGAGAGAAGAAAAAAATTGGGCTCCGTGAAGGCTGTCAATTGCGTCGTCGATGCGCGGCAGTGGGTAGACATCCTTGCGAGTGATCTTATTGAGCCGTCTGTAGTCCACACAGAACCGCACAGAACCATCTTTCTTCGCAACAAGAACAACAGGAGACGCCCATGGACTGTCCGAGGGCCGAATAACGTCGCGTCGGAGCATATCGTCAACCTGCTCGTTAATTTGCCGGCGTTCAGCAGGCGACACGCGGTATGGACGTTGCCGTAATGGTGGATGGGCACCAGTGTCAATACGATGCGTAACAGTGGACGCGCGACCGAGAGAACTTCGCCCGACATCGAAAGAAGAACGGTATTCTTGCAACAGGTCTAGAAGCTGGGAACGCTGCACTGACGTAAGGTTGTCATCAATGAATGGGCCAAATACATCAGGAGATGATGGGTCAGAAGTAGAAACAGCACTGATGGTACGTGAATCGGGACAACGCGAGTCTTCGGGTACGTCCAGGACTTGTGCGTCGTCGACTGCTTCCACTCTGCCGAGACATTCCCCTTGAACCAAGGTAACAGTGTACGGGGATGGGTTGGTCACAAAAATAGCGGCGTTGCCTTGGGTGATTTGCACGGTCGCGAAAGGTACTAGCAACCCTTTCCTCCTGGAAGCACGGTAGGATGGCGAAACAAGTGCAATTGTGTCGGAGAGACCGGTGCAGTAGACCGATACTCCCATCGTCGAGCTTGGAGGCACTATAGTATCGTCTTTCACAAGAATCTTGTTCAGTGTCGAGGGACCGTCTTCTGGCGTCAAATGCGAGAAGGGCGAGAGTTCAATTTCGGCGGCGGCACAATGAATGACGGCGTCGTTGCGGGAGAGAAAATCCCATCCCAAGATGACGTCATGAGAGCATGCAGGAATGATGATGAATTGGGCGACATACAGAACGTCCTGAACGACAACGCGAGCTGTGCAGCCTGCTGTAGGATTAATACGATGTGAGCTAGCGGTACGAAGGGACAGTCCAGAAATCGGCGTCGTCACTTTTCGAAGCAAGCGGCAAAGGTTTTCGCTCATAACTGATACCGCAGCTCCAGTGTCAATAAGAGCAGATGCATGAACACCGTCCACAAGCACGTCAATGACATTAGATGGGCGGCTCTGAGGGCTTTCACAATGCGATAGCGTCGCAGTCCTTGCCTCTGGGACTGCGACGACTAGTTTTCCCGCTCATGAGCAGAAGAACTTGGCCGCATGGGGGACAGAGACCGACGTCGTGGAGACGGCGACCTTCGAGCAGACGGACCTGGGCGAGACGACAGTGGCACAGACGGCAGTTCCTCGTTATACGAACGGCTAAGGTGGCCAGCAACAGGAGAAGTGGGAGCCGGCTGTAGTCGAGAGCAATAACGGGCTACGTGACCGGCGTAACCGCAAGCAAAGCAGATGGGCCGGTTGTCGGGTGTGCGCCATCGGTTTGCCGGGGTGGGTCTCGCCCGGAACGGTGTCTGGAAAGGATGCATGGTGGGCTGAAAATGAGGCTGAGGGGTTGCGCCAACATATGCAGCCGGCATACCCGCTGCAAAGGACGGAGGTCGTGCGGCAGCTTTGGCGTAAGTCACTGGTGCAGGCGCTTGAACGACTGGAGGTGGCCTTGCGACCACTTGGGCGTAACTTGGGGGTGCAGGGGCCGGAAGTTGTTGTGGGTGGTACGCAGGCATGACCTCCGCTATTTCCTGCCCAATCGCTCGGCGGATGGGTGGAAGAATGGTAGGGGCCGATTGTTGAGCAGCCGGTGGGTGGGCAAAGGGCAGGAGAGAGAACTGCCGCGCGATTTCCTCACGTATGAAGGACTTGAGATCTGCCAGCAGTGCCACCTGATCACAGCTCGCTTCCAAGCCTGCAAGCCCTGCATCTCGTGATGTGGAGCGACGGGTCATCGAACGCTGCCGGCGGAGCTCCTCGTAGCTCTGGCACAGCGTGATGACCTCAGCTACTGTGCCTGGGTTTTTGGCAAGCAGCATCGTGAAGGCATCATCGTCAATGCCCTTCATGACGTTCCGGATCTTGTCTGATTCGGACATGCTGTCGTTCGACTTCTTGCACAAGTCCAGGACATCTTCAATGTAACTGGTGAATGACTCACCGGCCTGCTGAGCGCGTTCGCGTAAGCGCTGCTCGGCTTGCAACTTGCGAACGGCAGGGCGGCCAAAAACGTTGGTGATAGCAGTCTTGAAACCGGACCAGGTTGCAAACTCGGACGCGTGGTTGGTGTACCACAAACTTGCAACGCCCGCAAGGTAGAACACCAAGTTTGTCAACTTGCCGTCCTCGTCCCATTTGTTGGGGACGCTTTGCTGAGAGGCGTCGTGGGACATGGTAGATTGCAGCGTACGTGAGCATAGTTCCAAGGGCATCGATGGGGATCGTAGCACTCTCCACCAATTTGTTATGGCGTTTATTAGCCGGCACACAGCGAGTCTACACAATGGCGACAGTAACGGCCAAAACACGGGGTCTCCGCGCGAGCGGCGTTCTCTTTGGGCAGACCCACTAGAAAGCACATAAGAGTTCAACCCACTTCAGTGTTCGGCGGCTTCTGTACAATATATATCTATATATATATATATATATATATATATATATATATATATATATATATATATATATATATACCTTCACCCTCCTTTTCTTCCTCACTCTCACGTTTTTTACTCCTCACGCTCACTCCATTTTTCAGCCTTTTGTTATACTGTACTCTACACGGCTATGCTATGCCTTACTCTCTCTCCTCCTCCTGTCCCCTCTACTCAACCCTTCTTCCCTTTCCAGCATGCATACTATACAATAAATTACATGGCTATATATATATATATATATATATATATATATATATATATATATATATATATATTGTGAGGAACCGGTTTATTCGGCCAGGCTCGAGCTCAATCACGCCGGTGATGATATTCTTAGATGAAGAAGATGTACAGGTGGTGATGATTACAAAGAGAATAAAGAGTCATTCGCTTGTCGCGCTCACACTAATTCCCCCGCGCGGTGAAAGCGGCCGCCTGGTCGCTTGACAGTATTATGAAATGCGTCGCGCATAAGGCTTCAAACGAGATACGTGCACTATCTCTGTTCCTCGGCAACGATGATCAGGACTAGAACTAAGAGGAGAAACGCGGTAATTGACAGGAGATGTCTGTTCGACCACCGTGTGTGGCCCAATGAAGCGACTGATGAATTTGTCGCATAGGCCGGGGACGCGTAGTGGAGTCCATAGAAGAACTTCGTCACCAGGGGAAAAACTCACAACACGGCGAGACGGGTCGTAGCGAGATTTTCGAGTGTCTTGAGAGAGGCCGGTGTTAACACGGGCCTGGTGACGGCAGTGTGCGAGACGAGATAGGAATTCTTCAGAGAAAGGAGCCGTCGAGGGTGCAGGGGCCGAAAGGAAAGAGACATCCAGAGCGAAACTCGGCGAGCGACCATGGACGAGAAAAAATGGAGAAAAGCCGGTAGTGCGTTGAGCAGCCGTATTATAGGCGAATGTCACGAAGGGTAGAATTGCATCCCAGTTCGTGTGGTTGGGGTGAATGTACATGGCGATCATGTCCGATAGGGTCCGATGAAACCGTTCAGTCAATCCGTTGGTCTGCGGGTGGTAGCTAGAAGTGGTCTTGTGAACAGTGTTCGAGGCACGCAAAACTTGCTCGACAATGGAAGATAGGAAGACTTTGCCACGATCACTGAGGAGAATGCGTGGAGCTCCATGACGCAAAAAGATGTGGCGAAGAAAGAAATCGGCGATCTCAGTGGCAGTCCCAGATGGTATAGAAGCTGTTTCTGCGTAGCGGGTAAGGTGGTCGACTGCCGTGACAATCCAGCGATTCCCATTGGATGATATAGGTAGAGGGCCATACAAGTCGATTCCAACGACTTCAAAAGGTGAGGCGGGACAAGGAAGAGGTTGCATTAAGCCAGCCGGAGCAGTTGTCGGTCGTTTTCGCCGTTGGCAATGGACACAGGAGGCGACGTACTTAGCGACGGCTGAAGAGAGGCCAGGCCAAAAACAACGACTTCGTATTTTGTCGTAAGTCTTGTGGTAGCCTAGATGAGCAGCGGTTGGATCATCATGAAAAGCTTCCAGAACTTCACGTTGCAGAGAACGTGGGATGACGGGTACCCACTTGTTGCCATCGATGTGGTAAACGTAGCGACATAAAGCATCACCGACAAGCTTAAATTGTTTAAGTTGTCGACGGAGTCTGGCGTTTGGAGGAGTAGTAGAGCCGGTCAAGCGGTCAACAATGGTGCGGCAGTATGGGTCGACACGTTGTTGTGAAACAAGGACGGATAGGGTGGCAGGTGATGAACTTAGCGCTGCGATTGGAGAGGTGCTGTTGTTTTGGAGTATCGATGGAGAATTGCTTCCGCCGGGCAAAGGACAGCGCGATAGAGCATCAGCATCTTGATGCTTCTTCCCAGATCTGTAGGTGACATCGAAATCATACTCCTGTAAGCGAAGCGCCCAGCGACCAAGGCGACCCGATAAGTTTTTCAGCGATGAAAGCCAGCATAGGGCGTTATGGTCGGTCACGACGGTAAAATGACGGCCGTGAAGATATGGTCGGAATCTTTGCACTGCCCAAACAACAGCAAGGCACTCCTGCTCTGTGATAGTGTAGTTCTTTTCTGGAGCGGTAAGAGCACGACTTGCGTAGGCAACGACGCGTTCGCGTGAGTTTTTGTCACGCTGCAAGAGTACCGCACCGAGACCATGACTACTTGCGTCGGTTTGAAGGATGGTGGGTGCGGTGGAATCGAAGTGGCACAGTACCGGATCCGACGTGAGGGCTTGCTTCAATGCCGTGAAAGCGCTTTCGCAGTCTTCGGACCAAATGAAGGGGACGTTCTTTGCGAGGAGTTGATGGAGCGGAGACGCAAGTTCCGCGAAACCACGTATGAAGTGCCGGAAGTAAGAAAATAACCCAAGAAAGCTGCGCAGGTCCTTCTGACGTAGTGGACGAGGAAAATCGAGGACAGCGGCAAGCTTCTCGGGGTCGGGCCGAATTCCTTCTTTGCTGACAAGGTGGCCGAGAACCTTGATTGTCTTGCTAGCAAAGGTACATTTCTTGGTGTTAAGCTGTAGACCGGCTTTTGCAAGGCATGTGAGGACTTCGTCAAGACGTTGTAGATGCTGCGAGAACGTGGATGAAAACACTACTATGTCATCGAGATAGCACAGACATGTTTTTCATTTCAAACCACGCAATACGCCGTCTATCATGCGTTCGAAGGTGGCGGGCGCATTACAGAGTCCAAAAGGCATCACATTGAACTCGTACAACCCATCTGGCGTTGAAAAGGTGGTCTTCTCTTTATCAGACTCCGACATTGGTATCTGCCAGTAGCCTGACCTAAGGTCGAGGCTGGAAAAATACTCTGCGCCCTGTAATGAATCCAGTGCATCGTCGATCCGAGGGAGGGGATAAACATCCTTGCGCGTTATTTTGTTTAGCGCACGGTAATCGACGCAGAAACGCATTGTCCCATCTTTCTTTTGAACGAGAACAACTGGGGATGACCAGGGACTCGAGGAAGGACGTATGATGTTGCGTCGTAGCATGTCTGAGACGTTTTCCTCGATGATCTTGCGTTCTGCCTGAGACACGCGATATGGACGCCGATGTACAATACGAGAGCCGTCAGTCTGGATGCTGTGAGTAGCGGTGGTAGTCATGCTGAGGGCGGGCGAGTTCACGTCAAATAGAGAACGGTGTCTATTTAACAGGGCGAGCAAATCTTCAGTTTGATCAGGTGTTAAGTCATTGCTTATTGTCGCCGACACAGGTGTGGCAGAGGCATTGAATGGCAATGATTGCGACTTCGGAACATCGTTGTGGTTGTTGTTCGGAAAAGTAACAATCGCAACAGGCTCACTGTCGACCCGCGCAAGATACTGTTGAGCCACAGGGGAGCAGTACACACTCGGGCGTTTGATTTATGGCGGTAGGTACGTACACCCATCGAAGAAGCGAATAAGCCCCGGTGTGATCACAATGCCCCTACATAGGGTATGACCGTAAGGGAGAATTAGTACGTCGCCATCCACAATGTCGGTGCAATTAACACTTATAATTTCTTCGATGTATGGCCGAAGTACATAATCTGACTTGGTGACAAGGCGGATGCGTCCATCTTGTTCAAGCGGAGAAGAGTCAGTGGCGTTTAGATGCAGGAGGCGCTGATCACATGATATGAAAGCGGACGCAGAAGACAAGAAATCCCACCCAAGAATAAGAGCGTGGGTGCACTCACGAAATACCGCGAAAACAATGTGATGACGAATGCCTTCTATGCAGACACGAACGGTACACTGTGCAAGTGGACGAATGAGAGCGTTGGTCGCCGCACGTAGAGGTGGGCCGCCATAATGTGCGGTGACTTTTCGAAGGCGGGAACAAAAATCAGCACGAATAATCGAAACGGCAGCGCCAGTGTCTACAAGAGCCTCAACACGTACACCTTCTACAAACACTACTATCAAATTCGATGGCCACTCTGGAGGAATTGTTAGCTGTCCAAGGGATGCAGTTTCCCCTCCTAAAACTGCATCGGGGAGTTTTCCGCGTGGGCGTTCGTGGAATGGGAGGCGGGCCGTAGAGGCGACACTGAACGGCGACCTGGCGAAGGCGACCTGCGGCGAGACGTACGGGAATTCCCAGGCATGTCCGTATGGTAAGTAGGTGACGGTGAACGGTAATAGGACGATCGGGGGGGGGGGGGGGGGTGGCCGTAAGTAGTTCATGGTCGGGCGGAAGCTTCGATGTTCTTCGGGAGCGTAGCCGCGTTGCTCGTCTTGTTGGCGCCTTCGACAAAACCGAGCGATATGTCCTCGATAGCCGCAGTAGTAACAGGTTGGCCGAGGTGGGCGCTGAGGTGCGTAGTAAGGTGGTGCACGCACTGGCGGTGATAACGAAGCCACAGGCGTATGGTCTGCTCTTGTAGGCACAGAAACGGTGGGTGCGGCAGAGAGCGCGGCAACTTCGGCGTTCGTGCGCGTCCACGCAGGTCTGTTGGAACACGTCGCACGCGATGCGGAGGCGATCTCTTGTTTAATCAGGTCTCGCAAGCTATCTTTTTCAGGAGGTGAAGTAACTTCGACAGCACAGGAAGAGCAGCGCCCGTGCAGCTCTTCACGAACGATGTCGCGAATAAGCGCACGCAAGTCGAGGGGTTCAGGCAAAGGAACGTCGGTGGCATCGTAGCAAAGGCGAAGAGACTGAAGCTCGTCAAGTCGCTGACAGATGGTTATCACGTACTGGGTGGTGGCAAGATTTTCCGTGGCGAGGGCGTTAAAGGCGACGGTGTTAATGCCTTTAATAATGTGGCGTATTTGGTCGTTTTGAGACATGCCGGTGTTAACGCGCTTGCACAGTGCAAGGACATCCTCAATATATGAGGTGTAAGATTCACCCGGCAGCTGCGTGCGTTGAGCGAGTTTCTTCTTTGCTGCCTCAGTGCGAACTGCAGGGGCACCAAATACCTGACGAATTAGCTGCTCGAAAGTGTCCCAGTCGGGAAGATCCGGGTGGTGGTTCCAGAACCAAGTTTTCGCAACATCGGACAAGTAAAATGGGACGCTGCGCAACTTGTGTGGATTGTCCCACCCGTTCAAATCGCTGACGAGGTCGTAGTTCTTGATCCAGTCTTCGACATCATCGCCTCGGAGACCGGAAAACACAGGTGGATCACGCAGGCGAGTGTTGTTGGGCGGAGCGGGGGGCGGTGGCTGCAGTAGGACGGCGACGTTGGATGGGCCAGGGTTTTCTTGGGCCGCCATGGCAGGGGGTTGTACGCGACGACCCGAGCGGAGCTCCAGCGAGAACGGGCGAGAGGACTTGAGGGAACGAAAAGCACAGTCCACCACTTGTGAGGAACCGGTTTATTCGGCCAGGCTCGAGCTCAATCACGCCGGTGATGATATTCTTAGATGAAGAAGATGTACAGGTGATGATGATTACAAAGAGAATAAAGAGTCATTCGCTTGTCGCGCTCATATATATATATATATATATATATATATATATATATATATATATACCCTCACCCTTACCCTCCTTTTCTTCCTCACTCTCACGTTTTTTACTCCTCACGCTCACTCCTTTTTTCACCCTTTTGTTATACTGTACTCTACACGGCTATGCTATGCCTTACTCTCTCTCCTCCTCCTGTCCCCTCTACTCAACCCATCTTCCCTTTCCGGCATATATATATATATATATATATATATATATATATATATATATATATATATATATATATATATATTGTGAGCAATATTCATGCGCGTCATTTTCTCATATGTACATACTCATCATCATCTGCCTGACATGTGTTGTGGGGCAGAGGCTCGGCAAGTAAAAGAAGTGTCTTTCAGCCAAAACGTTGCCTTACAAGTGGTGGAGAGTGCTTTCCGGTCCCCTGGTCCTCTCTCTGCAGCGCTTTTTCGTTATCTTCCACTACCAACCATCCCTGGAGCTCCGGTCGGGTCGCCGTCTGCGCAGTCAGCCCATGGTCATGTCGCAAGACGAGCACAACAACACGGCTCCATACACCCCGCCTACACCCCTGGGCATGCCTTCATGGACTGTCACCGCCCCTCAAAAAGACCCCCCGATGTTCGCCGGCCTTCGCGGTGAAGACGTTGAAGACTGGTTGGATGAGTACAACCATGTGAGTGCGCTTAACTATTGGCATGATTCTGTGAAGCTGTCCCGCGTACCGTTCTACCTGACGGGGGTCGCTAAGACATGGTTTCTCAACCATCAACTGGATTTCCCGGACTGGCCTACCTTTAAGCAGCAGCTCCGTCAGATATTTGCCAACCATGCAGACATAGCCAAATGGAAGCTTGCTGAACGTGTTCAGCACTCCGGCGAGTCTTATACCTCGTACATTGAGGATGTCCTCGCCCTATGCCGTCGCATCGACAGCTCGATGGCGGAACATGACCGCGTTCGCCACCTGCTCAAGGGCATAGGCGCCGTCGCATTTAACGCTTTAGCGGCAAAGAACCCCACCATGGTCGCGGATATCATCAGTACGTGTCAGCGACTCGATGACCTTCAACTTATACGTTTACAGCCTGACACAGGATATCTCAGGCCAGCGCATGACAATGAGCTCCGGTCGTTGATACGGTCCAGGATCCGCGAGAAGCTGCAACTCCAGGCCACCTCGTCGTCTTATGAGCTCCGCATAACGCCTTCTGCAGGCAGCCTCCGCAACATCGTCCGGGAGGAGCTGGCATCCATGACGTGTAAGCAAGCCCCGAGCTCGCATACAACTCCAAAGCCGACATACGCTCAGGTAGTTGCAGCGTCACCTTCTCAACAATCACCACAGTACGTGTCAACTACACACTCCTCACTGAATGCCCTTGCCCCAAGGGCACCGCCTCCTTCTTTCCATGCCTGGCGTCCAACTCGACCGATTTGCTATTATTGCGGAATACGTGGCCACATTTCACGGTTCTGTCGTCGACGTCAACAAGACGAAAGGCGGGGCTATGGTCACTTCGAGAGGGATGAGTTTGCCACTGCTCCACAACATCGCCACCCATATCAACTGTACCAACGCCGCTCACCATCTCCACAGCACTTCGACGCAGCCAGTACATTCTGCTCCTCACGCCGTCGTTCCCCGTCACCTATGCGCCGTTCCTTGTCACCACTTCGTCCGGCTACCACGGCGTCTCATTTGATGATTGATATGTGGGGTTTCAATAATACTCGTTGTTGGGCTAGTTGGTGCATTGCTTCAGATGAAAAACTTCCGGCCAATAAAATAACGCACACAGGAAACGAAGAAGGAGACAGGAAAGAGGCCAGACTACCAACTGTTTATTCACATATGCGTGGCTCAAGTATATATACTCATACGGTCACATGGTGAAGCTAAGTGCTCTTTAAAAAATAACCAAAAATTGCCCAAAGTAATAAACTGACTCATAATCATTCAAAGCTTTCTTCGCTCTACTAATCGCTACAGATTACAAACAAGATTCTAGGAACGTGTTTTCCTTCCTGCGCAGTGTCACGGAGCTATCGCTGCAGCATGCTTCACCACTCTTTGCAATATGAAAGGCTTCCAAAATTTCCCGTGCCAATTTTTCATGGCTTTTGCCTAAAATCTTGATTTCGTTCAGCAGTGGCTTACAATTGCACTGTTTACAATGAAGGGCTAGATTGGAGCCTGTGCCTTTCTCAAGTGATTTGAAATGTTCCCAGGCCCTAAAATTCACACAACGCCCTGTTTGGCCTATGTATAACATCCCGCACGTCAATGGAATTGCATACACCACGCCAACAACACACTTCACAAAAACCTTCCCATGCTTCGCCTCACACTGAAACTTCTTCTTTTTCCCGATGCGTGCACACAAACCACCCAATTTCCTTGGTGCGGAAAATACCACGGACACTCCAAACCTGAACGCCACTTTTTTCAAGCCATGCGCTACACGGTGCGTATAGGGCAACACCTGTGGTATCCTCTGCTCTGGACCTGTCTGTTTGGTTTTCTTTTTTCCTTTCATTTTTTGTAGTAACGTTTCAGCAACAGCTGACAAAACAGAACTGGGAAAGCCAGCGTTTTTTAGTCTCTCTATCTGGGCGGTGAAGCTCGTCTCAAGCATGTGCTCACATGACTTGAGACAGTGAGCGGTGTCTGTTGGACGGTGTTGACAGCATCATGAAAACTGCGCGGAAAAGGGACCTTCTACCAAAAGACAGCACACGGCATGTCGTCTCCTACTTTGAAAGGAACAACCTTCGACTACTACAAGGAGATAAAGAAGGCGGATTCGTGGTGATGTCTGCGACAATGTACAAGGAAAAGGCCACTGAAGCTTTATCGAAGAACTTTGTACAGGTGAGCAGCAAAACTTGCAGAGTGAAGACTAAAGCGATAGCTATGTGCAACGGGATGCAGCTTCCTAGGTTAGCCAGTGACATCAGGAAATGCAAGAAAGGAACTCTGGACGTATTCTTCGTGGTGAAGACACACAAGCCACACATGCCATTCAGGTGTATCGTCAGTGAACGCGGTACTTGGTTACAACAAGTTAGCTCTTTTTTATTTGACCACTTGCGGGGGCTCGAGTTGCGGGACCCATTCTTAACAAAGAATTCGACAGATGTCATTGCTTTTCTAAAAAAGAAGCAGAAGGAAATAGGTTTTTTATTTTCTATTGATGTCGAGGATTTGTTCTACTCTGTACCGCATACAGAGCTGTTTAAGTCTGTCCGAGAGTGCATTGAGTGTAATGGAACTGTTGCATTTCAAAATTCTGTGGGCATTAGTGTGGACAAGTTTATGTCGCTCCTCGAGTTTTACCTTCGGGCGACGGTTGTTTCCTTTGACTCAGGCTTGTTTGTTCAAAAGAAAGGGATATGCATTGGATCTTGCGTTGCCCCTGTGCTGTGTAATATTTTTTTATCTTCCATTGACCGGGATTTAGAATCCACGTTTGACAAAGGCACTGTCCTGCAAATTTTTAGATACGTGGATGACTTTTTGGTAGTTTTAGCAGCTGATTTTAATCTGACTTATGACAACACCGTACAAAGCGTATTATGCTACTTTAAAAACCTAGGGAAAGGCCTGAGTTTTACGCATGAGGTGCCGCTGAACAATAGCCTCCAATTTTTAGACATAAACATTAGATGTTGTGATGGAAACGTGTGTTGGATGTATTCGCCAAGAGCAAAGAAAGAGCTGTTACCGTATAACTCTTCACACTCTAAAACGGTAAAGAGGGCCATCGGTTCTCTTTGCCTTGAATCTGCCCTGACAAAGTCATGTGAGCACATGCTTGAGACGAGCTTCACCGCCCAGATAGAGAGACTAAAAAACGCTGGCTTTCCCAGTTCTGTTTTGTCAGCTGTTGCTGAAACGTTACTACAAAAAATGAAAGGAAAAAAGAAAACCAAACAGACAGGTCCAGAGCAGAGGATACCACAGGTGTTGCCCTATACGCACCGTGTAGCGCATGGCTTGAAAAAAGTGGCGTTCAGGTTTGGAGTGTCCGTGGTATTTTCCGCACCAAGGAAATTGGGTGGTTTGTGTGCACGCATCGGGAAAAAGAAGAAGTTTCAGTGTGAGGCGAAGCATGGGAAGGTTTTTGTGAAGTGTGTTGTTGGCGTGGTGTATGCAATTCCATTGACGTGCGGGATGTTATACATAGGCCAAACAGGGCGTTGTGTGAATTTTAGGGCCTGGGAACATTTCAAATCACTTGAGAAAGGCACAGGCTCCAATCTAGCCCTTCATTGTAAACAGTGCAATTGTAAGCCACTGCTGAACGAAATCAAGATTTTAGGCAAAAGCCATGAAAAATTGGCACGGGAAATTTTGGAAGCCTTTCATATTGCAAAGAGTGGTGAAGCATGCTGCAGCGATAGCTCCGTGACACTGCGCAGGAAGGAAAACACGTTCCTAGAATCTTGTTTGTAATCTGTAGCGATTAGTAGAGCGAGGAAAGCTTTGAATGATTATGAGTCAGTTTATTACTTTGGGCAATTTTTGGTTATTTTTTAAAGAGCACTTAGCTTCACCATGTGACCGTATGAGTATATATACTTGAGCCACGCATATGTGAATAAACAGTTGGTAGTCTGGCCTCTTTCCTGTCTCCTTCTTCGTTTCCTGTGTGCGTTATTTTATTGGCCGGAAGTTTTTCATCTGATGTGGGGTTTAACGTCCAAAACCACCATATGATTATGAGAGACGCCGTAGTGGAGGGCTCCGGAAATTTCGACCACCTGGGGTTCTTTAACGTACACCCAAATCTGAGCACACGGGCCTACACCATTTCCGCCTCCATCGGAAATGCAGCCACCGCAGCCGGGATCCGAAGGCGTCTGATCACCGCCCGGAAAACTAAACAGTGCAGCTACAGGAGGGAAAGCTGCATTTGGCGGACTGCATCGAACTCCTCCGGAACGCCCTTCAAATGTACTTTCAGTGTGTGTTGAGGGTATATGGACTGAAGCCTTGGTGGACACAGGTGCATCGCTCTCAGTGTGGACTTGTGTTCCCATTTGCGCAAAGTGAAGACACCGTATGATGGCCCTCGCTGTGCTAATGCGGTTTTCGTTCAGCCTTCTGGTGTTTGCACAGCACGAGTTTTTATTTAGGGCATCCTTCAGCATATACAGTTCCTCGTTCTGTCATCGTGTACTAATGCGCTCATTTTAGGGTGGGACTTTCTTTCCTCAGCTTCAGCCGTGATATCTTGCCGTCAGAGGATCATTCGTATGTCAGATACTGCGCTTTCGTCCGATAAAGATGCTCATAGCCAGCGCTTCGTCACCGCTGATGACTGTTTTATTCCTCCAGACAATGAGCATATTCTGACCTTGACATCAGATAAGATCAGTACTGGTGATGTGTTCCTGGCACCGTGTGGACGCTACATCTCTGGTGGGCTTACCATCGCCCCTAGCCTGGTGCGCTTTCATGATGGCAGAGCATTAGTTACGGCAGTTAACCCGACTTCTTTGCATGTTGCACTGCCCCAGGGCACCAGTGTGGTTTGCTTCACAGACACCGAACCACTTTCTCTGGTGCCCCTTCACGCAGACGCACCATCTTTCTCTACGAGTTCTGATGACGATGCTACGACGGCTGCTTCAACAGCCACAATAAATCCCGATCTCACGTCAGCGCAAAAGCAAGAACTTTTGGGTATCCTTCAAAAACACAGTGCTTCATTTGATGTAAATTCCAAGCTTTTGGGTCGCACTTCCGTCGCCGTACATCGAATTGAAGCGGAAGGCAATACAATTGTACACCGCTGCCCATATCGAGTGTCATGCGCAGAGCGGAAAATCATCGAGAACAACGTTGCTGATATGCTCAAACGAGATGTTATCCGGCCTTCGTCCAGCTCGTGGTCATCCCCTGTAGTGCTAGTCCGAAAGAAGGACGGTTCGGTGCGATTCTGCGTTGATTATCGAGCACTTAATAAGATCACGCGAAAAGACGTGTACCCGATCCCACGAGTCGACGACGCACTTGACTGTCTGCAAGGCGCTGAATTTTTCTCCAGCCTGGATTTACAGTCTGGTTATTGGCAAATACCTATGCACGAAGCGGACAAAGAAAAAAACTGCATTTGCAACACCAGACGGGCTGTATGAATTAAATGTGATGCCATTCAGTTTATGTAATGCTCCTGCCACGTTTGAACGCATGATTGACACAGCCCTACGCGGCCTAAAATGGAAAACATGTCTTTGTTATCTAGATGACATCGTCATTTTCTCCACTTCTTTTCGTCAGCACCTTGATCGTTTAGACGAAGTTTTGACGTGTATTTCTAATGCTGGACTTCAGCTAAACTTAAAGAAATGCCATTTCGCCAACGAGAACATCAAGGTGTTGGGCCACCTTGTCAGCAAAGATGGCCTTCGCCCGGATCCTGACAAGCTTGCTGCCGTGATACGCTTCCTTCGGCCAGAAAATCAGAAACACCTACAAAGTTTCCTGGGCCTGGCGTCCTACTTCCGCCGCTTCATCAGCCATTTTGCTACCATCGCGTCACCACTGCATAAGCTGCTGACATCCGGATCAACTTTCGCTTGGAACGACGACTGCGAGCGTGCCTTTCAAGCCCTAAAGCATGCTTTAACATCCGACCCTGTTCTGTGCCATTTCGACGAGAACGCACCTACATGTCTCCACACCGACGCGAGTGGCCATGGCATTGGTGCAGTTCTTCTACAGCGGGATGCCACTTCACGGGAAAGAGTTATTGCGTACGCTAGTCGTGCTCTTACGGCTGCTGAACAGAACTACTCCATAACTGAGCAGGAGTGCCTTGCTGTCGTTCGGGCCGTAATAAAATTTCGACCGTATCTTTACGGACGCTACTTCACAGTCATTACAGACCATCACGCCTTGTGCTGGCTATCGTCACTGAAAAACTTGCCTGGTCGCCTCGGTCGTTGGGTGCTCCGCCTACAAAGAGTACGATTTTGACGTCATCTATAAGTCTGGCAAAAAACACCAAGATACAGATGCTCTCTCTCGCTGTCCCCTTCCACTGCCATCATCGAGTACGTCAGGTGATTGCTCGTCTGGTGGGCGAAACTCTGCGTCACCCCTCACAATATCACAACTTGCGGTTATCGACACGCCGGCTTCAAATCACTACACCGAGTTCGCCACACGCCAGCGTGATGATCTATATTGCAATAGCATTATTCAACGCCTGAATGGTATATCATCTACTCCTAAGGCTAGATTGCGCCGACAACTACGGCAATTTAAGCTCATAACAATGTGCTCCATCGTTACGTTACACTACTGATGGACACCGCTGGTTCCAGTACTTCCGCGTTCTCTACGTCACCAAGTCCTCGAAGCCTTTCACGGCGACCCATGTGCAGGCCACTTGGGATTTCACAAAACACAAAGCCGCATCAGGAAACGTTTCTTCTGGCCTGGCATCTCTACCTTTGTGGCCAAATACGTTGCATCTTGCCATCTGTGTCAACGGCGGAAGCGGCCAACTTCGTCTCCTGCCGGCCTTCTGCAACCCATGCCGTGTCCCGAGACTCCTTTCGCCATCGTTGGCATAGACCTACTAGGACCTCTCCCCATCACACCAGCAGGTAATCGTTGAATTGTGACTGCTGTCGATCACTTGACACGGTACGCAGAGACTGCTGCATTACGCACAAGTTCTGCTTCAGACGTCGCAGACTTCTTTCTCAACGCCATTTTATTGCGTCACGGTGCACGTCGCGTCCTCCTGAGTGATCGCGGCAAGACGTTCCTGTCCACCATAATCGAAACCCTGCTCACAACCTGTGGTACAGTACATAAGACGACGTTAGCCTACCACCCCCAAACTAATGGGCTGACAGAGAGATTTCATCGGACACTAACATACATGCTATCCATGTACATCACACCAAACCACGACAACTGGGATACGATTTTGTCTTTTGTGACGTTTGCCCATAACACCGCTGTTCAAAGAACTACTGGCTACTCGCCTTTCTACCTCGTGTACGGCCGTTCACCGACATTCACCATCGACGTCTCTTTCCTAAATGTGCCAACCGACGCCTCGGTAACCGTATCAGAGCAGTTCATCGCAAGGCTCGAGGAATGTCGGCAACGGGCTCGCCTTAATACAGAAGCCAATCAGCAAGATCGCAAACAGCGCTACGACAGCTCTCATCGCGACGTCTCCTTCAGTCCTGGGGATGAAGTGTTGCTTTGGACGCCCATTAGTACTCCAGGATTGTGCGATAAATTTCAGTCACGCTTCATTGGACCCTATACAATCAATGAACAAACGTCACCAGTGAACTACCGTGTCACTCCCAGCGACCTTTCTTCGGATCGTCGCTGTCGTGGTTCGGAGATTGTCCACGTATCGCGTCTGAAGCCATTAGTTCGACGTTCCGTTTCCGTCTAAGACGCGTCCGGGCTGGCCGCTCAAGCGTGGGGGGGGGGGGAAATAAGTGTGAGCATTATTCATGCGCGTCATTTTGTCATATGTACATACTCATCATCATCAGCCTGACATGTGTTGTAGGGCAGAGGCTCGGCAATTAAAGAAGTGTCTCGCAGCCAAAACGTTGCCCTACAATATATATATATATATATATATATATATAGATATATATATGGTCTTGCCTATACATAGCCGTCTTGATGCCATACATGGTTGGCTATGCTGCACGCGGGTTTGCCTGATGACTTGAAGCAATGACACGAGATAACAGCAAGATGGCGGCATGCAGCATTTCTCTTTCCCTCCTTTGTTCTCTCTTGCTCAGCCTCAGCTCCCTTTTCTGCCGCTTGGTTTACATGGCCATAGGTGGCCATAATATACAACCGTGGTCTTAAACACGCGTTCATCGTCCCACAATTCTTTCATGACTTTCTAACTGCTTGTACGAAATGGTGCTCGCGTTTAACAACGCTCTGTGCGGGTGAGCTACACGGATGTGACTGGTCTTTAAGAATGTTTTTTGTGAGGCGCACCCCATGTAGTCACCTATTTTGTTCAAGATCGGCATCCATTCTTGATATTAGTAAAATTCCCTTTAAAATTGACCTTTATATGATATAGGGAAAAATGCTTCTTTCACATAACAACTTTAGTGGATAATTTGTTCGAGGCACACTGCCACAATATTCATAAACCAACTTACCCTACCCCCTAAGAAGTGTCAGATGTCTTCATGTCGTTTCCATCTCAATACGCAACTCACGTTCGTATCTCTGGCTTACCGGTCTTGTCTACAAAGTTACGCTGAAGAATTCTCGCTACTGTTTTCAAGAACAACCTCTGTTCTAAGAAATGGTATTGCCTAATTTAAGCCCAAGACTGAGAAATGTGTATTGTAAAGTCGACGTTGTTTTCCATTATTTTGCATTGCCACATAGTTGCTTGTTTTCCTTTTGCTTCAATCGCAGAAATCTATCTAAGTTGGCCTATGCACTGTGAAAACTATGCTTTGCAGTAATGTAATTAAAGCAGCTCCTGTTCTTTTCATAAAATACCTGACTACTGATTTTTTAGCTGTGTTTGCTAAGCTATTGATATTGTTTCTGGGGACAACGATTTAGTTAAAGAAATTCGATTGGAAGTGTATCAAGCGTTTAGAGAATCGCCTACGCATAGGTCTGATTGAAAACAATGTTTCTGTTGTTTACAGGATGCATTGAAACTATGCTTTGCCAACGACCTGGATCCAACTTGAAAAAGTCGAAACAGTGGAGTGAGTGAACATATTTTCTGGGGTCTGTCAGATAGATATATGGGAACTAATATAGCGCAGTTACAAGGCACGCAACAATTTATATCATTGAAAAGTGTGGTGTGGGCAGTCATGGGGAGCTCACGTTACCACAGTCTAGTGGTAAAAGGAGTCTTCTTAAAAAAAAAAAAAAACTTAAGTTCGAGATCGCATGAAAGAAGGGATGTGGCAATGATTCCGAGGGCAACCAATTGGGTGGCCGTCAATGATAGATTTCTCCTCAACCATCCATCAAAAGCCAACTCAGCCGGCGTCTAACTTGTTCTCCTGCTCATGATAACCTTGTGGTTTGTTTAGGAAATTCGCTGAAAAATACAAGCCAGTGTGTTTCTATATACTGTGATAGCAGAATGCTCGACGTATGTGATTGTGCCAGCATCGGAGTAATGACGTAACTTGGCTAATATGAAAGCTTCAACTTCCGAGACGGATTGTCATTTAGCGAGATCAATTTTATCGGTGACAGGCCGAAGCTCTCACTAATAAAATTGAAAGACACATTGGTTTAGGATTCCTCGCACTTATCCTTGTTTTCAAACATTATTCAGTTTCCTCAGTTTATTGTTATATCTTTTTATATACCAGAACAGAACCTAAAGGTACTCTCTGCCATGCTTCATTGCTCTCCTGTTTTGTGTCGCAATAAAAAGCGTAACATGCGAAGTGTCTAACCTTGCAGAAATTTCTCTAGGAAAAGCGTAGAAAAAAAATGGCCCCGTATCTGCATGTAATCTGCAAATGTCGTCGAAAGATGATGTCTTGCGTATAAAGAGAGTGAACAAAACATTTATTTGAACTTCTGGGCAAGAGAATTGGTGAATGGTATTTCGGAGGCGCTGCGTTAGAGTGCCTCGAGCGTGCAGCGGAGGTGAACGAGCGCATCAAGTCACGTCACACGTGAGACATGAGCCAACCCCAATTACGCTCAATAAAGTGAAACTTAAACTGACATCTGGCAGTTTTCTTGGAAAACGAAACGCGTGGCTCAGAGAAGGGTGTGCGCGCCCGTCTCAGAGGTTATAAGGTGTAGAACGCAAGGCGACGGTTAGGTGCCACCACCGTCTTGTCTTAGCAAAGCGTTAGAAACACTCGCCTTTTCGTGCAAGTGTTCCATGGTTAGCGCATCGCGATAAGCGCTACGGTCCTTAATATTACTTATGCCTTTTCTAGTAAAAGACGCACATGCAGAATATATACGTGTTGTTGTGGTGCCCCAGGCATGCGCAATTATTGCTTTTTCAAGTGACAATTGCGGAAGTATGAACTCTAAATCTTGAGCAACATTGGTGGGCGCTGCGTATGGAGTCGGCCGTACAAATGCACAGATAAATGTACAGACAGACCAAAATTTTTCCGTCGAAGGTCCCCGAGAAAGACTATCGCCTTAAAAAAAAAACTTTTTCGGTCTGCGTTATGCCTCCTTCCATCGGTGGGAACAATGCCCACAGCACTGGTCGGTGATGGTGAAAGTCGAAAACTGAAACCGCGTGCGGTTTTTGCAGGCTTCATCAAGTTTGGCTATTAGTAAAACAAATACATCAGTGGTAATATGAGGCACGCACACACTTTTTTTTTGTTATTCTCATGAGCATGGGCGGATGCCGTGGTCTCGTTTCTACAGCCGGTTGCAGGCAGGCATGCAGGCAAGCGAACACAGCGCCAGGCAGCGCCACCGGGCGCCTATTTGAATGCGCGAGACAAAAATAAAAAGAAAGCAAAAACTGGTCTTTGGCACAACTTAAAGCTGCCTCAAGTGCATAAAATACAATTTCAAGTTGAAGGTGTCCGGTCTACCTGCAAAATAGGTCTACCTGCGAGGTCATAATGAAATAATTGGAAAGCGCAAACAAACGGGACACAAGAGAAGAGACAAAGAAGCAGCAGACTGAAACTCAGTTTATTCAGAGAAGAAATTATATACGAGAAAGATGAGAAAGGAAAAAAAAACTGGGGAGAAAGGTTCCACCATGATCGGGTGTCGTCCAGAAACGAGATTTCGCAATCTAACAATCTTTGTCTCTACACAGCCATCAAGACAGCAAAAACTAGAGAGATTGCGGAAGCCTTTTTAATAAAAAGAATATTGATAGTTGTGTTAGTTCACTGTTCTATATCACTGTTAGATTGCAAAATCTCGTTTCTGGACAACACCTGATCATAGTGGAGCCTTCTCTCCAGTTTTTTCCCTTTCTCATCTTTCTGGTATGTAATTTGTTCTCTGAATAAAATGAGTTTCAGTCTGCGCTTGTTTGTCTCTTGTGTCGCGTTGGTTTGCGCTTCCAATTATTTCATAATGAATGTGCACCAACTAGCTCGCCTGTCAACCCTTCTACCTGCGAGGATTTCTTGTCCTACTAATAGCCTGTCAAGATCGAACACATTCGCTGTTGGGAGACGCTAGTGGTCACTTTTTATATACTTTTTACATGAAGTTAAATTATAATTCCTTTTTTTTCTGGCACGAAAGCATGCTCGTTACTGCAGACGTGATTAACTATCTTTTTGTTTGCGCCACAATCAAAAAAATTCCGCCATATCCACGAAGTGAATGATGATGAGTGGGCGAAGCTCCGGAGGTAAACCTGGTAAACCATGAATCCTCTGTACATTTTGCCCACTCGATTTTATTACATCGCTCCCCCTAGCGTACGTCGCCGCACTAAATCGAACGATTGCCTTCAACCAATGACACGCGCCATATGTGACATCATTCCTATTTTATAACATCTCGCGTCTTTCATCAACTACAAGTACCGCTTTCTAGTTTATAACATCTTGCATCTTTTCATCATCAGCTACAAGTACCACCATCTAGTAAACACTACAAGAACTAAACGAGAGGTGGCTACATGGATGGATGGATGGATGGATGGATATGGCTGTACCCTTTAGATCGGGCGGCGGCCAGCGCCACCAAGCCGTAATACCTAATGAACCAAAAACTATATTTATTTTTTTTTCCTTAAAAAGTGAGTTTGAGGATTCGTACTTTGCAGTGAAGAGTTTAATTTTCACTCGTGTCTTGACCTTAGCCACCAATCAGATAACCTCCTTCTGGTTAATCCACCCGCTTAAAGTTTATTTTGCCCTCCCGGTCCCTAAACCCCAGTGCTTTGAAAAACTCTGCGCCATCATCCTGAACTATAGGGTGAAGCCCTTTACAGAACATTATCAAGTGTTCGGCAGTTTGTTCTTCCTCTCCACACGCACTGCATACCGTGTCTACCCCTTCGTATTTGGCCCGGTATGTCTTGGTTCGCAGTACTCCCGTCCTGGCCTCAAACAGCAGAGAACTACCCCGAGTATTATCATAGATCCTTTCCTTGGCAATTTCCTGCTTAAAAGTGCGATAGATCTCTAGTGCGGACTTCTTAATCATGCCCATTCTCCACATGTCAGTCTCCGTTTCCTTCACTTTCTTCTTAACCGATAGTTCTTTTTGGTTTGGCCACCTGCTGTTTTCTAAGTATTTACCAGTCAACTTCCTGGTTCGCTTCCTCCATTTTGTATCGACATTCTTCATGTACAAGTAGCTGAAAACCTTCCTAGCCCAGCGCTCTTCCCCCATTTCTCTCAATCGTTTCTCAAATTTTATCTTGCTGCTAGCTTCCCGGCCCTCAAATGATGTCCATCCCATATCACCTTGTACTCCCTGATTTGGTGTATTCCCGTGAGCTCCTAAAGCAAGCCTACCTATTCCACGTTGCTTAATTTCTAATCTTGCTTGAACTTCTGATCTCATGCACAAGACCGCATTGCCGAACGTCAGTCCAGGAACCATGACCCCTTTCCATATTCCTCTCACAACATCATACCTATTGTAATTCCACAGTGCCCTATTTTTCATGACTGCTGCATTCCTGTTACCTTTAGTCGTCACGTATATTTCGTGTTCCCTCAGATACTCGGTCCCATTGCTTATCCATACGCCCAGATACAGGAGACGGTACCGCCATCTAGTGAACACTGCAAGAACTAAACTAGAGGTGGCTGCATACAGGGGACGGTACCACCATCTAGTGAACACTGCAAGAACTAAACTAGAGGTGGCTACATACAGGCTACAGGGGACGCACAGCCCACGCCCTAAGGAGCTTCGCCCCTAAAAAATTGTCCGTGCGGTAGACAGTTCCTTTAACCTTGTAATTATACGGCCTTGCAATTATACGGCGCATTGTTAGGCGTCAAAATGTGGTATGTAAGGCACACGAAAAGACCCGTAAGTTTTTAGGCTTCACAAACTGTTCGACAGTGATTATCTGTTCCATTCGTTCACAATATGTATTGTTTGTTGATGAGGTACCAAGCAAACACATGTAGTATTCGCTTGTGACGTATGAAAGACGGTAAATAACCTTGTGAATACATCGCAGCACGGGACTTATGGTGCAGGAGGGCCGACTATAGTTTATGGTTGTCGAGATCTACAACATTCTCAGATCGGAGGAGTAATGTTTCATATTACATGTAAAATCCTGGTATAACATGTAAAATCCTGGTATAACAATGCCACTGTGAACTTCACCTATATGTTATTACATTGGTAAACATGTGTATATTACGGGCGAATCACTAAGTCGCCGTAGCCGTGATGCTCCGCATAATATTTCTGAGATAGTATGCCTGAAGCAAACCATGTGCATGTGAAGGGTGGCGCAAATGATACTTGAAACGTTGCGTACGTAAAGTCTGCGCATGCCCAAACATACGTAGAGCAAGCGTAGAAAAAGATGGCGGTTTAGAATGTTGATATGTTGCTTTCTTTCTGAGCATGATATCAAGTGCGCGCTATTTAATGAAGGCATTGGGAGAGGGGGATGTATTGAACAGGTGCTCATACACACCCTCTTTAATCTATAGACTATGACAACGCATGACAGTCTGCGCAACTTATTGCTTTCGCAAAGCTAACGTTCTTTCTCGAAGGCATCGTTCGGCGGCTATGAAGCCAACAGATGAATAGAGACGTGGCTGGCGTTCTTTTTTTTTGTGTGTGTGTGCTTGGCTTCCCAAGCATTCATGAGCAGTGAAGGCCACGTAATCTCAACTTTCCTGGATACGATGGAAAAAGATTGATCAAGACGGGCTTCTTCCATATTTCCGAGCTCTTCATCGCGACAGCGTCGTGACAGCAGGACTAGCTTAACGAAAAAAAAAATTGCTGCTTCGAAGAACGAAATATAAAGGCGTTACGTTAACCGCTTGATCACGCGTGCCTTCAGAAAGACAGTGGATAGTTGTTTTAACTTACTTACTAAAAAAAGAGTTACAAATGCTCGTCCTCGTCTGTCTGTTCAATTTATGTCAGTATGTACAGCTTTTCGCGGTAAAATTGGTCATAACCAAGCGTGCTTTGAATCATAAATAAAGAGCGAGAGCCTTCACTTCAATTGAATGATAAATGACAGAGTTCTTTTCAGCGGTAGTGCTTACAACAGCTGGGATTCATTAGTGAATTGACACAGCAGCGAAACGTTTTCCTGAAAAAAAAAAAAAAGGAACTGGTTTGTGTGAATGCCAACGTGAATGCCAATAACTTGGAAGAATGGGCTGTTGGGCGAGTTGAAAATTTGCCTTGTCTTTTCAGAGGATTTCGAGAGAGATTGGAATATATTGATGCATCACGTATTTACCAAGGAAGAGGAAGAGCTCCTCACTAACTGCTGTGGCCCAGGTAATATTTTCTACATTTCTCACCAGAGTGACGAAGAAATGGTAGCGTGTTTCATGGTAGAGCTAGGCACAACGTTCTCAACTATAGAAACCCTCCACCGATATTGGCGTAATTTTTAACTTGATCACAACTTCGAATAGAAGGGGCAAAAACAAAAACTGCACGAAAGTTGTTAAATGTTCATTCACTGCCTGTTTACAGGGTATTAGCATGGTCTTTCAATACTGTTGGCTGTGGAACACATTTTGTGAGCACCGATGGCAGAGGTTGTGCTTATTAAGTGCCGTCTGCACTTTTTTACGCGCGAACAAAACAAACTGTTTCGTGCTGGTGGTCGCCCATCCTGTCCGGCCAGAGGAGGAAGAAAACCAGGGTCATTATTTTTTTTCAGTGATCTTTTTTTGTGTCATTCACTCTATCTCCCAACTTTTCATCCACAGTTTCATCCACGCAGATTTAAATAAACTCTATGTACCTGCGCTCATGGCAGTTTGGAATTCTTGACAATTGCCAGTAATTGCAGCAAAAAAATATGCCGAGAATTTCGCCCACATTTCTTTACAAGGCGCGGCGTTGTTGCAAAGTTCAAAATGCTACTCACTGCTAGGTAATACCCGTGCCACACGGGCATAGAAAATGACATTTGGTGGCGATGGCCTTCAGTTCCCGAATGACATTCGTTTCGCCAGCGCTGCTACACGTCCAAAGCGAATGACATTTGACTTGATGATGTCGATCACAGCACCTTCCAAGTGAGCATTGAGTGAGTAGCAATAAAAAAATTAAGAAGCACTTACAAGCTTCAAACACATCAGATAATCATCAAATGTAGAAATAAGCGTATTACGCTGTCCTAAGTTTTAGTTTCTTGCTTTGTTTTACAACGTTGCAGCCGACCGTAGCAACCTAAGCCAACACTAGTCAGATCCACAGCGTAAATAGACACTAAAATTGACAAGCGTTTCATTATCAATACTTTATTTTCTTTGTATAACGTTCAAAGCACCTTTTTAGACTTTAGTGCAAATAAAAGACGGGAAATTTCATTTTTAGCTCAATATGATTTCTTTTATATACTTTCAGGTAAATCGCACTTCGCGAGCTGTGTCGTCGAGAGTAGGCATTTCTCAGTCAACTGAGTTCTGGCGAAGGCAGTTTGGTGGCGAATGGCATTCGAATGGCATTCGGATGAATGCCATTTTGTTCGCCCGTGTGGCACCCGCGCGAATGGCAATAAATCTGAAGGCATTCGGGGGTAATGCCATTTTTTCTGCCCGTGTGGTAGGTATAGTGGCACACAAATTTATCTCCATTAGGCAGAAATATTTCGCACATAAAAGCTGAAAAAAATTGAAAGAGATATCTAAGTGGACAAAGAAAAGAAAGTGTTCGGTTTAAGCCCGAAAGCGACTATACAGAAATCGAGAAATGTAAAAAATGTCACGAACACATCCGTCACTTGACAGATACTCTCAGTCAAAACATTGGCAGCAATCAATGACTTGGGCAATTTGACAACGCGCATCATGTACAATATTGACAATACTAATCACTGCTATGATTTGTTAGCGAGAACACGGAGAAGGAAAATATCTGAAGAAGTGTATTTGATGGCAAACGCCTCTGCGAACGCGCACCTGCCCTACATAGCGCGGCAGATCAATGCCCTCCTGTATACGGTGGCGCCTGTGGTGGCCACTTTTGTCCCTATATGAAACTTTCGCGGGAGTTTCATGACCAGTAAAAAGTATTGAGGGACCATGGTATTAGTGATACGCTTACAGAGCTGTTCTGCTGCCCGAAGAAAGGCAGAAATGGTAACACCCATATTTGGGAAGACGAAAGAATCATGCCGTGGGTGATATGCAGGACAAACGTTCAAATTAACCAGATACAACACATTTGTGAAAAATAATATCGGTAACTATTCGAGAGGGTTTGAATTGTATATATGTATATAAAAGTGTAACACGTATATTGGTAAACTTTGTTTACAGAGATCCATGCAAGCTATCTTGATGCTAGGAAGCAGATGTTTTTTTCATGTACTTATTGATTTGTCTATCTTCTGGCAAATGATATTCAATTAAACCAAAGTGTGAAAGTTATCTCGCATTTCAGCGAGATCAATAGTTGCAATGAATAGTGAATCTGGTCAAAATTGGGAAAACCTACGGTGGCAGGCGGCCTTGTAATTATACGGCGCATTGTTAGGCATCAAAATGCGGTATTTCAGGCACATGATAAGACCCGTAAGTTTTTTAGGCTTCACAAACTGTTCGACAGTTATTATCTGTTCCATTCGTTCACAATATGTATTTTTTGCTGATGAGGTAGCAAGAAAACACAGGTAGTATTTGCTTGTGACGTATGAAAGGTGGTAAATAACCTTGTGAAATCATCGCAGCAAGGGACTTATGGTGCACTAAACAACCGACACTGATAAATCAACTTTTGTTATTTCATCATCAGCTTTACAGTGTCTCGTTTTCTGCCCCCTCCCCTCCACCAACCACCATATCACTTTTATCTAGGCAGGGAAGCTCACGATAAAAAGGTACAGTTTCTCCAAAGCTGAGTGCATGTTTCGAACAGCGCGCACGCAAAAAAAGAAAAAAAAATGCAAGATGTATACGTGTAAATAATGTTAGGCCCAAATGATCACAAAACCGTGGTTTTGTGAGCATTTGTGTTCATCTTGCAAGATGAACAAATGTGTGTGAAGCATTATGCTACATGTTAACATTGCGAATATATGTGAAATGCATTGTGAAGTTATGGGCTCGCTTGCGTGAACATGTATACTGTAGTTTACTGGGACTGTGCATGTGAATGCTGATCTAAGGGTTTATTTTTGAAGCTTTGGTATCATATAGAGCATTATGAGATAAACATTGTGTACGAGAAATCAACTAGGCATCGCTGTAAGTGGGTACTAACCTTTATTTTACTTCTTTTATTTAAACGAAAAGTAGGCGTGTACTTAGACAGTAAACATGTATTCATGAAAATTTGTTAGTAGTCTAATGAAACGAATAAAACTATCCTTTACTCACTATTAGGTCTCTCAAGCTGAGGCCATCGTGAATGAAAGCAAACTATATATGCATTTGTTTATCATTGAGTTTCTTGCTATCAGCGAAGTTCAGTACCATTAATTGGCAAGAACAGAAAAAAAAAGCACTCACTATGAGCGAAAGCTTTGTGAACTCGTCACCTGAAATGGAACTGTAAAGTGAAACGGAAGTCTAAATGGTGATGCAGCGTTAATCTTGATAGTACTTTTTAATATACAAGTGGTATTAGGAAACAAGTGCCTTATCAAGACTATATGTCCTTGTTAACTGCTCAAATTATTCTGACACAGCGAAAAAAGGAGCGATATGCAAGCGACAAACAAAATAAGAATTTGGCTGAAATTTTTTACATATACAAGCATACCAGAGTGCATTACGAGTTTTGCGAGAGAGACAAAAAAATAATAAAGGCATTCTTTATAAGCAGGCGCTCAGAAGCGTACGTACCAACTGTTATCAGCGATTTTTTTCACTATAGCGAGGGAATTAGGCCAGCACGACGAGCTTGCAGTTCGTTATAAAGGGGTAAAGGAGACTGTATGAGTACCTGAATATTGATAGTTTGCTGGTAATGGCTTTACCCGATCTACTGGCGCTTCTGACAAAAAAATGCCACTGCCCATCACAGCCAGCATTAAGGAAATATTCGGCAGATCACAAGTACCTTTGGCATCGATGTTATGTGAAGCATGCAAAGGGAAGGTGACTGTGGCGCAATTCCTTTATTTCGCGAAATAAAACAACGTGACGTTGAAGACATACACAAATGTTGTAGGCCCAGACGTATCTTAAAGAGTCACATATGTTTTATGTAAGCAGTTGTTTACAGTGGCGTAATGATGCCAACACCATGAGCAGTAGGTCGGTATGCAGCCTTTTTGCTTGCGAGAATGGTAGCTCTGGCTATAGTGCTACGTCAACCACGTTCTGTGGATGGCGCTGGAGTACACAATTCACGTTAACCCGACGTAACGCCTATATCATTGGTGTGCACACGTAATGTTTATCAAATTAGATAGCTAGCAGTGCGACCACAGCTGACGTTTCACCGATATTACACCTGAATAGTCCTTTTTTTTTCAAAACAATTTCAAGACGTGGCATTTCTCTTTATTAGTGAATTAGATTGCCACACTGAATGATTGGGTCTGATTCCTGCTGAGACCTTGATATTTACGTTTACATTCTTTGGATCAATGCTGCCGCTTTCAGTATCCCCTAATTCTCTCGCACTTTAATTACGAATGTCTGCTCGCGGAGTTCCCGGGTAGATATAAACCCTTAATAAGCAGTCGCGCATGCCCGCATATTGGATTCCATGGTATACTGGTTTGTGCCATATGTGTATGAAGTAAAGAGTTTGACGACATACGCGACGGGATTTTAACATTACCTATGTCATGACCAGCCAGACAAATTTGTCAAATCTTCTTACCCTCTCAACCTAATTTTGGTTCACCCCAAGTTAAAGACATTTGATCACGAGAGCACCAAGTCGTAGGCGTCTAGATAGAGAGATTAGTAGATAGCTACGTAGTTGGAAGCGCTCAAAGTGCGCAGATGGCTAAGAATCGCTTCGCATTCAAAGAAAAAAAAAACTGAAAGTGGTTTTATACAAACAGGGGACAATGCAAGAGTACTGGCAAATCGCTTTTCTGGCAAATGTAACAGTACTGGTAAATGAACTGTAAGGTACAACGTTTCTCGCTTGATCATGCATTTTTAATACTCACTCAAGTTTGGCTCAATCAGGCTGATTAGTAATAGGGATTGGAATTTTAATATTTAGGAATTATCGAGGGTCCTGCACTTTACACTTAACTTTGTTTTGTCCTTAGGACAGCACGAGGCAGTGTCCACATGCGTCAAGAGGTCCAACTTTACACGGAAGGAATACATGAAGGTAAAATTCTTTGCCAGACAGTTTTGCTTAGAAGACGAAACATTCGCAGCGATAAAGAGCAACTTATCATTAGGTTGAAACTGCTGGATCAATGTCTTACGTGAACAAAGGGACTATTTGACACGCTGGTGGCATCGCGAAATCTTACTCAGTTGAAAGATTGAGCATGCCAAGTGGGGCCTGTAATGATTTCGCACAGGCGCCCCTTAGCTTCTCTGTAAAGGTATCGGGCTTTAGCGCTATTTCAGTTACAGCAGTTGCCGATTTTGAGACCTTAGTAATTATTTGATATAATGTTTGCTAGTTTCCATGAAGGTTTCGAATGAATAAATAAATGCGAAATAAAACCTCGTATTTCTGCTTTGCTGAGATTACCGAAAATCTTTAGTAATGGTTCAGTGGCGACCACAATATTTCTCTTAGCAAGCTTGAAGGTACAATAATGCACTGTCAGTAGTTTGTACTGAACATGACAATCACGCCATTTATAAGAATTCGCTTAGAGTGTTCATATAACTGCTATCTCAATAAAAAAGAATAAAATTTATCTCGTAACGTTAGCCCTACCGTGAGCGTCGTTACAGTGCACAAGAAGAGTTATTTTCAAACTGGACATATATTTTCACTTCGCCTCTCTGAAAACAAAGTTTTGTGATTTAAGAATTGGTCATCCTTGATGTCCATGCCATGTTATTTGTTAGACGCCATTTCCAAACATGCCACAACTTGCAAACGTGTGATTTATATCCAAAAGTGGCTTAAAATATAACAACATACGTTAATCGAACTTCGGCATCAGCTAACTACTTGATCAGTATACTTCAAAACGCAGTGTACATCAGACATCAACGCAACTGCTTCATCTCTGAATTGCCCTTTTTTTCTTCGCATAATCATACATGTGCAGATATCTGTGCTGTTAGCCAGAGAAGGTTATTGTGTGGTCCAGTGTTAAAAATAAAGTGTTGCAGAACGGTGGAAGAAGCGGTGCAGGTGCAGAACATAACAGCATCGCATTTGTGCTAACGCATACGCCTTGTGGTGCAGTTCCTCACGCTGCAGCGAAGTTCCTGTTCTAACAGCGAAGCTACATGTGCTTAGTCGATGTTTTCATGTCAGGGATCAGGGGTAATGCGGTTGGGCATCATAAACGGGTGTGTGCCAGGGAAATTGGCAAAATCCAATACTCAACATTAGTCCACTAAAAAATTCGGCAGATCCCACGTACTTTGAGAATCGATGCTATGCGAAGCATGCAGATGGAAGGTGGAAGGTGTTGTAAGTTTTTTTATTGTATGAAACATTACGAAGTGGCGATATGTACAAAGGAAGCACAGACACACCTTAACTAGTCGCTTATGTTTTATATAACTAGTAGGTTACAGTTGCGTAACGATGCCAACAGCAACATAGATTTTAGCAACATCAAAAGCCATAAGCTGATATGAAGCTCTGGTGCTCGCGAGAGTGGTAATCCTGGACACGACTACCTAAATCTAGTTCAGCAGATGACTCAACATCAGCTTAAGTTATTTCGAGTGTATACGTAATGTTTATAAAATCGGATAGCCAGCAGAGGAACTGCAATTGGCGTTTCACGAACATTATAGGTCTATGAGAGAAGTAGTTCCAGGACCTGGCATGGTTTTGTGGTGGAATACTTGATTGCCACGCACAATGCTGACGTTCGAGTCATGCTAGGACCCGGACATTTATTCTTTGCAGTCGTCGGGTCAACGCTGTTGATGTCAGCCTTTCTTAACGCTTACACGTCAAAATTACCCACGTCTGTTCTCGCTATTTATGGGTAGATATAAACTGTTAAATATCTGTGGCACATACCTGCGTATGTGTGCCACATACCGGACCACAGGAACATGCCGCAGGTCTGACGGAAAGGGTTTGATGACGTACGCGACGGGATTGTGACGTAAGTGATGTTATGACCAGCGAGTTATATTCGTCAAACCATGTTACCCTCCCATACTAATTTTGGTTTACCCCAAGTTAAGAGGATAGTAACGAGAGCACCAAGACGCAGGCGGATAGATAGATAGATAGATAGATAGATAGATAGATAGATAGATAGATAGATAGATAGATAGATTGATAGATAGATACACAGACGCCCAAACTGCGTGCCGTACGCAAAGAAATGCTTCGCATTTAAAATGAGGAAGGCAACACCTAGGCAGTGCCAACCAGTACGTTCCCCAGAAATGTGCGTGGCCTATCATGAAACCATCATAATCATAAACCCGTATGTGCCATAGTAAATCAGGTAAATCGTGCTATATCAAATTACACTAAATAAGGAACAAGGCAACAGTTGGCTAAAGAAATGGCGGGCGCGTTATCTTAGCCCCACCAATACTTTCACGTGATATTTCGTGGTTATGAAAAGTGGCGGATATACTAACACCTAAAGCTTAACAAATAGTGTTGGTTAAACCGATACAACATATCTGAAAAACTTGCAACACACACAAATGCAAGGGAAGGCTATCAGCTCTGCTGGTTCATAAGTGTCCGCAAACTGGAGCTGGTTGAATATGTGGGGTCTCGAAATGAAGTATGAGCGCCACGCTCTTGCAGTGAATGGACACAGTCGACACGATCGCAACGAACTAAGCAATACACATTTATTTAACTACTTTTATAACGACAATTTCGTAAGCGGAATTATTATAACATCATTTGTGATCCACACGCTCAACAACCTTACGCATTATTACACAACCCTCAACAACATAACAAACACAAGAACACATGCAAGGTGGCTTCGCCAACCCTTGACTGACCACAAAGGCCCCCGGCTGATGGCCCGCGGTGCCGTGCACCGAGGTCCCACCTCTAGAGACAACCGTTCGCGTCCACCACCAACAGCAAAGAGAACCACTTACATCTTAGGCGCCGCCACCCAGGCCGGCTGCCAGGCGTCACTTCCGGCGCTACACACTACCCATGACGATGATAGTGATGTCAAAGGATGGATAGACGGATATGGCTGTACCCTTTAGATCGGGCGGTGGCTAGCGCCACCAAGCCGTAATACTTAATGAACCAAAAACTAGATTTATTTTCTTCCCTTTAAATAGTGAGGTTGAAGATTCGTACTTTGCAGTGAAGGGTTTAATTTTCACTCGTGCCTTTATTTTAGACACCAATCAGATAACCTCCTTCTAGTTAAATCTACCCGCTTAAAGCCTATTTTGCCCTCCCTGTCCCTAAACCCCAGTGCTTTGAAAAACTCTGCGCCATCATCCTGAACTATAGGGTGAAGCCCTTTACAGAACATTATCAAGTGTTCCACAGTTTCTTCTTCCTCTCTCCACACGCACTGCATACTGTGTCTACCCCTTCGTATTAGGCCCGATATGTCTTTGTTCGAAATACTCCCGTCCTGGCCTCAAACAGTAGAGAACTACCCCGAGTATTATCATATATCCTTTCCTTGGCTATTTCCTGCTTAAAAGTTCGATAGATCCATAGTGCGGACTTCTTAATCATGCCGATTCTCCACATATCGGTCTCAGCTTCCTTCACCTTCTTCTTAACCGGTAATTCTTTTTGGTTTGGCCCCCTGCTGTTTTCCAAGTATTTACCAGTCAAATTTCTGGTTCGCTTCCGCCATTTTGTATCGACATTCTTCATGTACAAGTAGCTGAATACCTTCCTAGCCCAGCACTTCTCCCCCATTTCTCTCAGTCGCTTCTCAAATTTTATCTTGCTGCTAGCTTCCCTGCCCTCAAATGATGTCCATCCCATATCACCTTGTGCTCCCTGATTTGGTGTATTCCCGTGAGCTCCTAAGGCAAGCCTACCTATTCCACGTTGCTTAATTTCTAATCTTGCTTGAACTTCTGATCTCATGCACAAGACCGCATTGCCGAACGTCAGACCAGGAAACATGACCCCTTTCCATATTCCTCTCACAACATCATACCTATTGTAATTCCACAGTGCCCTGTTTTTAATTACCGCTGCATTCCTGTTACCATTAGTCGACACGTATATTTCGTGTTCCCTTAGGTACTCGGCCCCATTGTTTATCCATACGCCCAGTTATTTGTATTTATCTGTTATCTCTAGCATGACCTCCTGTATTCTAAGCTTACTACCTTCATTGTCTTTAAAAATCATGACTGCTGATTTTTCCTTACTGAATCTGAAATCTAACCTATCTCCCTAATTACCGCAGATGTCCACCAATCTCTGCAAATCTTCCTTGTTGTCGGCCATTAGCACTATATCATCTGCGTACATCAATGCTGGTAGTGCCTGTTCAATGAGTTTTCCTTGTTTGACGAAAGAGAGGTTGAAGCCCAGTCCACCTCCCTGAATAACAAGGGTGACAGAAGACACCCCTGCCTAAGCCCCCGTTTCACCTCTGTGGGCTTGGATACCTGTTTTTCCCACTTTATAACTACCTTGTTACCTTTATAGATATTCTTTAAAAAATAAGTGACTACATCTTCCACGCCTAGTGTGTCCAGTATTCCCCACAATTCGTCTTGAACCACGCTATCGTACGCTCCCTTGATATCCAAAAATGCTAGCCATAGGGGCCTGTGTTCCTTTTCTGCTATTTCGATGCACTGCGTCAGTGAGAACAGATTGTCTTCCAACCTCCTGTGTTTCCGAAACCCATTCTGCAGTTCCCCCAGCACCCCCTCATCCTCTATCCATGCCTGCAGTCTTTCCTTTATAATCTGCATCGCCAGCCTGTAGACCACTGATGTCACTGTTATAGGACGGTAGTTGTTTATGTCAGCTTTGTCCCCCTTTCCTTTATAGGTCATGCTCATCCTGCTAAGTTTCCATCCATCGTGAACTTCTCCATCAATTATTATTTTGCTCACTGCCTCTCTCAAAGCCTGCTTAGACTTCGGACCTAATGTTTTTATCAGCATAATTGGAATGCCATCTGGGCCTGTTGATGTACTACTAGGAATCCTTTTCTCAGCCCTTTCCCGCTCTTGTTGTGAAAATGGAGCCATTGCGCCACTTGATTCATCCTTGTCCATTGTGGCGCATAAAGCACTTCTGTGTTGAACGCTCGCGAGCACAGCGCCACCTACTCGATAGTTGTCATATCCGAATGCGGCTTCTGCGCAGGACAAGATCGCTATGAGGTGGAAACAACTTTAGGGGGAGTGGCAGCACCCTCACAAGTTTTATTCTATTTCTTCCTCTTGCCTTCCGTCTCCTCTCTCTTTTTGTCATTTTTCTTTTACACTTCCCTATAATCACCCAGTGTTGGGTAACCAACCGGGAGTTTTATGGTTAAACTCTCTGTCTTTTATCTTTCTGTTTCCTGCGTTCCTCATTATTCTTTTTTATCCTGTTGTTTATAGCACACTAAATTCTTCTCGAAATATAGTTATTATATCAATGCAGGAACACTAGAAGTGATGCTTTGCATGAAAGAAGCATTTGATACAGCACCTAGAGTTACGTGCCATCTTGACTTGTAGGGGTAAAATATTCCAGAGTAGATAGTAAAATATACCGGAATATTGACCAAGCTTCTGAAATTCGGGCAAACAAATTTACCCAGTGGTCTACAATGATCTCGAAATGGCGCCGTCCGCTCATACATTCAGCTTATTTGTGCTGATTCAACGTGGAGTCGTTAAATCAGTTGCAAAAATGGAGCTGATGTCTAGTTGCGATAAAAAGGCTCCTCTATTGTTATATACTTAGACACTTCTGTGCGATAAAAACTATTTAAATATCGTTAAACTATATTTTCTCGGTGTAATTATTCCTGTAATGTCGAGCGAACAGTTTGTTGCGTATCGCTTTTTTCTTGTTTTTTCGTAAATGCCTCGAAAGTATCAGCAGAATATACTATGTACTACTATATACTACTAGCAGTACTAGTATACACTACTAGCAGAATATACTATGTGGTTGACTTGAACAAGGGTAGAAAGGAATGTTTTGAAATGGTAGTTGTTGTGTAACGTCTCGCGCAATAATTGCCGTTAATTGATATCCCCCCTTGCTCGCGGTAATGTTACTGTGCATCGAACTACATTTTCGTTATAATTTCTTTTAAGGGTGGAGCCCATTCCGGGACCGGGTTTCGCGTGCTGTCGTTGTCACTTGGCATAGCGCTCCATGTGTAGAATATCTAGCACTCGATCCCACTGAGGAGAAGACTTTTCCTTTTCTTCGAGCACCACAATGAAAAGACAGGCCGCGTGCTTGTTAATACCCTTGGTGCTAATTCAGCTGCCTTAATTCTTTCATGCTATTTTTTTGTTAATTAGGCTGCTTTAATTTTCTCATGTTATTTTAGGGATAGTGTAAAAAACTATATCTTTGAATATAAGAGTACTAAATATAGCACCGTGCTTTAAACATATACAAAATTGTATACCTTCCTACGCTGTTTAAATATTGTTAGTCACTTTTTTATCAAAGTGCTTCCAATATTTCCATACCACTTTGGTCCGTGATCTCGTTAAGCTGTATAGCTCATACAACTAAATGTTGTGATGAAGTAATTTACTTATTTACTTTTTTCATATATATTTACTCATTATACCGAAAATGCCCCTAATGCAAGGGTACATATATACAAAATCAGTTCTTCTTTAATATGTTCGAACATGGTTGAGCCAGATTGAAGCACTGCATTGGTGGGAAGGCCATTCCAGTCTCTTGATGTGAGGTTGAAAAAGGAGGATGCATGGGAGACAGTGAGCTTGAAGGTATACGGTCTTCTCATGGTTGGTACGGCTTGAGTGGCGGTGTGCGGGAACAATGTGGCCGACTTGCGGTGATTTGTGAAATAACTTGGAAAAGAGAGAAAGGTGGGCGATTCGACGGCGTGACGAAAGACGGGAAAGTTTTCTTGAGATTTGAGTTTAGATGAGCTAGAACTACAGGAATAGTCCGAAAAAATAAATTGTAAGGTATGGCTCTGTACTCATTCAAGCCTAGAAATGTGGTTATGTTGGTATGGGTCCCAAGGGGTAGTGATTGATATCTAAATGCGGCTTCCGTACATTCTAATTTTTGTTTCATTTCGACATCCCAAAACACAGCTGCGTGTATCGGTGATCGCATGGAGGCATAACAAGGTGAGTAGAAAATTATCGTTTCTCGGCAATTTTCAATGCTCGAGCAGCAACTCAACCAGCCGTTTTTGTGTCATAAGTTGCGAAGCGGTGTCACGTATATTTTCGAAGACTGTTTGACTCGTGCATGCTAAGATCACCAGCGTCTTTATTAGCATAGTGCAATAACGTATTATTATAGAGACTTGAAGCAATGAAAATTTAGCAGCTTTGGCGTAGAAATGCCACAGTGGGCGTAGACTTCGAAAACGTGCGGGTTGCCAAATTTAGCTTTGGCCACCAGACCTTGTGCAGACGTCAATGCTTGATAATTGGTTGTCTCACGACACCCGCTGAAGAAATTTCCGGAGCCCTCCTCTACGGCGTCTCTTATAATTATATAACGGTTTTGGGACGTTAAGCCACACATATCAATCAATCAACACCTGCTGGGCACGCTGGGTGTCGATCTCAGTAAGCCTGACATAATAATAATAATAATAATAATAATAATAATAATAATAATAATAATAATAATAATAATAATAATAATAATAATAATAATAATAATAATAATAATAATAATAATAATAATAATAATAATAATAATAATAATAATAATAATAATAACATAACGTGTCCAGGAGCAACCATGATGTCTTAGTGCAGGCGTACGCTAAAATAAAACAATAAGAATGAACAATACAATACAGAGTGTTTTCAGAAAAAAGAAATGAAAAATAAAGGGGAATATACACAACTGTGTAGAAACCTTCCTGAAAGACAAAAAGGGAAGAATCTATAAATTTCGAAAAACTCTCTTATGACAGTGCAGAGCTGACATAAAGACAATGACAGTGGACTGTGAAAAACATCAAGATTATGAACGTTAACAATATAGGGACTTTGTATTCTGTGAACGATAGAGCGTCGGAAAAAATTGGCAGGCACATGAAACGTTCGGTTCACTCTGGTTAACACGCGGAATCCGAAACTTTACACAACTGAGAAGTAAAGTTCAGGATGTCATACCGTGAAATATCTTGTAAAGAAGTAACAGGTCAGCGCGATTTCGTCGGCAGTAATGTGGTGGCACAGATAACAATCTGGCAGTGTGAGAACGAAATCCAGAGTCATTTCTAGCGAAACAATGATTGTAAATGCTTATTTTTTTTCTGAACATGCCCAGTAGCTTCGCTGCCAGATTTAGCACTGGTATTCCAGATATTAGGTGCATATTCAAGTTAACGAAGACATATTGTGGTGTATAAATTTGTGGAAGGCTGTAGGAGAAATGAATTCTCGAGAGATACTGGAAACACAGCTGAGAGAACGAAGGCGACGCGTCGCAGCACGTTTAGTATGAGCAGAAAATTAGCATGCTATCAAAAAGAACACAAAGATAACTGAATTCATAAACCTTGCATAACAACATCACGTTGACAGAGTACGGAGATGACACGATGGATGTTTTGAGAGGGACACTCCTGAATTCGACTTTGAGGTATTCAGAGCGAGGTTACTGTTGTCACAGCATTCGGAGAAATAACACTGATCTGTCTGCAGCAAGGAACAGTCGTTAACTGAATGAATTTCCTTAAACATCTTGATGCCATCGGCATACAAGAGAAAAGAATTTGCCTTATACCGACCCTTCAAGGACTGCACTAGTTACTTTGTACAAAGAAGACGTTTCGACATTTTCGCCAACATAACATGATCTATTAATCCGAAGGCTGTGCAAGAGATTCACAACAGACGAGTCGACATCAAAGTTTGCATGTTTAATTTAAAACAGTAGGGGGTTGACTGCGACAGGAGCCTTGCTCAGGTCACAGTAGACTACGTCAATCTGTGGTCTTTGAGAAATAGGTGAGGAGATATGCGTCATGAAACTAGCAAGATCTGTGGTAATGGAGCGGCCAGGAAGAAATGCGTGTTGATTAAGAATCAATGAATTATTCACGCCAACATACATAACTTTGTGAAGAGCCAGTTCAAAGATCTTCAATGTGGCACACAGTAGAGAAATCGGGTGGTAATTAGAAACATCAGGTTTGCAGTCCGACTTATAACTGGACCGTTTTCCACATGCTGGGAAACTTGGAAGCGTTCAGACAGTTATTAAATATGGTATATAGTCTCTACTGAAGCAAATGTACTATCACAAGCCTTTATATGGCGGAAAAGATGCCTTCTGGACCAAACTAAACAGAACGTTTCAAGCGCCTAATGCACGAGCAGATCATCTTTTCATCCAGTGACAGACCAATAGACGTGCTAACTGTCTTTTGCTATTGTGCTATCCGAGTCCTAGGGTGTGAGGACTTAAAAACGGATGAAAAATGTGTGGCGAAACAGTCAGCAACGGTATGCACTTTGACACCGTCTGAGTCCAGCAGTCTGAAGGACACCCACTTTTGCTAGACTGTTTGCGCACATAGTTCCGAAACGGAAGTGGCCTGTCCGAAAGATCTTTTTCTAATAATTCGATATATGAACTGTGGTCCAGTTTATATAGGCATTTAGAAAGAGTTCCTAAAGAGCTGGACTCTTCCTTCCACTTTCTAAATCGAGAACATTTAGCCTTCTTGTGTGTTCTATATTTATGCATGAGTGTACTTAAAGGTTCAGCGCAGAACCAATGGAGATATTTACGATGTTAAGGATGTCACAGTATTTATTCACGTACAAATGCACTGGAAGGCCGAGGAACGTCAGCAGACCGATGAACGTCAGCATGCTGCAAATCCAAGCAAGCGCAAGTTCGGGTCACGCGTGTATATCACCGACGCTGTGGCTTGGCTTCCTGGCTGCTTCGTAGTCGTCTCGCATTGTTCACGACAAGGTGTATATTGCGGTATAAACTTGCACAAGCTGTTTACTACAAGCTCCGTAAGCTGTTCACCTCGCTCATCAAGATTTGATTTGTTAGTAACTTGTGACCGATGAAAGACTTACAAGTAATGAGTCCGTGTAGTCAGATCTCCTGAAAGCAAATCTTGAAGATTGGTTAAAACGACTGCTTTAGCTTGTAGTTCCGGCACATACGGATAATCTTGCATTAAGGGGGGGGGTGGGGGGGTGGAATTGGTCAGCCCGAACAAGAGAGGTGTCGGAGCGTGAAACGTCAACAGATTGATACTTTGACAGACAGAGGCCTAAGGCGTTGTCTCTGCAAGTGACGACTGTGTTTATGTTACAGTATACAAATAAACGTTAGAAAATTTAAGTGCAGGCTGCGCTTTTTCTCAATGATGTGATGATAAGGAGTAAAGGTAAGCGTGGTGCAGTCGGTTCAAGGCACATTGAATACAAGAACAAGAATTCTGTGTCTACTATGAGACGAAATCACATGACATGAAACAAGGTAGGGGAAACACTGGGTGGTAAATAAAAACATGCAATCAACAATTTTTCTCGTCGATACAGGCCGACTTTTAAGCAGATCAATTCTTCGGATAATTCCAGGTCTTTCCGTCTAACAGATTTCAGTGAACTATCAATGGAAATCAGCACGCCACCACCTTTCTGTTTGGTTTTGCTGAAATCTCGGTGAATGCGGAAGGGGGTGAAGGTCGGAAAAAAAGTCAGATGAGGGAATTTCAGGGTTCAGCCTGGTTCCAGAAATAGCGTTAATAATAATAATAATAATAATAATAATAATAATAATAATAATAATAATAATAATAATAATAATAATAATAATAATAATAATAATAAGTAATAATAATAATAATATAATGATATAATAATATTAATAATAAAAATTCATGTGCTACCAATGACACTTGGTGGCATCAAATAAAATTACTCGATTTTTTTGTTTCAGAACCAAGGTGCAGAAGCAGAAGAGAAGGAGAAAATATTCAATCTGGTAAGAAATGCAAAGCTATAATGTATACGCAATATACTGGGGATAACTTGAGGTTACACGAAACTCTTGGGAAAAGTTTCAGTCAGCGTGCAAAATACGTGGTCGAAGATAGGGAAATGAATCGAAACGACGTCATGCATGACAATTAGTTTCATGTGGTTACACTTAAACGTTAAAAAGCACATGTGTGCATGTACTTGAGTACGCACCCGGATTGTTTGTTTTCTCCACTTCTTTGACTTTCGCGTCAGTTGAGTTGCGCTTTGCATATATTGCTTTGTGCCGCTCACCTAAATGACGACGAAGAAGAGTACTAGGTGGTGCCTGCGCTAGCCAAGTCAGCCATCAAATTCGTCTTGTTGCATCTTTCTTTTATTTCCCGTAAATACATTATTGTTAATCTGTTAATAAGGAAGAAATTCATAAAAACTATCCGGTTCTTGGCCAATCCCCCAGCGTTGGTGTGCGCCACATCGTCAAGGATCTTGGCTTGACTTGACTTGCTCTCGTCATTTTGGTTGTTTTTGACATCACTACTGTGAACTGTAAATATTACGCCCTTTTCTGTAATCCTTCCCGTAACATCATTGGTGGAAAGTGCGGGGTACCCACTTCACGCAAGACGGAACTTCGCAGTGGGCGTCTTCTTGGACAGACCATCATGTCGACAGACAATGCCGTCAATCCAGCCCCCGCTACGCCGAGTTCACCGAGCCACGCTGTTGTGACCCACCCCCAAGATGCTGGCCTCTTCTGCGCGACTGATAACGTGCACGTGGAGAAGTGGCTGGCCGACCACGAGTGCACCAGCAAGACCAACCGCTGAAATCTGACTTTGATGCTCGCAAATGTCAGCTACTACCTTAGGGGAACAGCAAGTGTGTGGTTGGACACGCACGAGGAGGAGCTGACCAGCTGGGGCGTATGGAAACAAAAAATTAAATACTTTTTCGGAAAGCCCATTGCACGCAAACGAGCCGCCTAGAAGGAATTCTCGTGCCGAGCCCAAACATCAACAGAGCCGTACATGGTGTACATACAAGATATATTAGCCTTGTGCCGACAAGTTGATAGCCAGATGCCGGAAGCCGACAAAGTCAACCACATTCTCAAAGGCATCGCTGACGACGCCTTTCACTTGCTTGTGTATAAAGACTGCTCCACCATTGCCGACATTATCAGGGAGTGCCGACGGTTCGAGGAAGCAAAGAGCCGCCGAGTCACGCAGCAATTTGTTCGGCTCCCTAACACTGCTGCCACGTCGTGGTGTGAAGACGTCCAGATTCAGCCGCCGCCCAGTACAGAAAACTGCCTGCGTCATGTTCGCCGAGATATCGAGGCAGCCTCTCTATCTGCTCCCCAAGTTCCTTCTCACGAGGAAGCCCGCCTGACAGTGTCACTAATCCTGGCCGTCGTGCACGAAGAACTGGCAAATGTAGGCATCCAGCCAGTATGTGCCTTGAGTCGTCCCGTGGTCAGCCCTGCTTCATACTACCGGCCACAACAGACGTATTTCAGGTACCGTGATATGAACCAGTGGTGCACGCGTGATGACAGGCCGATACGTTTCAACTGCAATGACGTCGGCCACATTTCCCGCTATTGTCGTTACCGTCGACCATTGTCCCCTCGCTCATCATACCATCCATACGACACCAGATCTTCCTCTTTTCACAGCCACGAGGACCCACAAAACCCTAATGCCCAAAAATTGACCTCACGTTACGACCGCTCGCCATCTCCCCAGACCCAGTGACGTTCTCGGTCACCTATGCCACGTCGCTCCCCTTCACCTTTCTCATGCCGTCCATCCTAAAAAAACTGACAGCGCAGCTCCCGGAGGTGATGCTGCATTGACTTATTGACCCGGAAATCCACTATTAACTCTGGCAACTCGGCAAAACCTTTTGGACGTTGAAGTAGATGGCGTGCCTGTTTCAGCGATCATCGACACAGGTGCCCAATTATTAGTCATGAGTGCTCACCTTTCTCGCCGTCTTCGTAAAGTCATTACACCCACCTCATCACCTGATGTTCGCGTAGCCGATGGCCGTACACGTACTATCCTCGTGTTCTGCGCGTGTGAGCTTCGGTGATCACCAGACCTCAGTCGTCTTTGCTGTTCTGGACGAGTGCCCTCATGACCCAATCCTCGACCACAAGTTTTTGAGCACGCATTCAGCCCTGATCGACTGCTCATCAGGCTTGTTACAATTAGAGCTTTCTGCTATACCTGACCTCACTATCACTTCGCCACCACGTTTATGTGTCGTTCAGCTTGTTCGCTGGTGCCCAGGTACCGCGACTTACGTCTCATTTAACGCAGACCCACTAGAACGTGATGGTGACTATACTTGATTACCCCCTCCTTGGACGTTCTTCTGACGCGACTAGTAGCTCTGCCTCACTCTCTTTTGACTGTGTCTGCAAACAACGCTTGCATAACTGTCCAGAACTTTGGACACTGGGCAGAACTGCTTCCTGGAGGTATCACGCTGGGCACGATATCACCTTTAGACGCAAACGACCATGTCGCCCTGGCCATTGATGTCCCACAGCCACCTCCAGGCAGCCCTACTGCTAGCCCGACACCTGATGACGCGTTCGACAACATGATTGCCCCGGTTCGAGACCCTTCTCAAAGCCTGGACCTACGCCTTTTGTTGGCGTCATACCGCGATGTTTTTTTATTTCGCTTCATAAAACTTGCACAAACATCTCTGGTGACCTATCAAATTGAAACCGCGGACGCAAAACCTATTCATCAATGCCCTTACAGTGTCTCGGCGACCGAACGCAGCGTCATTCAAACGGAAGTTTACAAGAGGCTCGCTAAGGACACCATCGAGGCATCTTCGAGTCCTTGGGCGTCACCCGTGGTACTTGTAAAAAAGAAAGATAATACCTGGCGGTTCTGTGTCCACTACCGGCACCTCAAAAAACTCACCAAGGAAGACGTCTACCCCTTGCCGCGAATAGACGACGCCCTTGGTTCCCTTAAAGGCGCACGGTACTTTTCTTCGATCGACCTTCGTTTGGGCTATTGGCAAATAGCTGTCGATGAAAATTATTGGGAGAAGACCGTCTTAATTACACCCGATGGTCTATAACAGTTTAAAGTCATGCGTTTTGGGTTGTGCAACGTGCCAGCTACATTTGAGCGCATGATGGACTCGCTACTGAGGGGTTTCATGTGGTCCACATGCCTCTGTTACCTGGACGATGTTGTCGTTTTCTCCCCGGCTTTCACCAGTCACCTGCAACGCTTATCGCCTATTTTGCAAGTCTTTCCATCCGCTGGTCTTCAACTCGTCTCTTCAAAATGCTGCCTTGGCCGCCGAGAGATCCCCATGCTCGGCCATCTAGTTGACGCTGCCGGTATATGACCTGATCCTGCAAAAATACGCGCTGTCACGAACTTCCCTATTTCACGTTCTTCCAAGAAATTTCGCTCGTTTTTAGGCCTGTGCTCATATTTTCGCCGCTTTGTTAAGAATTTCGCAGTCATTGCGCAGCGCCTCACATGCCTTTTGAAAAAAGACGTCTCTTTCTCTTGGAGACCTGACCATGGCGTCGACTTTTTCCCATTTCGTCGACCTACTCACGTCACACTCTGTGTAGGCCCATTTCGACGACTGCGCCTGCTGAAGTATCGATGTCAGTGGTCATAGTATCGGCGATGTCCTTGGCTAAAATCAACGTGGTCACGACTGCGTGATTGTTTACGCCAGCCGCCTCCTCTCCGCAGCCGAGCGGAACTATTCTATAACCGATAAGAGTGCCTTGCTCTTGTTTGGGCTGTCAGGAAATGTCGTCCCTATCTTTACGGCAGACCCTTCACCGTGGTAAGTGATCACCCCGCTTAATGCTGACTGTCTTCGCTGAAGGATCCGGCTGGTCGACTTGGTCGGTGGGCACTGCGATTCAAAAGTACACGTTCACTGTTGTCTACAAGTCTGGCCGCTTGCATCAAGACGCCGACTGCTTGTCCCGTTATCCCGTCGACCCGCCAGACTCTTCGGCGAACGATACCATTCTGTCTGTGCTTGCTATAACTGACCTGTTCAACATTTCTGCTGAGCAACGACGTGACCCGACTCTTCGCAACGTTATCGACCGCTTCAACACTACAGCTCTCGATTCATCCCTTCGTCTTTTCGTGCTATGCGATGGCACCTTGCTAGGTCGTAGTCTGACATTCGACGGTTTTGACCCCTTGCTTGTGATTCCGACACACCTTCGTTCGACTGTTCTGGCCCAGCTTCACGACGTGCCGATGGTGGGGAACCTCGGCATTTCCCGCACCTACAATCGTGCACGCCGTTGGTTCTACTGGCCCGGAATGAATGGGTCAGTACGTCGTTACGTGACCTTGTGCGATCCTCGTCAGAGCCGGAAGAAGTCAACACTCCCACGTGCCAGCTGTCTTCAACACTCGACGTTCCATTTGAACCGTTTCATCGTGTCGGCCTCGACTTGCTTGGTTCGTTCCCTACGTCTGTCTCAGGAAATCGATGGATCGCCGTTGCCACGGGCTATGCCACACAGTTCGCAATTACTCGCGCGCTTCCCACCAGCTGCGTGACCGACTTAGCCGACTTCTTGCTACATAACGTCATCCTTCAGCACGGAGCACCTCGGCAGCGTCTGACGGACCCTTGAAGGCAGTTTCTATCTCGGGTCATCAGTGATATCTTAACGTCTTGCTTGACCAAACATAAGCTAATGACTGCCTACCATCCAGAGACAAATGACGTGACGGAGCGGATGAACCAAACCATCAAGGACATGCTGGCAATGCACGTGTCTGCCAGCCACCAAGATTGGGATGCAGCGTTGCCTTTTGTCACACTCGCCTACAATACGTCACGGCACGAGACGGCGGGCTATTCGTCTTTCTCTCTTTCTCTCTTTCTTTCTATTTTTCTTTCTTTCTTTCATTATTTCTTTCTCTCTTTCTGTCTCTCTTTTCTCTTTCTCTCTCTCCATTTCTCTTTCTCTCTCTTTCTTTCGCTCTTTCTTTTTCTCTTTTTTTCCTCTTTATTTCTATCTTTATTTATCTCTTTCTTTCTTTTTCTCTTTCTTTCTTTCCTTCTTCCTTTTATGTGTCCGAAATCCAACTTTGCCTATGGGCACGATGATGCCTCCTTCGACGTACTCACCCATTGAATACGCTTAGGAAGTTATAGCTCGCGCCGACCATGCACGCCAACTTGCGCGTGTTCAGCTAACTGACTCGCAAGCGGGCCAAAAACCTCGTCACGACAGCCGTCACCGACACGCCTACTTTCCCGCAGGATCTCTTGTCCTCATGTTGTCTCTAGCACGCCGTATTAGGCTTTCCGAGAAGCTACTGTTCCCCTACTCCGGACAATACCGTGTGCGCCACCAAGTAACCGACGTCACGCATGAAATTGAACAATCGTCTTCGTCTTCGTCCACGACACCCCGCACGGACATCCTTCACGTTGTCCGTCTGAAGCCTTACCTTACACCGGACTCCCCCAACACACATGTATAGTGACCACCTTCACTACCGTCTTTCTCCGGCTGCACCGAGTCGGTGCCTTCGCCACCGGAGGGTAATGTTTTGTGCCGCTCACCTATAGATGACGAAGAAAAAGAGGACTAGGTGGTGTCTGCTCTCGCCATATCGGTTGTTTTTGCCATCGCTAATATGGACTGTAAATATTGCGCCCTTTTCTGTCATCCTGCCCGTAACAATATTATCATTCAAACACATACAGTCGGACGAGCTAGTAATGAAACATTCTTTTGCTATTGGTAGCGCGACCTCGACGGAGGTCTTTTGGCTTTGTTCTTTCCTTTTCTGGGTGGAGGGGGGAGGAGTGCTCTCATTAACAGAACAACCACGTGTCGTATGCTTAAGGCATCTAAAGCAGGAGTTCAGATTGTATAATATAAGAATTTTGCTGTGGTTAGCAGGAGCCGGAGAGAGTACTAAGAGGAATGAACACAGACGAGTTATAGTCCTCCGTCCGGGTCCTGCTACCAACAGCAAAATTATGTTATATTATATAATCTGAACTCCTGCTTTAAAAGTCTTAAGCGTATGCGACACGAGGCTGTCCTAATAAAAAGAGCACTCCGCCCCCCCCCCCCAGAAGAAAAAGGAAGAACAAAGCCAAAAGACAGTTTATTTGGAAAGAAAATAGGGAAAAACGAAAACTGTCATGCCGTGATATACTATATAGCTTTATTTATTTCTATCGCCTAAACCACACTGTTTCCTTCCTGCATGGCGACGGAAACTGGACCTACATTCCCGTACATTAGCAGTGCAACGCTGCAGTTGCTACAGGCGACAATGAATGTCGTGCACGAACCATTAACGGGGAGGCTGTATAACCTATCGGTAGCTTGGGTTGTCATGCAAAACTTCACAGGTCGGAATGCGACATAAATGCTAAAGACGAGTGAGCCAGAGCAGCTCGCGCGCGTACAGGAACGGTCGCTGGACATTCGCGGGGGGCACCAGATGAAACACAGTCGTAATTTCTTCTTCGCGTGGTGCATGCCCCCAAGCTTCCGCTGTGAGGTGATGGTACCTCGTGCGAATGCCACTTAGGCACCCCACTAACTGCAGCTATTGCTCCCGAGGTCTGTCTCGGGTGGTGGCATTTTTTACGAATGCCAACAAGCTCTCGCATGATTGCGGGCAATAGCCCGTTTACGCAGGCATGATGGATGCACTGCAGCTGCATGTACGTACGCGTGCCGGTCCTGGCCAAGTCGGACAGAAAACTCTCTCGGCTTTTCTTATGTGTGCCTGGCTTCCAACCACTTCCTCCCTCTCTCCCGGAAGTCGGGGGCACAGCCTATGTGTAGAGTACTGCACTGAACTAATTCCTCTACCCCTCCATAGTTCCTATCATAGTGCATAGTTTTCGAACTGTGAATGACTTGCGCCCATTCAGAGTCCAGGCAACCACCTGGGCTGCCTCGTCCGACCGGTAGCGATACTCGCCGATGCTACCTACCAGCTCCGTCGTGTAACGTTGCGCGCTCGACAACGAAGCTGGATGGGGATACCGTCATTGCGTGATTATTTGTGCGCACAGGATCACGTGACACATTAGGCAGTGGTGTTAATAGTGGTTGGGGTGTTTTTCTATGTTTTTTCTTGTTGGTGGGGATGATGATGATGATTAGCGTTCATTTTAAGACAGTGACGACCAAACGCCGAATAGCCTATACTCCCTTATAATAAATGCCTCCATCTTATCTAGATGAATGAATGATGAAAGTGCCATTTGAAATGAGAGGTGACCGGTGAGCCGCAGTGTTCTGTTTTATATTGAGGCTAACGCCTCGACTTCGTCGGCTAATTACCTTTATTTCCTCTAAAGCAAAACAAACCCTATGTTTAACAGAAATAGAAAAAAAAAACAAAAGAAGGAGTTGTCGCTAATGCTTGGCGATGGCTACCCCTTTTGTTTGGATTGTTAAGACATGAAAAAAAAGAAAGAATATAATATTTACGTATATACAGGCCTACATTTGTATGGTTCAATATTCTCGTTTTAACAGCCGTGGTACACACTTTAAATGTAGTCACTCAGCGTTATTACACGCATTGGTGTGTTAAAAAAATTTGAACACTTTCACAGCTATGCTGTTTAGGCTAGATGGCCATAGACCTAGCATTTCCGCCAACGAAAACGTTCACTCTGAGTTTAGCGGAGCGGGTCGAGTTCCTCCTCGACTCATCGTCTATATGTGTCGTGCTTGGAACAGTTGAGCACCAGATGGTGCACATCCTCACCGTCGTGGCTGCATGGACATTTTAATTATGGTGCACGCTGAGTTTGAAGTAAGAAATGTTCTGTGTAAGCAGTTCCAAGTGTTAGACTACGTATGAGTGTGTCGATACGTGTTGGGAGATGAAAGCCAAAACTCAAGATTGCGTTCGTCAGCGTACAAGATAGATTTAGTACTATCTGTGAGCTAGGTGGATAGGCATAATTAATGTTTCCTTCTTAGTGAAATTCGGTGAATGTCGCATCGCGATGTATGAATTAGACTGGTTTTTTGTATAATGATGAGTGACTTTGGCCATTTCATTCGCTACTTAATTTCTATTGACTGAGATATCACGTGATGATCTGACCTTGTAGCTTCTGAAAGCTGTTTTAACATACCGTATACTATACGTTTATCTATTTTTTCTGAAGTAGCATTTTAAACACACGCAAGAGCCACTAGAGTATGCGCTTACGACCCACCTTCTAAGCGTAGTTGATAGTTGATGGCTAGCAAGATGGCCACCAGCTCGGATGCTGTTGAAGGGGAGAGATGACACTACGTACATGCATATTCTTCATGTAACCCCAGAATGGTAAATTACGATGCCGCAGTTTCATTGCTGACAGAACGACCAGTATAAACGTGAGTGTAGCCTTGGAACCTGTCGAACAGATGATGTAAAGAAAACTGCAGTGGGGTAATGGCTTGCACGTCATGTTTACTGTGAAGTAATTCTGTAGAAGTTTGAATAGCTTGTGGCTCTTGCAACCAGGCTGGGTAGACCAAGTCCACTGGCCGAGGTTTCGACGGAGCAAGCTGTGAAATGTGCTGTGGAAACACATGATGTATTTGCGTTCAGGGACGGTTCTCAATTTTTTATATGCGTAATTGTTAAGGGTGTTGTGTGACTATATATAGGGACACGTGTGGACGGTTCTCTAAATTTCGAATCACTATTAAAGCTGGATTCTTGTGCCTCAGCTAGTGTCAGTCAATTTGATGTTTCATGTGGAACGCCAAGATAGGTTCAGAAGGAATATAAGAAAGTTAGGTACACTACGTCCAGTTTGCTACCCTACACGTGGAGGAGGGGAATAAGGAAGTGAAGAAAGAGAAAGAAAGACGTCGCGCACCACACATGCAGTGCCGGGCTTTACATGTGGTCGATCAGTGATGTTGCCTTCAAGAACTCCAACTGGGCATGGGTGGTTTCTGGCCTGATTTACTTGGAGACCATGCTCCGAAGATGTTTTGACATACGTGCAGGCTCCGAACTTGCAGCAGCTGAATTCGATGTAGACACCTCTGTGATATGTTGTGGACAAGTGCCGTGGAGTAGACGATCTTCTGTCGGAGAAGATCGCAATGAACGTGTCGTAGTGACGACGTTCCACGTCATTTCATTTGCGCTGTGCCACAAAGAACATTTATTGTGCTGCTCACTTGATTTTAGAGATCGGCTATATGTTGACTTTATCTGAGTTGGTGGTCTAAGGTAATAACACCAGGTGAACCATTCTCTGTCCATGCACACAAAGTATCAACTTTTTCGCTTTCTTTTTTTGAACGGCAGAAATAAACACTCGGCATGAGAAATATGCATGTCTCGCTCCCTGAGCTTATCACTCATTGAACTTAGTTCTTGCTGAATCCGGTGCTTGATCACCTGAAGAGATTTATGAGACATACGCTTGCATATGTTTGCATACATGTACATGCTCAATGCTTCTGGAAGCACTTCTTGAAAACCAGAATCGCAGCGTTGAAAAGAAGCTAATTTAGAACGTTTTCTCAAGGTGCACGTCTGCTGATGTTGAATAGATTGCTTTCGTAGTCATTGGTAGAAATGTATACTGGTCTGTCGTGCAGAAAGTTGGTGATCCATTGAAGGATACGGCCACGTACCCCTAAATGAGGTTAGCCCGAGCACCACAGATAGGTGGCTGACACAGTAATATGCCTTTCCTACATCTAATAACACCGCGACAGCAATGTTCCCACAGTTTGTCGAAAGTTGCACAAGTGTGACCAAGTCATAGGCAGTCCATAGCGCATCGTCCTCGTGTAAAGAAAGTCATCTGTTCTAGGAGAGTGTTGCAAGCTTCAGACCACCAATGAAAGCTTATGTCAATTGTTTTTTTGGCGACTTTAAATATGCTGCAAGTCTGGCTAACTGGGTAAAATGAGTCTGGGGATAGCGGCGATTTACCGGGCTTTAACAGTGGCGCAGTTTTTGTGATCATCCGACGCGATGCAGCGTACGACTTCGTCCACATGCTGATGTATATTTCTAAAGCTGGTGAGTCACTGGCACCGAGAATTTGCAGAACAAGGTGCGACACGATGTCTGGATCAGTTCGAGTTTTTACATGGGTTAGTGACAAAGCCCGTGACAAGCTATGTAGCTATAGTAGAGAACGTGTTATCCAGTTTAGCATGTAGTAAGGCGCAACCATCTCGGATTTCTTTGTCTGGAATATTAGACAGTGTAGTAGTATTGTGAACAATTTGTCCAGTTCCAATTAGAACTGAACAAAGCTCATTGCGAACGTCACGCTCGGATAACCCAAGAAATATGACGAATGCTTTGAATGGGCTTTGCTCGTATACTGGGTGGCTTAAAGCAGAAGGGAAAAGGGGGCCAATTGTTTGCGGGAATAACGCCATTATTTCTGACATGCAAGAGAAACACCACATTCAATGCAATGAAGAGATGGCCACGCGTTTTTGTTGGCAGGATCGGATCCTGGATGCTCAGTCTTGATCTCTGATTAGACCGATAAAATCAATTTACTTATAGGATAAAATTCTAGGGACCACGCAACGGTCAATGGAACGGAGAGTCAAGATCGTAACATTGGGAAACCGCGGAAGACGGCGAAATGGGTGAGGAAGCAGACAGTGTTAAGAATATCCCGGTTGACATCAAGCGTGAGAAATAGGGCTGGGGAGGCCACGCAACGCACAGAACAGACAGCCGGTGGCAAGTTAGAGCAACATAATGGTTACCAAGGGGTGGGTAACGTGGTCGATGAAGGCAGCGAAATAGGTGGTGCGACAAACTTTGTTTGTGGCAGTCTTATTGAGCTACAACGTTACGATTTCGCCATGAATCTGCTGACTCCATGCCACTGTGTTCGTTTTGTTTCAGTTGAGGCGAGGGAAAATATCCATGTGGGCTTTGGTCAAGAAGCTCAAGGGATTGATGGTGAGTATGTATAGAAACACTTTCAGTTTCACGTAACAAATTGCCGCATATTTCTTATCTCCTTCCCTTCCTAAGTATTCCTAGTGTGTTGTATATATTACGGAAGCTTTAACGAGCTTTTGCACTTACTTAAGATGGTAAGGTAGAGTACATCCTCCAAAAATCTAATTTGCAATTTCGACACCGTAAAATCCACTGCAATCTGAGGAGCAAACCTATGGAAGCCGGACGTCGAGCGGCCGCTCCGAGCGGTTTAAATAACGCGCCATAGCGCGTCGCGCGTCCTCTGGCGTAAAAAAGTATGCTTGTTTGTTTGTTTGTTTGTAGCCTCTAATTCACGGCATTTACCCACTCTGGGGGATCGGCCAAGAGAACATATAGTCTCATTTGGACGATAACTGCACTATGCACATGTTAAACGTCGTTTTTTTCGAATAGCGTTATTGGTAAATGTTTCACTTTCAATGTACCTTTCCTAAAAGGTATTGAATCCATTACGACGAAATTTTGAATGTATAAGCTACAAGTTGAAAATAAGCTACAAGTTGGAAACAATCCGAACTGAAAAGGTGGCTGATATTATAGAAAAGTTAAGTTGTAAAAATCAAACAGCAATACGCACATTGTGTGGCTTTGTGCCATGCAGTAATTTTCTTTTTTAAGCAAAAACTATAATAAGGATGTCTTATATTTTAGTTCAAATATAACCTACGAGTCTCTACAAGAACATGGCTGAATATAATTACATTCCTTCAGGTGGTTGCAAAAGGAAGGTTCATTAAATAAGTCAACTCACTTTCATATGTGGGAGTGGACCAGGCCATAGGAAAAATAGGCAATCTAGGGATAACAAAAAGAGGGGATGCCACATGATTACCAGTGGCATTCTATGTGAGCGTGTCAAGTTATGCAAATACTTAGAGCAGTTTCTAAAATATTACGTTAAAACTGATATACACCATTTACTCGACTATGCCCCTTTAAAGAAGCTTTTGAAACTTAATACAAACAGTTTTGGAACCCTTCTCTCTCTTGTCATCCCCAATCAACTGTAAGTAACTTCTAGGGCACTGAGTGCCTGAAGCGCCATCTATATTAAGGCAAGCCCAAGTACTTTTTATCATCTCGTAACGTACACGAATAATTAGTTGCATGCACGTACACGTTATAACAATAAGAAATTTCCAATCTCTGCCACCTTTCGATGAATGCAGTAAAATAATTGTTAAATGGCCTCCATGAATGCCTTTTTGAACTTGCAGAGCAACCTTTGTCGTGAGCACAGTTATGCCTAGGGTAATGAAAAGCCATAGTTGGGCAGAATGAGATGTCTTGGCACTGTTTGCTTACCATGCGCTAATGACGTATACAAATGAAGCCGACGTACGAAGGGGAAAAATAACTTGATAATTTGGCACAATGGGCAATTTTCGGCCTTCAAATTATCACGAGCGGACTGAACTGGACTCGGGAAAAGCTTATTTATGTCCTGCAGAACATAGAAATAAATTCGGAAAACACTAAGAAGTGAGGCTTGTACCGGCATTCCTGCAGAAATTCAAGGTGTTATGACGTGAGGGTATAGTGCTTAGGTTAGATATATATGTGGTACCATCAATACGAAGCTCACAGAGAAAAAGGTAATTTTCTGGTATTCTTGTTTAGTACGGTTACGGAGGGTTAGTACTTCATATTTTCCCAGCTTTTTTCCAAGCATAAGTGACAGACGTGGCGCTGCTTCATTCAGCTCTAATAATGCACAAACCTGTCGAGCCCAGCACACTAATTAAAGTTCGTTTCGGAGTTATTTTCTCGTGTATACACATTCAATCAGGTGCATGCAAAAAAAAAAAAAAAACCTCCAGGTGGTAGAAATTTTCGGAGCCTGCACTACAGCGTTGCTCTCAATCATATAGCAGGGGATCCAAACAATTATTATAGTATTATGTTCCGTCTAAACACAAGCGATATGAATACGTTATCATTGCCTCTTCTTGAAAGCCAGTACGATGATCACACTATCCGTCTACACTAAGAACTATTCCGCAGCTCTTCTAAGGTCCACTTGGCAGTAGGACAGCAGCCGCAGTAAAGTTTCAGAGATTAAAGTGATTTTTACTGTAATGTATTTTAAAGACTAAATTACTTCAAGCGAGTAGTAATGAGGAACAGTACTTATTACGTTCCCAATCACTTTTGACTAAAACATAGCATGTCCGCCTTTCTTAAGGTAAAAGTGATTAGCCTACAGAAAGAGGAAAAAAGTAATAAAGAAGATAGAATAAAGAAGTAATAAAGAAGAAGAAGTAATAAAGAAGATAGTATGAGTGCGAAGCCTCAAGCTTGAAAACTATTTCAAAAAATAACCGACATCTCAATGAATGTAGGCCATAAAAAAACTTTCGTTCAAGCATTTCTAAAGTGATTTATGGCTTTCCAAAAGTAATACTAATATAAGGTCATTACTTCCGGGCAGCTGTAATTTGTATTAAAACAAAATTCCATGCTAGAAAGTTAAAAAATAATGACTAATTTAGTTTAACTACTTCTTAGAAGTAATTCTACCCTGAAGTGACATGTGTAGCCTATAGAGTATGCTGGTACGCGTCCGGCTTGTGTTTATATATGGGGACTGGCAAGTAAAATAATAGTGTTAGCACTTCGCAGTACTTGTTGCATGTTAATTGGTTGTTCGTCTTCTGTCAGTATATAATTGTGGGCGAAATACGTGTGTGCTATTCGAAGTCGACGTAGGATCACTTAAGAAGCGTTCCTGATGATGACGTGTCTTAACATGATGATAACTGTGTCCAAGCACAAGTCCTACGAGCTGAAGGTGTTTGCTTTTTATAGATTGCCATGCTCGTTGTGAATTACTCTTCAGTGCTGTTCAGACAGTTTGAGTCCCGTCCCGTTCAAACCAGAGAAATACTTGGCGGTTGCTGCGCGTACATTTCCACACCTTTTCGTTTCAGAAAATAGCAACATGGCTCGATACCCATAAATATAAATAAAAAGTAAATAAACAAACAAATACATAAAGAAATAAATGAATAAGCAGAGACATTTCTATAGAAATGCATAGTTTTATGTTGTGTTTTACCCCAACAATTGTTATAACACAACAAATCACAGGTTATAGAGGGTATTGATCGATATGTGGGGTTGAACGTCTCAAAGCCGCGATAAGATTATGAAAGACGCCGTCACGGAGGGCTCCGGAAATTTTGACCACCTGGGGTTCTTTAACGTGCACCCAAATCTGAGCACATGGGCCTACAACATTTCCGTCTGCATCGGAAATGCAGCCGCCGCAGTCGGGATTCGAGCACGCGACCTACGGGTCAGCAGCCGAGTATACCTTAACCACTAGACCAACGCGGTGGGGCGTTATAGACAGTATTGATTACAAATCTAAGCCAACCGAGCAAAAGTTAGCAGACACGCAATGCACGAATAGAAAATATGAATAACTGACGTTGCGATGAAAAAAATGTAATTGCGCAAAGCTTTCTTCTTCATATTAACCATGCAGTTGCGTTTCGTAGGTATTCTTGGAATACTATGTCCTGAAGACGACTGTTTATAGCTGTTGCAGAAGCATTGTACATTTCATATTTACTTTCGGGTCTCGCGTGCGCGTCGTGTTGTGGCACGGCTATGACGCAGTGAAAGCAATGAAAGTGTTCGGGACATATTCTAACGAAGAAAAGAAAGCTCCTAATAACTTACTGTATTTCATAAATATGTTATTTGTGGATTATTAGCACTCAACAGTCGCTATATATAGAAACAATTTCTATTTTAGCCTGAGTAATCTGCAACAAAAGCAAGTTAAGAGGGAGGCAGGAAATCATCTTGTAAAAAAAAAAAGCAAGAATACCTTCTTTGGCGTCCAAAAAAGTGCAAAAATAGAGAACTAGACAACACAAACGAGTTTGTATTGTGTGGCTGTCTTCTCTGGCATTTCTTTTTTTGTGTCTCACGTTATTTGGGAGCGAACTATTTTTACGTCGTCTCCGTATGTGTTACAGCTTTGTATGTTCGGCCTCTCTTTTTCTTATCTAGAACCTCGGCGTTGTTATTGCTAAAGGGCAGATGTTTTAAAATACCTCTGCGGGGAACAAAGTCTGTGTGACTTTCATGACGAGTTCTTTATTTAAATTTGAACTGCAGCAAGGGCGTAACTACCGCTAATTTGAGAGAAACTTGAAGTCGTCAATCTCTTGTTTGTTTAAACTCACCCGTTCTTTTTTTCTCCCTTTCAGGACTGCTTGGAAACTGTTCAGAAGGCAGAGAGAAACAGCAACTCTTGATTAAAGTGGCAATAAAATATGTACATTTTTCACTAGTAATTTTAGAAAGTAGACTAGTTTAAGAAAATAAAAATCGCGCACGACTGCATCTGGTGAGTAGCACACACTTTGGGGATCACAAAATTCTTGTCGGTAAGCTTCGTTTACAATAGTAAGTCATGCGTTCTTTATTATTCGTATGCTCGATCTTGTGTCTCTTCTTACGAGAACTTTCCGACTCTGTCACGCTTTTATTTTAGGGTAACATACACTCGCAACACACGAGAAAACGCTCACCTGCAATAAGCACTGTTGCTATGCAAAAAAAAATTAATTTTTGAAACTGTCAAAACAAACACCAACTTTCGCCAGCGCCTAAGTAGCAGTTAATGGAGACATTTCAGTTGCGCAGGATGTCATTAGTGCGAGGAAACATTTATATCACTGGAGACGCGTCAAAAGCATGCTTCGACGCAGCAACATTTTCCAGTTATTACCTGTGTGCGTGGAGTTATACTTTTAAAAGTACTATAGGCCTAATCGAAAAGGTAAGTGAAGTTAGTGGCTGGACATCTTCTTCTTTTTGTAAAGAGCTGCCTTTGGAAATAGTAAATTCTTAAAGTTATGCAAATGCATTTTATTTGACTGAAAGCCTTCCTGGCAACTAGAAAGGAATTTTATTTGGCCCTTTGAGTCGTATGACAGACTGCATTACAAGTTGATGACGACGTAAAAACGTCTAGACATGTATATTCACGCCCGTCGTGCCACACGGGAGTTTATTGTCGCGTGCGCGATATTCGCGTGCGTGAGCATCAGACGCAAGTTGGCTTTTTTTGAGCAAGGTATAATGGAACGCGCATGAACGGACGATGTAGTCAAAATGGTGCGGTGGCACAAAAGTAAGGTTTTTGTTCATTGGTCGGTTGTATATTTCTTTGGACCAAAATAACAGCTAGGCGCAGATTTACAAAGGGGCATCTCGGTAAACAGTCTGCTTAATCGTAGGGGCACACACAAACACGTACGCACACGCACGCACACACACACACTTACACACACATACATGGGCAAAGATGACGAGCACAAACACATGAATGTCGCAGACACGCAGCACACTCGTACACTTGTGTGAACGTACTAGTGTACGACACACATGTATGAACGCATTCAATAACTATCTCGCCACCGACATCAAAATAAAACAAAATGAACGGAATGCACACACGCGGGCACAAGCACCTGCACTCGCTTGGAAAAGCAATCAATTCTCTCTCAGTCACTCGATGCTGACAGGAGTCGTCACTCGAAGAAAGCTTTTTCCCCGTCTCTGCGAGAAGTTTTTTTTTTAGAAGGCCTCGTAATTTTCTCCGAGATGTTTTGGAGATGATGAGGTGAGGAGCATCAAAAGAAGTCAACTCGAGCGCAAGCGACAGAATGGACGAGTTCGTCGTAAATATACACAGCGTGCAGCTTGTTCAAACACGGCGCTCGAGTCAAATTGCCACCGCGCTGCTCTACAAGACGCTGGCAACAGGTGAGCTTCCGGTCGTTGAAAATGCTCGCGAAGGCAGCCCTCGTGTTGATCGTTCTGCAAAGTGAGTCCAATAGGCCGAGTGTTTAGCCAGGCAAAGACACGTCTTGAGTCTGTCGTATCATCAACCGGAACAAAAATATTTAATCCAGTGTTCTCAAAGAAATCACGCTTCGAACGGCATGAATGCTGGCTGTAGTTGGCAGAGATTCGTAGCTGGTGAAAGTGAGGCATCCAGACAAGGCAACGAGAGATGAGCAACGGACAGAAAGAGAAGACAAAGCACACATTTGTGCTCTGTTTTTGTTCCCTGTCTGCATGCACTCTTTACGATGTTCTCGGATTAGCTCAGTGCAGAATTGAATGGCCCTACTTTTGTTTCTCCGGTGTGCGGGTCTTTATGATAGACGTTTATGAGCGTTTCCTGTTACCACTGTATTGTGCACATTGCTTGTTCTTGTTACTGTCTCTCTCGCTCCACTTTCATGGAACCTTCTCCCAATTTTTGAGGGTAGGAACCAGAACTATACCACAGTTTACATTTCATTCAATAATTTTTTTCTATGTACCTCTCACTTTCTGTTTATTGCGAGAAAAAGAGCACCTGTCGCGAGCCATCTAGAACGCTTTGTCAGTTTATAACTCGACTTCTATGTTGGGTGTCAACGCGTGCAATTGAAAGACCAGTATAAGGCACGCGAGGAACTGCTCAACGCAATGTTCTTGGAATACCACGCAAAACAGCAATGATACGGTGCGAGTGTACACAAAATCGCTGAATCAAAAGTTCTAGTTTGTCCGCTTTTTACTGTATCGTTCTTTGTTTGCGCTGCGTGTCAAGACGTACACGAACTAACGCTAATCGTTGCTCTACTAAAGTTCAGTGAGAGATATTATAGATGACAGAAGTGCATGTAGGCCAAATTTTTAACATTTACAAAACTACGACCATATGGGCAGTGAGAAAATTTGTTGGTGGATGATAAAATTCAGTCTATTACTAATCATCGTTTATTGCATCACCGGTCGATAGTATTTAAATGCTGTCTGTTTCGAGTAAACAGTTCTTCGTGCAAACGCGGCTTCGAATTGTTATCTCTTGCATAAGAAACATTGTGCTTATATAATCGAGCGTACATGGTCTCAGCCTGAAGGTTCTTGATATAGGCATATGAAACTCGGCGATAAAAGTTTAAACGTCGTCAGTAATGAGGTAATCAATGCAAATGTCACGGCGAATGATGACTGACCTAGATAATGAGCTATAGTGTCGTTGCGGATGACGTCATCGGCAGAGCCGACCAGGCGCCAACTCGCACAAATAGTGCGAAATATAGTGGAGGACATTTGTGCTCGACACAGCACGGTGCTTGGAGAGGCCCATAAGTTCTGTATTGGCACTTGGAAAGAACATTCGGCGCTTTATATTGTTGCGAAGTGGTACTGACGGGGCGGGTCCTTCCTAATATGTTACAGCTCACCGGCGAGCTAGAAGGGCTGGTATTCAACAGGAAAATGAATAAACAATGACGACAGAAATTGCAGGAAGTGGGCACTCGTAAAGTACGGTTAACTTCGTGGAACGAGGTTGAGTTTGTTTTTTGTAACTTGTGCACTTATAAACGCCTTCCGCGAAACTGGAGATTTTTGCGCTTTATGAATCGTGTTACACGCATTATCATCACCAGCGAACGATTTATGAGTTTGGGAGATGCACTTTCAGGAGAAAAACATAACAGATGCTTCAAAAAAGATTCATCTTAGTAGAGAAGAGGAGCACTCGTTGGGGTCGGAAAGGCGCTGTGCAATAGCAGAAGACTGGCTATATCATTAAGCTTATAAATGTAGTGTATGACAGCTTGCGCTCCCAGTAAAGCAACGGCTGACTAGTCTTGCCCTTGCGATGCCCACGTTTTCCAGCTGTCGCTTGTCAAAGACCCGAAGATAACAAGAAGCCGAAGTCGCAGCAATGGAGTGAGTACACACACTTGTATACTTCTTGCATACAGGGCGTCGTGATTCGCGCTTACAGCTGTCGTAGGCACTGAGCGTCAATGGAGCTTATGTATTGGGAAGGTTGCGACAAGCAGCACGTCTATAAAGTTTTGTTTAAACGACAAAAAAGTGAAGTTAACAAAACGTTATCGTTCTTCAACTGCTGTTTTTTAGAACAGCTGATTCCTTCAAAATCTATAGCCGAAAACTGTCATCATAAATGGGTATGTGCCACGAAAATTGTGGCAAATCTCATTGGTCCACGGCTTCATGTCACAGCGAAAGCTGTTATGAGATCAGAACACGGGTCACGCGCGGCGCCATAGTTTTCCGCCGCTGCCACCACAGGCGTTCCATAACCAGTATTAAAAAAAGCCAGGCCCAATGTCACAATGGACTCAGAACCCGGGTCTGTTGCGTGCCAGCCCAGTTTTCTAGCACTGAGCAACACCAGTGCTTGGAACTCATTTCTAAGCTTGCATGCTTGATGCCGGGAAAGGAATCTCGTCAATGTGAGTAATAAAGCGCTTTAGAACATCAAAGGAGCAACCAGGCTTCACAAGATGCAAATTGCGCAACGAGTGGGTCGTCTAATGCTCCAACCCGTTAGAAAATTTGTTCCTCACCGCCTAATAACTGTGACGCATACCCACTTCAGGCATATTTTTTCATCCTATCAGCAACTGCATAAAAAATTGCGCTAAATTCTTAGCAAGTGTGTAGCGGACCCTACGCTTCTCCTAAGAATGACGAGCATAGTGAATGCTCGCCTACTAGACAAAATTATGATCATTTATGGCATAGTAGGTACCCAGCAAGTGTGTTTGTAGAAGTTATTCAAAGAGTGTTTAAGATAATGGGAGTGGCCATAACCAAACTTCACTGCCGGGTTACCTCCCGCTACTTTTACCTGCATAGAGCAAGCCAAGCGTTGTCTCTTCTGTGTATCTTCTGCATGGAGCAGGGAACAATCAGTCATTACTTTCTATCCTGTCGCCGGTATACGTCATTGAGAAGAAAATTCATAGCATCACCTCTTCGAAACTTGGGCCTGGAAATATCCGAATCAGTTGTTCTGTCATTCGGCGCCTTTACTCTGGGTTACAGTCACAGGGATGTTTACTACGCCATAGAGGAATTTATCAGTCAGACTAAAAGAATATAGAGCTAAATTCTTCATTGTTTTAAACATTAAATATCACTATTCCGTAATTATTTGTTGTGTAACTGATCCCTAGCATATACGAGTAGAATTGCGAAGAAACAAAAAAAAATTCACCTAACATTCGGCCAATCCCCTGTATTGAGTAAGAGCCATGAGATGAAGAGAAGAAGAAGAAGAAAAAGAAAAAGAAGAAGGCTTTGGAAGGCCGCTCTTTTAGCTTTCGCTGGGACTGTGCTGCGCGTTTCTTGTAGGTCTGGTGTGTTTTCAGTGTATACGACTGAACAACATTAAGTGATGAGGGCAAGTGTAGCCCGTCTAATAGCAGCGAATCAATGGCCGCTAGCCAGAGACCCCGAGTAGGTACATCGAGAGGATACTAGGGAACGGAAAAGTCAACGTCAGCTGCAAGAAGACCACCCGGAAGCGAATCGTAGTCGGCCTATACGCCAACGACGACTAGCCCATAGTTCTATCAGAGGTGCGAAGCGCTTGGTCTCAGCGCGAGGTTCTGTCTGTGAAGTTTGGACAACTTGTGTCGTGATTAGTGGTCGTCTGTACTTTAACTTCGAACTTATCTACGCTAAGAAAACCTATAGCATAGCCTATCTAAAGCCTCACAACGACATAGAAGCAACCTCGAAACAACCTGGATCTATCAGCTAAGGCATAGGAGCAACTAAAAAGCGACCGGGTTAGTGTTCAGAATCGTCCAGTTGGGCTGTTTCCAAGCCTCTCGTGCCTTATTTCAAGATTCTTCCATTTTTATCCATTGAGCGTATGATACATATGATATAACTGATACATACAAGGTATGCTACTACACATTGGGAGAAGTGCATACTAGGGTAAAAGGGTTGCGTAAACATTCGCACTGTTGTTTTCTGATGAAAGGGGCTAAGCTATTTTTCCCCGTTGATCAAGTTCGCTTACATATTGAGAAAGCTATGGTTGCCTTACCTTAGCGCACAGTTAATTGGAGTTAACGGTAAAGCTGAAAGAACAAAGTTCCTCAAGTGTCTCACTACCTATACGTCTCACATGGTACGCGAACGACGGAAAACAAAAATGACTTTCCCTATTCCTCAGCGTGGCAGGTTTGATGACTAGGCTCAATTACTCTTACTCGCCGTGGCGGAAATCCGACGAAGTTGACAGCAGGAACCACGCCTGTCAATACACCTTGCGTTTTCTCGCTAAGGTTATTTACTCGTGACGTTACCTCGTTGCAGAAAATTTTCTGCGAGACTGGCGCATATTGATGAAGCACATCTTCAGCCCGGAAGAAGAAGAAAGACTGTTGAGCTGTTGCGAACCAAGTGAGGCAACAGTCATTGTCTTTGCATCGTTCTCGACAGCATTTGTTACTTTCGAGATGTTTTGCAGCTTGTAATACCATATAAATATAAAGGGTGTTACAAGAAATATACTTGAAAATCTGTAAAAATAGAGAAAATGAAATGTTTGCTCGCTGCTTTCATAAGTATACTTTTTCGTAAAAATTTGTGTTACTAAAGAAATAATATACATCTATATATTGTAAAAGAATTTCAATTATATATTTAATCAGTGGGCACAGCATGTCGAGTGAAAGGAAAGAATTGGGGCACATCTTGAAGAGCCCATTGCCGTTTTGAGGTTTTGAGGAAAGGGCGTGACTGGGAATCAATAGCGAAGTTGTAGAAGCTGATCCTACTTTACAAAAACAAAACATAGCCAAAGTAAAGATAAGCGCAGCAAGCTGACGACCGTACACGACGTCCCTGTTTAAAACAACTATTGTGTTAGTATATTTGCATTCGATAAACTATACGTGCGACATGTGCGCACGTGGTGTTCCTCTGATAACCACAGCAAATGTCCAACATGCGTTGCTGGCACACGTGCGTTTTTGTAGCCATTTTTCTCAGCGTTGCTATCATGCGCTCCAGAATGTCTTGAAGCCATAGGCGCCGTAGGGTGAGCTCGGAGCAAACTCATCTGCCCGAGAAGCTCGGGCCATTTTGCATAAAATCCCAGCACTCAAATGGAAAACGTCCAGTCATACAGGGACGCCGAATGTACTGTCGCATCAAGTGACACAAATCGCTATACCGTCAGCTCCACGTTTCGTTGAAAAACTTCTAGAAGAGAAGCTTGCGAAGGACGTAGCAAAGTAATTGTTTACATTCGCACAGACTTGACTTATCTTTCGCACCCAATAAGTTCAAATGACGACAATCAGTACGTGTGTCTTCGTGTGAAGAAGAATGCAGTTTCGTTCACGCTTATTGGTGGATATATATCTCCGTCATCGCGATTTGACTGCGACAGATTAAAAGACATCCTAATGAGAACCGATGGGCCTTGGATCATAACCGGTGACTTCAACGCCCATCACATGCTTTGGGGGAGCACTAGGATGAATGCCAGGGGCCGGAACATTGTTACATTCGCTTCCGATTACGACCTTTCCATCATGAACGATGGTACCCCCACATATCTGCGGGGTCTCACGTATGGCAGTTGCCTTGACCTGACATTGGTGTCACGGTGCTTCTCTCACAAAGTTAAGTGGTTTTGCGATATTGAGACTCATGGGAGTGATCACATACCCACCTACGTGACGATCGATGGTATCGTAAAAAATTTCTCTTCCGGTGTTGCAATTGGCACTGACTGGTCGATGTTTGCATCGCGTGTTGAGAACGCTTGCCAAGACGGCCTCGCCTGCAGCCTGGAAAATACCATAGTGGAAGCTATGCAAGCTTCCAAATGTAAATTATCATTTTCGTCTAAAGTTACACAGTTTGACACCGAACTGGAAAAATTACGAGCTATACGAAGGCGTGCAGAACGACGATACAGACGCACAAGATCAATTTACGATTTGAGGGAAGCAAGGCGGCTCCAGAAAAAAATTCAACGACGCATTTACAAACTGGAGAGCGAACGCTGGAAAGCATTCTGCGAATCTCTAGACCCTCATAAACCGCTGTCGTATATCTGGAGAACAGTTCGTGGTCTTCGCTCCTCTCCACAACAACGGCACCCTTTTAAAGCTTTGGCACTCCATCAGGGAAAAACAGAACTCGAGGTGGCTGAAGAATTTTGCACGAGAGTTGCCGGGAATATCGTGAACGAGAGCATCGACGCCGTGATCGTTCCTGAGACGCGATTACCAGAAATGGACATTCCGTTCACCATGGAAGAACTGGAAGGTGCGTTAGTCGCTTCTAAGCGCATGTCATCGCCAGGTCCTGATGGTATTACTTATAGTGCGTTGGGACACCTTGGACAAAAAGCTAGAAAAGAACTTTTAACATGCTTCAACAACTCCTGGCTCAGCGGCAGTGTTCCCCGAGAATGGAAAATTAGTCGATTAATACCACTTTTGAAATCGGGAAATCACCATTGGACTTGACAGCGTATCGCCCTATTGCCCTCGCAAGCTGCCTCGGAAAAGTGATGGAAAGGATGGTTCTATTTCGTCTCGAGTGGTACTTGGAACGATACACCAAATACCCTTCTTGCATGGCAGGCTTTCGTCGGGGCCGCTCCTCCATTGACTGTGTCCTTGATTTGTCGACATTTGTTCAACAAGAAAAAAGTCGCAAGCGCATATTAGTGGCACTCTTTCTTGACGTGAAGGGTGCATATGATAATGTAGCTCACGATGCCATCCTCACTTCTCTCGCAGCGATGGGCGTTGGTGGACGAATGTTTCAATGGATAAAAGATTATATAACTGGCAGAGGTTTCTTTGTACAAACATATGAGGGTACAACTGCTGAACATTACACCTACTGCGGAGTACCTCAGGGAGGTGTTTTAAGCCCCACATTGTTCAATGTGGCCCTCATTGGTCTGGTGAAGGTTCTGCCAAAGTCGGTGTGCCTATCCATATACGCCGATGATATTTGCCTCTGGAGTGCTGCAGTTACTCGCCCTCAGGTGCGTGCACGAATACAGCGGGCAGCAACACTCACAACAGCCTACCTTCAGAAACAAGGCCTAAATATATCAACTGTGAAGTGCGCGTTGATGGCGTTTACACGCAAACCAATGACGCCATACCCTGTTTACATCAATGGGCAGAGTGTCAAATATGCACGGACGCATCGTTTCCTGGGCATAATAATCGACAGAAGTCTTTCGTGGAGCCCACATTGTGCGTACTTGAAGAAGAGACTGCTATCTATTGTGCATATCATGAAATTCTTGTGCGGTAAAGCATGGGGAACTTCTGTGGCCTCCATGCTACAGCTGTACAGGGCCCTATTTCTGGGTCTATTGCGCTACAGCTTGCCGGTACTGACTAACACTTGCAAATCGAATACTCATTCATTGGAGAGTTTGCAGGGTCAGGCACTGCGTATCTGCCTAGGACTGCCCCGATGCGCTTCTACTTATGCCACAATCATGCTTGCCAAAGACCATCCGGTCAGGACATATATAGCTGTGGATTGCCTCAGAGCGCACATTCGACATGCTAGCCGTGTCCCCGACCACCACTTGGCCCTTCTACCTCCGAAAGACCACGTGCTACGTTTTCAGACGTCATAGCCAAGCACCTAAACAGCATTCCATCAGGACATACGCCAGCTGCGAGAACGGCATGCCCTTTGTGGTGCCTCGACCAGCCGCAAGTACGTCTAGAAATTCCGGGAATCAAAAAGAAAAGCAGTCACTCCAGAGTAGCATTGAAGCAAGCAACACTGCTATTATTACATGAGTTGTACTTAGACCGAACGCAGATATACACTGATGGGTCCGTCTCATCCAGCAGCTCATCAAGTGCCGCTGTAATTCCGGCTGCAGAAATGACAATCAAATTTAAGTTGTCACATATGACTACATCTACGGCATCAGAGCTTGCTGCTATAAGGGCTGCTTTACAATATCTCGTTCAAGAACGTCCAGGAAAATGGGTCATATTCTGTGATTCGAAGGCAGCGCTTCAGAGTTTGCAGTCTGCCATGCGTAGGAGGAGCCATGACCAACTGGTACAAGAAATAAGACATTGCCATCATGAAGCTCTAGCACGAGGGCATGATATTATATATCAATGGCTGCCTGGACATATCGGTATTACCGGAAATGAACTAGCCGATGATGCAGCCCGCTCAGCCCATGAAGAAACCCGTGTAGTCCCGATTCCTCTATCAAGGAATGATGCAGCAAGAAAACTTTACCTGCTGGCTCGAGATCTCACACGCACGTTCTGGTCGTCTACCAGCTTCCAAAGGTGTCAATTTTATGAACTGGATCCTTCGTTAAAGCTAAAGCTACCATCACAACTTTCCCGCTCCGATGCGACATTGTTATGCCGCCTTTGGTTGGGTGTTGCATTCACAAAGGTGTACTCCTTTCGCATTGGTATGGCAGACACTCCTACATGCGACTACTGCGGAGATGAAGAAACCATCGAACACGTCCTCTGCAGCTGCGCTTGCTACGACACACAGCGATGCCAGCTACGGATGGTTTTGAATCGACTTGACCCCGGACCATTTTGTGTGCGGAAGATACTAGGACCTTGGGCATCTGCCTCAGTTGCGCAGAAAGCAACTAAAGCACTGCTTCTTTACCTTAAGTCAACAAACCTGAGCGACCGCCTGTGAACTGTGTGTGCTCACCGAGTGTGCTCGTGATTGTGTGTACCTTCTCATCTTTGTGCAACCTCTTTTCTCCCCTTTATCCCTTCCCCAGTGCAGGGTAGCAAACCGGATGTGCGTCTGGTTAACCTCCCTGCCTTTCCTTGTATCTTTATCTCTCTCTCTCTCTCTAGAAGAGATCGCTCACAAAGCTCGTGGAAAACGAGCGCGAATACGCGACACTTACAGGTGGTGGTTTGTTAACACTAAAATTGAAGGCGTCTTTCGCGTACAGTGGCGCAGCACGCAGTTTAATAATTTGATTTGAAATATGTGCTATAATATAAGCCGATAATATGTAGGTGATGAGTGTGTCTCCAGACAAATACATACCGCAAACTATGTCACCTTCAATATTGTTTGTCAGCATTCATGCCTTCCTCCGCAGATTAGTTAATAATTAATGTAGTTAGCATATATGGCGCTTGGACTATGCTTTAAGATTTGAGCAAACACTTTTCGAGACCTCGTGTATTGTGGTCGTGTTGTCCCTTTCTTTTTTTTCCAGGCAAACGCGGGGCTCTGGAAGCGTGCGTTGATAAAGCGGGGCTGACTTTTGAACAGTACGAACAGGTAGATATAGTTTCTATTTTTGCAAACTGTAGCACGTCCTTCGCAGAGGAACAGATGTATGTTTAAGCAATTATTTAGCTTTCATACTCACAAATACTTCACTATATAGTCTTCTTAAAGAGTTTCACGTGAAGGTGCATGTAAGTGAATTTCGCATGTTTAGGTGTATATTTGACATTCTTTGCATTACCACATTGGCCCCTGATAGCATGGTTGATTTTACTCGAAATTGCATGCACTGCAACCACGTGCAACTTCTTTCATTTATTTTTCTGAAGACGTTTTCTACTTTATTTCGTACATACTAAATCCTGAGCACTTCTTTGTGAATTAGTAAAAGTTGACCTTTATGTCTTTTATATTAGTCTCTTTAACTGTCATGCCGAAGCGGCTCACTTATGCCGAATTATTTTTTGAGCATCGCAATTTTCGCCGTGCTTCTGACGTTGTCAAGCGTGCTTTGAAATACATTGATTCAATTTTTCTCCAGCTCAAGCAAGCAGTAAAAAAATGGAGGTCTGGTCAGGTGAGTAATTGTTTTTACATGTGTAATCACCATTTTTTTCTATTTCGTCAATAGCTTCACGTTTCAGTTCCCACACAAGATAGTATTTTTAAATCAATAAAAAACAAATATACTCAAAAGCATTCAAAATGGTAGTTTTTATCTCGACTGCAATCATATATAGGACTGTAAAAAATAACTGCAATATATTTAAAACTGTAATCCACATAAAAAGTCTCAACCAGTATCTGCATGTGATTAACATTTCTTACAACTACAAGCCGTAGTCATCCAGTCTCACAGTTCCCATAAATGATCACTAAATACGTCCCTGTCCCTTTGACTAAGTTCAAAAACCCACATTTGTCCAGCGCTTTCAGAGAGGTATGTGCAGCGTTGAAATATCAGTCACCCCTGCTCAAATTGGTGCTGATCGAAGTGGGTTAGTCACATTTCGGTAGAAGATAATTAGTCTACCCTCAAATAAGCAGTTCAGGAGCAACACCCAGTCAGATGTTTTTGTCTAACAATAACACATTTCTCTGGCAAGTGTAAAAATGAAATAAAGACGTATGATAAACAACTCTGGCAATAAACATTGTTGATTGTAGGACAGCTGCATCAAAATCGACTAGATGCTCATCACACTGATAATAATTGACGACAAGTTTAGCACTCTGAACTAAAGTTCAAATGGCTAAGCTCAGAGTGAATAGAACCTATTAAGTCTACTTTGTAAGGATTCCTAATGGCTAAGCTAATGGCTAAGCTCAGGGTGAATAGAACATATTAAGTCTACTTTGTAAGGATTCCTTGCTATAGCTAAGTTGATGACGTGCCCCCGGCTGGGACATAAAGGTCGCGGTCGGCTAGGAAGCACATTCACAGCTATCTGAACAGTACTACGCTGCGCGAGTTTTTTTTTTCGTGTTGTTGTGTTTCGTGTCTAGACCTCTAAATGTAAGAAATTAAACGTAAATCGATATAAGAAACCTCGATCTTCTGTGCCCAGCCACTTTTTGTATCAACGGGAACGAAAGCCGGACAAACGCGACACACTAATTTAAAAATTTGATCGTTTGTGATAATACCCCTCGCTTGCGAAGACAGCGTAACTATTTGCTGCATTTTTATAATGCATGGTTAAGTAATATTACTAGCTACCCCAAATGCGTCGCAGTGAGAGGGAGGTATCGTGTGAACGTTGCGCGATTGGGTATGGTGTGGGAATGCTTAATTGGCATTTTGTCTTTAGTATTCTTATTTATTGAATGAAGGAGAAGCGTTGCCTTCAACGTCAAACGAAAGCCAAGGCGCCCCTCACTGAATTCCGGACGCGCGATTTAGTGCCTGCAAATGCCGGGTGGCCAGTGAACGATTGTGGAGCGCGAGCAGTGGTTTTAAATGCGGAGCATTTCTTAAATGTGGAGCATTTATTAGTCGCATGATGTCCCACTTCGGTGGCGTCGGCGGTGGCGCCGTCCACACCACCACTGCGCATGTTCGCGTCCCGTGCCGGCCAGGATGACACCGCAAAACTGTCGCTCCCCTCTTTCTCTCTCGCCTCGCAAGGCCACCGCAGGCAGCGTCTACTAATAAAAAAAAATTGGCCCCGTATCTGCATGTTACACTGCAAATGTCGCCGAAAGACGATAGTCTTGCGTCTGAAGAGAGTGAACAAAACGTTTATTTGATGATCTGCGCAAGAAAATCGGTGAATAGTATTCTGGAGTCGCTGCGTTAGAGTGCCTCGGGCGTGCAGCGGAGGCGAACGAGAGCATCAAGTCACGTCCCACGTGAGACATGTTTTCATGTTAGGGTCTGTCGCTTGTGTTTGAATTGGAATCATGCCATACTATACCAGTTTTGCAACATGCCATGTGAACGAAGCCACCGCAGGAGCGGAAGGACCATGAAATGTAATTCATGACATCTATGTCATGATTTTCATGTTATGAATTGATTGATTTGTGGGGTTTAACGTCTCAACACCACAATATGATTATGAGAGACGCCGTAGTGAAGGGCTCCGGAAATTTCGACCACTTGAGGTTCTTTAACGTGCATCCAAATCTGAGTACACAGGCCTACAGCATTTCCGCCTCCATCAAAAATGCAGCTGCCACAGCCGGGATTTGATCCCGCGACCTGCGGGTCAGCAGCCGAGTGCCTTAGCCACTAGACCACCCTGGCGGGGCTTCATGTTATGAATAGTCAGCGATGTTCTTCATACTGTCATGTTATGCCATACCAAGTTTGGTATCGATACCATTATCGAAACGGTGAGGAGAGCTAATTGTCGTAGGCGGCTAGATAGATAGATAGATAGATAGATAGATAGATAGATAGATAGATAGATAGATAGATAGATAGATAGATAGATAGATAGATAGATAGATAGATAGATAGATAGATAGAAAGATAGATAGATAGATAGATAGGCTCAAAGTCGCTGAAGTTCACCAAGAAATGCTTCGCATTTAATAATAAAGACGAAATAATAATTAAGCATTGCCAAATTATACCCAATTACGCAGCAGTCACACTACCCACCACTCTGCGACGCATTTCTTCGAGTGCCTCCCGTGGGCGGCAATTTTTTTCCTTAGTAGAAGACGCTGCCTGCATCGACCTTGCGAGGCGAGAAAGGTGGAGGAGAGCGACAGTTTTGTGCGTGTCTTTCTGGGCCGGCACGAAGCGCAAGCATGCGCAGTGTGGGTGTGGAGGACAACACCATCGACGCTGAAACGCGACATCGTGAGAATAAGAAATGCTCCACATTAAAAAAAAAAGCAAGAAAGTACCGAGACTATCATACGAGGCTTAAGTAAGAAGATTGACTTAAGTCGGCATAAGTGAACATATCAAAGTGCTTAAGTTAATACCAGTGAGCTTGAGCTTGGAAAGTGCTTATGCACAATGACTGTTCATTTGGACGTTGCTATACTATGTGCCGTTTTCCTTCTTTACTTATACTGCGTAGCTGTAGTATATCCTGGATACACTATTATAAACATGGCTATACTGTGGTTTTACTCCCTCTCCTCTCCCTCCCCCTTACTTACCTTTGCCGCCCCATTACTATACTTCAATATACATTACTATGGTATGCTGTGCAATGCCACAGTGGATCAATGGCTACTTTTATTTGCTGCTGATACGAAGGTCGTGGTTTAAATCCCGAAGGTCGTGGTTTAAATTTTGGTGGAGGCGAACTGGTTGTGGCCCTTGTGCTGTGCGAAGATAGAGCACGTTAAAAAACACCAGGTAGTCTAAATTTCCGGAGCCCTTCGTTATGATGTATCTCATAATCATACCATGGTTTTGGGACGTTAGGCTGGGGATGATACAGCGCCAGTTGGAGCTCGGCTTTAACACATTCGCTCTAAAGAAACTCCCATTGGAAAGGTAAACTGGTAAGGTTATTTCTGCGTGGTCCTCAACATAGACTCCTTGGTTATTGGCAGGAACTGTGTCATCATACTTTTGTGTACCCCTATATATTTCTATAATATCGTAGCAACAGCGCGACATAAGAACTCACACACACATAACCTGGTCCGTGTCTGGCTTAATTATTCTGAACATGATTGGAGAAGTGTCACAGTTACTAAATAAATGGATTATTAGCTTTCGTGTTTTGTGACAGTGCCATATTTGCCCACTCACCCGCTGTACCAAATGAAATGCCCATCTCAGCAAATTTTTGTATCTTGTATTACAGGAACTATTACACCGCACATATTAAAGAAAAATAGCGCACGTTAAAGTACCCCAGGTGGTCGAAATTTCCGGAGGCCTCCACTACGGCGTCTCTCATTATTATATAGTGGTTTTGGGACGTTAAACTCCACATATCAATCAATCAATCAATCAATCAATCAATCAATCAATCAATCAATCAATCAATCAATCAATCAATCAATCAATCAATTATTCAATCAATCAATCAATCAAAGAAAAATAGCAGTAGAAAATGCCCTCATGACCTCATAAATTTTATTGTCTTTATGCCTGTCGAAAAAGCTTGTCCACGTTACCTAAACCAAGTTATTGTGTTCTGTTGTATTCTATGGCACTGTTTCTGTATTCATGAGTGCACGCACTAAGGAGAGGTTAAAGATATCGCTATAGAGGTATTTCAACGCAGTACAAAGCTGCAAACACGCACCTGTTCACCTATATGGGGCTTTGCTTACAGGGTAAAAATGGGCATTCCAGTCCCCGGTCAGAAGAGGAGGACCTTTCAAAAATTGCGGTAAGAAGAGTCAGCCATGCGCGTAGCTCTTCTTTTAGACGCTACAACTTTTGATAAACAATGCGACAATATTGCGTATTTAAGAAAACAAAAATTCTTTTTTTCGATCGAATTATCAGTTTCTTATTCCAAATAAAATATAGTCTAGTGCGTTATATTTATACAGTTGGCATCCCACAATTTCACATGAGTTGTGGAATGACTCCCTAACACAGTGTTAATTACATTTGTGTGAAGAGATGTTATACAAAGGTGCACACAAACAAAAAAAATCATTATACAAGGCGTAAAAACATTAGAAAAACAAAAGAAAGAACAAGAGACGCAACAATGCACATTATGACAAAGCTGCCATTTTCTTTCCCCGCTGATTTCAGGGTTCGCAATCATCTGAACGAGAAATAGCCGACAAGGCCCGCATACTCGGAGTAAGTGTGAAAAAATTGTCTTTACTATCGTGTTGCGCCAAAAAAAAAAACATATTGCTATTAATTTATTCTTCACATGGCGTCATAGATGCAGCTTCTCAACGTATTGGCGATCCCGCGCAGCGGCTTTTATGAGGTCAAGGCACCGTATACATAATGACGTGGCCAATAATGTGGTTTAATGCATTGATACAGCTTGAACATTATCGGCCTTAGCGCATGAGTAAAAAAAAAAAACTGACATGCTGTGTACTGGTAGCCTTAATGTGTCATCCCAGACTTCGCACTACGTCATGATGCTGCTTCGACACGGTGGTTTAAGTGACGACCGTGCAGGCCCCATCCACATACAAGTCTGCTTTCTAGTTCTCGTTATAACACCTTAAAACAAGTCATATATTTTCAATCATTCAAGGGTAAATTGCTTCAGTAAGCTTAGAAGGAATGACGAAGTAGATAGACAAATTATTCAGAAAAGGTAATTGGGCACCACAACTTTGGGGCACGAACACACAAGTAAGCCCACGCGGGCTTGCCAAAAAATTCATCTTAGTCTAGGAATCTGCAAGCTGCAAATGAGGATACTGAGGCTCTTCAAGTTATTGATAAATTCGCCCTTCCTCTGCCAATTGCTGGTTAGCTCAATTGGTAGAAAAAGAGGAAGAGAGAAAGAAAGAGGAAGATAACTTTATTTGAGGCCAGACGAAAATATATAGCCATTCCTCCGTTAGGAGGACCATGGCCAGTTGGTCGGCGACGCCGCCCGAAGCCGAACAAACCCCCTATTTTGGAGGTTGGGGGCTAGGATAAAGAGAGCATTGCATGGTCAGCCGGGCTTGAGAAAAGCACGTGTTCTGCGTATGCGTACGTGCTACATGAACAGTCGGGACATACCAGGGGACTAGTGCAAATATTTCGGCATCTGAAAAGCTGTCTTTCCGAGAAAACTGCACGAATTTCCTTATGACTTCACGCTGCAAAATGAAAACCGTCCACCATTCTTGACACTTTCGCCGTCTATGAGGATACCGCGTAATAATTTGCAAACTGATAAATTGTCTCTAATGATTGATATGTGGGGTTTAACGTCCCAAAACCACCATATGATTATGAGAGACGCCGTAGTGGAGGGCTCCGGAAATTTCGACCACCTGGGGTTCTTTAACGTGCACCCAAATCTGAGCACACGGGCCTACAACATTTCCGCCTCCATCGGAAATGCAGCCGCCACAGCCGGGATTCGAACCCGCGACCTGCGGGTCAGTAGCCGAGTACCTTAGCCACTAGACCACCGCGGCGGGGCGATAAATTGTCTCTATCAGGAAAGGAAGGGCCAAAGAAGAGAGAAACAAAATGGTAGTGAGAGTGAGGCAGGCAGATTAACCAGTCCAGTATCGACCATTAGGAAACTGGGAAAAAGGGAAGGGATTCAAGCACACACAAAATGACTAGAGTCGAGCCGCCATATAGTAACTATAAACCGGGCTATTGGGACAAGCACATCAGAGTGTTGGAGTTTGTCCTGTGGAGTAAAAAATGTAGAAAGATACCGTTGTTTTTCGATTAGCGTGGAGGGCAGGTCAGTGTTACACGAAGCGCCCATTGCTGGCTATGAGGGAACAGCGGGGTAGGGGGGGGGGGGGGCGGAGGTGCCGATGTGCATTTTACAGTCAATTAGTGCCTGCGTGACTTTCGCTGTTTATTTCTAGTGTAAACATCTAAATGCTGGTGGCTAGGCAATGTCACAGCTAAGTTTCTGGCGGGATAATTTTGATCTGCACGTTGTTATTTAAAATTATTTCGGAGGACCGTGTTGCCGATAGCCTCTCGTATAAGTAAGAAAAGGAAACAATGTCTGCGCAAGCGGAGCTGCGCTACTGAAACCATGCCAATTGCCTAATTTAAGAGCTATAGGTTTCAGTGCACATAATAAGAAAAAATAGCGAAATTTCTCGAATCAACCACACCCGATGATGCTCACAAGATAGTGAAATTTAATTCTACGATAAAGTTCATAAAGTTTTTCGAAAATAAAGTGGTAACATTGCGTGTCTCACGGACGTATTTACACAATATTTTAGCCATGTATGACCATAAGCAATTGTATAACAGTGTTGCCAGTCTTCTTTCACAAGCCCTTGTTTCATCTTTACTTAAATAACGTGCTCGTAATTCTTGTAACATTGATTCTGTATGAATATTACCGGCAGCTTGCATAGTGCACGAAGCTAACAGTGCTCGTATGTTTGTATTGAGCGCAAGGTAGAAGGCGCATATCGTACGTGAAATTCAGTTTTTTCAATATTTTGTGGCACATCTTTACCAGATGAGCGTTAAATATTTTGAACTTACTTGGTGATCATTATGTCGAGCTTTATATTCATTAAAATATTGTAACATGGGAAACTTAACACCCTCCTAACATGTCTCTACCTCTCGATTTCTTTCAGAAATGCGTCTCCAAAATTTAACGAATTGATAATCAGAAACAAATTATTTTCATGAATAAACTTTGGTGCTTATGATGGCACCTTCTGCCTCTATTTCTTGAAATACAATACGTCTCTGGCTTCTTCTTCTATAAAGGCAAAGGTCCCAGATGCCGCATCAAACACGAAAACTGACCACCCACGGCGAAGGTGGCGTCAACGCGCGTTATGCGAAAAACCACCACACGATTACGTCAGTACATGTAGTTTTCAGGACATCACAGATCACCAGGATGAGCCTTAGTACGCCTTCGGACAATAAACAGCCTTCGTGTGACGCATAGATAAGCGCTTCTGGTTCAAGTGTCGAGTCTGTTTGCTGCAAAGTTGTGCTCATATTTGGGCTCGGCTTCGGACATACTTCTCTGCATCTCTCTACACATTCAGTAAGGTAGCGAAAACTACATTACTCATTTGGCCCCTCTCGTGTGAGGCTGCGGTCAGACGATTTTTTCGACAGTCGGGTATACCTGGTACAAGTTTCTCAGTACAGACACAACGCGCAGCCACGAGTGAACGAATTTTGACTCGGCGTATTGATAATATATGACATGGCAGTGCAATTCACTGACATTTTACGCAAGCCGCTGCTGGTATCTTGAAATCAGTTACCCGCGTGGTTGCTGTACGTCGCAAACAAGCGTTGCCACATAGCGCCACTTGAGAATCGATTCGCATGACTGAAGTTTAACTCTGCGCTTGCGTGTGAGATTAGACATCTGTAGCTGTATAGAAACGTGTTTGATTTATTGAGCCAACTCATAATCCCGCTTGATAGACTTCAAACTAGTGATGGGAGTGATTTATCGCCTACAAGTGGACAGTGTTCGCCACGAAATATTCAAGATGTACCGCGTATTCTGCGCGCTTGTGGTACTTCTAGTTTCACTGCTGGTATTTGTAGGTAGGCTCTCAATTTATTCCAAACATGGTCGCAGGAAATGGTTCACAAGTGCGATACGAAAAGCGCATTTAATAGGGAATGTGTTTTCTTTGCACGAAGGCAAGCTAAGGGTATATATAGAAATTCGTGCCCTGCTTTTTTTCTTACCTAAATAAATAGCGCGTAGCTTTAACCATATCATTTACAAAGCAACGTGGATACTTTAACAGCTCGCAGTGTTTATCTGACACCGTTTATTATTAGTTAGGTACTTGAATTGATAAAATAAGATAAATGCTGAAGATTTTTTGTGGCCATTGAGGCTCACCTGCCTAAATATAGAAATGTTCAGTCGTCTTTGTTTCTTTCTTTCACTTTTATTATTGTTGGCGTTAACCCAAACTATGCATCCACTGATCAGGGGCGTGGATATGTAAGGATTCACAAACTGATTCCTAGTGCAAATTAGGGTATTTCTAGACTGCCTGAAGACTGAGAAGCTGCACATGCTTTAGTTTCAGAGGGGTTCATGACACCTACTTAGATTTATAGCGTTGCATTTTATTGAAATTTGTTTATTTTATTGAATGCCGCTAGATGTAGACATGGCTTCACTGAAAAAAATGCTGAAATTACTGCCTAGTAGAGCTTCCAAGTAATTGGGCCCTTAGATGCATATCTGATGAGATCCGGTGGCATCACGAGTCTTGGTCTTGACGCAGTTGGTTAAGACAGGTCACGTATATAGTCTGCGAAGCTACTCGCCTGCACAAGAAAAACATGATCATAAAGTCAGTCTGTGTGGCATCTGCGGACAGTGCCTTCTGGCATAGACGACATTTACGACGTCTTGGCGTCATATTTCACAAGAAGAGGTTGACAGCGACTGTCAAGCATAGAAGTCTCACAGTGGTCTAGTTGTATAATGAAAAAAAAGAGAGAGTGAACGCGGGTGAGAAAGTTATAAATGTTTGCAGAACAGATAATTTGCCTCTCACAGAGACTACAGAGATTTAAGGGAGCAAGCCTTAAGACGATATAAAAAGACAACGAACAAATGACAAATAAAAAAAAGCGGTGTGACGTGCAACGTGATATCTGACGGCGACTAATTGGGATGAGAGTACTTCATTCCCTCAACTCAGACCTTCTACTGGTATCTCATAATCACTTTGCCAAATAACTACATGGTGAAAATTGTTTTCAAGGGTTAATCAAATATGATTATTAATGTATAACTAAAAAAAAGAGGGAGAAAAAGAGACAAAATACAGAGAGGTTAAAAAGATGAAAACTCCGATTAGCTACCCTGGGCTAGGGAAGGGGACAAGGGAGTGTAAAAGAGTGAAAGAAAAGAAGAATAGCTTGTGACAGGAGGCAAAAGAAAATGTCGTGACCGAAGCACCGTCTGAGTACTACGCGGCAAAATTGTCCACAAACAGTCACAGTTTGTTACTCAGACCGCTTTCTTGAATCAACCTGAACAATGCTCTCAAAATGGCTTGTGCCCAAAGCTGGGCAGGCCAGAGCCACAGAATTTCATTCACGTGTGAGAGGGTGGTTGGCCAGCTGGCCTGTTGCGGCAGAGAGGTTCATTCTTTCGGTGTTGAAGCGGGTGCACTTACAGAGATGGTGTGCGACTGTCTCTCGGCACCCACGCACTTTACATGCGGTGCTGTCAGTCGTCCCCATAACAACTGAATATGCACTTGAGAAGGCCACAGATGATCCAGCAAGGAACTGTTACTTCTTCGCAGGCTGAGCGGGTTGCGTAGTTGGAGACCAGGGTCCCAAGTATGTAGTGTTACACTTGTAAATGCCAGTGCATACCACAAGTCCAATGTTAGACAACGGGCCATAGTACATGAGGTTCTTTTCCTGCATCGGATCTTGAAAGGGGAAAGGCGACACGGTTAACGCTGTCGTAGGCAGTTGCTTGCGCTTGGTCATTTCCCAGAATGCCAGAGTAAGTAGGCACCCACTACCATGAAGTAATGGAAAAAGAGCTCAACTATGCGCATTTGTACCTTTATAAAATACCTCGTGGTACACAAAGCGTCGTAGCGACCGTGAAGGAGTATTTTGGCACAACGAAAACTAAGGATTACAGCACGGCGTGGTACATCACTAAGTGCGACAAGTAATATAGGTAAGTAGTGACGCGAAGGTGACGTGGTCGCTCGAGATAGAAACGTAGAGCATAGCGGGGGATCACTCTTCATGCTGCCCCGGAAAGCTGTGAAACCAGGTCTGTCAAGCGCATCGCTCCCCGTTTTCGCGTATATATAAACAAAATGCCGCTTCCTTTAGTGGAACCCCGTAATACTGCAGTGCTCCCTGATGAAAACACGACATCAAAACCTTTGATATAACGAAGGCTACGTGCAACTGCTTGGCATAACAGGGACATCTTGCTGAGAAGCTGGCCGCTAAAAGTTACGTTGACTCATGCAACTGTTCCGAGCCGAATCACGCCAACATGACATAGAAGGTGGTGACATAGTACAGTCACGTCGACTATGAGTTGCAATATGTCCGCGCTCAATGTGGCATCGGCACTGCAAAGCGTTGCCGACCCGGAAAAAAAAAACACGAGTGAAATAAACACTCTTCAGTAACTGGTATTTTCTAAACCAATTTTAACGTTTGATAGTTTTTCTTGTGTACAGGCATCGGGTCCCTTCAACAATAACTACCATGTTGGAACTCGCATTGAGTGATACTGTGCTGCCTCGCTTAACCCCAAGCTGTTACACTTCAATGCTTGAGCGTTAACTGTACTGAACACTCGGGTCACATGAGGCTCACGCTTGTTTTGCTAGCGACTTGGCCCACATATAACAGCCTCCGTGCCACATGTGTGTCACCCCATGCCATCGCCATTTATTCACCAGGCGTTAAAACATGACGGTGTAACAGAATGTATATTTTGGAATTGACTACCAGATTTTAGTCATAGTGGCAATCGGTATCGGTGCGTTTCTCGAGTCCTGAGGCCCAATCTGCTCCAGAAACGTATATAACATAAAGAAAGGCTTTCTTTCAAATGGCCACGTTAGCTGACGTTTTATTGACGCCTCCTCCCTTCCCATCCGACGTTCTTCACTGTCCCGAACGTGGGGGGACTAAACTTAGAGATAGTGGATGCTATAGTTTGATACCCATCCATGGCTTATAGAGAAAGAACTTAGCGATGCATGTGGTATCACATGGTAAAACAGCGCTGTAGCAAGATTGACACGAGGCTTTACAAAGAAGCTTCACTTTTATTCTCGAAGGCTTTCCCTAACATAATCATACGAGCACTCGGGAAGCTGAGTACGCCGTGTATACCCAAGCTCCGTGGTACACTATTCCACATGTGACGACTGTTGTACACCGGCGCTGTCTCATTGGGAGGAGAGACTCGGGACTTTACGAGTTCGTGTTGGTCGGTTAGATTGTTTACCGTCAGCCGCTGTTGTATTTTTCTACGGAGTTATAGTATCGTAATACTGCTGTGTGACCCAAACAAACAAACAAAAGCCACCGCAAGCCTTACCGCAGCGAACCACCTTCGCTCATCACCGTAAACGCCTCTACGTCACACCATTCATGGCTCTTCGCACACAGTAGTTTCGCTTAAGTAGTCGCGCACACTCGGCAAAGTCCCTTATTTTTTCGCGCCAACTGATTAGGCTTCAAACTTCTGGATAAGTGCCAAGTTTTGGCCGTTACTAAGAATAGCGTTTATTGTTTTTCTTGTATCCAGCATTTTGTCTGCCTACGGACACACGCTGTAGGAAAAGCGTCACGTACCATGTTGGCGTATCGGCTTAACTCTGTATTGTCCCGTCCACTTATCGGTGTAGTTCTGTAATTAGGCTTCATGTGAAAGAAGGGTAAAAGGAAAGATGAGCACAGGAGCAATTTTCGCTTTAGTAATCATCCCCGTCGTTCACGCACAGAACTCAACAGGGCTATCGGTGCATCCCTCATACGCACAGGAGACTGAAAGTATGCATGGTGAGTATATGCAGTACCTGTGTGGTCCGATAATTAGCGTGTGGCTCGAACAACCATAGGCTTGCTCGTGGGGTTCACTCGTGTTACAGGAATTTTTTGTACAGTATTCTTGTACAGGGGTTTCAAATAAAAACTTGACTTCCCACGTTCGTGCGCACGTGAATTGAAATATGTGTATGCAAGCCTTCAGCGTATCGCAAACGAACTTTCTGTTCGTAGAACGAATATTTGTTAGCACTTCGAAAATCCGCACTTTTTTTTCGCTCCTGTGATTCAAAATATTTTCGAATCTATATACGCACCCAATGAAATCGTTCGATTTCCTTGGTTATTAGGAAGAAGCTGCATCCTCGATTTCTTCGTCCTTTTGTTGGCATTGCAAGATAGACGGGCAAGTAAGTGTGTTATTGGCATGCAATGTAATGATGCGTGCTGTAGCATTACGCTGAGCTTTCATATCCGAGTTATCGCGAACGGTGCCTGACCACTACCCTAATCGTGATATTTCAGCTAAAAGAAAAAGCGGTTTGTATCAGCTGTTGTGCCCATCTGAAAGGTTGACTAATCATTGAGATACAGGATGTATATTGAACGCTATGAAGCAAAGCTTAAGCGAAGAAGTGATATGCCACAAACTAAGTTAGCATTGGTGTCTATTGCCATACCGTGGTACCTGCCGTTATAGATTAGCAGGTGTTGAGTGTCCAAGCTCACGTAGTCAGTGCACTCAGTTTCAAGACGTTGTTTACATCAAAACCATGGTGAAGCGATTTTGAAATCACCGAAGGTGGGCTCATGATATCGAGGAGGCTGAAATATGCAAAAAATTTCGGGTACTGGGGATAAACATTCCTCGCTAAAGTTGCCAGTAACTCCTGCAAGTGCATGCAGTGATGACGATAACAACGCCTAGAGCAATCGCACAACCCACGTATTTACACGTGCACGTATTTTTATTTCACGTTGTAACTACTGCCTTTCAAGCAGTATCTCCGAGCTCAGCAAGCCGATTATTGGCTTATTCTTGCGGTAGCGTGCCACGTGGCTGTGTATAAAAACGCCGTGCACCAAGATCAGTGGGCAGCAAAAGGCACGGCAGAACGGCTGCACCGTAGCGGTGTTTGTGCCAGTCCGAAAACTTATTTCGTTCTCTGTCTCCTTCTATCTTCGCCGAAAAGCGCACGGGATGTCGCAAGTAACTCCAAGTGGACCCATGCATTGGTCTCTTTACGAATGGGACCCGCTCCAGTTCATGTTCGATCAGCCAAAACCTTACTGCCTGCTCCGCCTAAAGAGGGACTTCGCGAAGTTCGCGGCCAAGCCACCCACGGGCCTGTACATCTCGCCCGAAGAAGAGGACATCACCCGGGTTCACGCACTCATCGTGGGTCCGCCAGGCACGCCGTACGAGGGAGGCTTCTTCCAGTTTCTCCTGAAGTTCCCGTCCAACTACCCGACAATGCCACCACGCGTTCGAATGGTGACCACGGACGCTGGTCGAGTGAACTTCAACCCCAATCTGTACGCCGACGGCAAGGTGTGCCTCAACATCCTCGGCACGGCCAAGGAGCCGGAGTGGAGCCCGGCTCAGGACGTTGAGAGTGTGCTCGTCTCGATCCAGTCACTATTGAACGACGAGCCGTTCGAAAACGAGCCCGCGCTGGAGTCAGCCCGGTCGTCTTTTGCCGAGCTCTACAACGACTTAGTCCGGCAAGAGACCATTAGGGTCGCTGTGTGCGGTCAGGTCGAAGCTGCCCTCAAGGACAGCGCCGGGTGTCCTCCGGTCTTCAGGGAGTTAATTCTGAAGACGTTTGTCGACGCGTACGACAAGTACGAAGACACAGTCAAGACACGCCTTGAACGCATAGGTCCGACACCGCAATACCCTTTTCGAGAGAACCGCAAGTACCAGTACAAGCAGCTGCTGCCACGACTGCGAGGACTGCTGGACGAGGCGAGACAGAGGGTCAACGCCACTTCCACCAGAACTACCGCAGAAGCCACTTCTACTGAATAACCGTGGCAACGAAGCATGCAGTGCAAATTTTAGCATGACACGGTATACATTTAAGAGTTCGAGCTCATGGAATCAATTCGAATATTTGTACAGGATAAAATTTGATCAAAGTCACTGAAGGACGGCAAAACAGACGGGGCAAGTTTGCATGCTTGGTCCAATAAAGCAAGAACGGTGGCATTTATATTTTTTTCATCTTCGTTTTCAAGTTATTCGTTGCGTGCTAAGCTTATAGAAATCTCCCAGGGTACACCACACCACGGCGATTACGTCCTTGTGTGACGCCACTGCTGCATGTGCAGTGGCGGCACAAACAGTGATGCTTGGCAAAACACCCCCACAGCTGGTTCAGCGTTTCTTATCCTTTGGTTGCACCAGAGAACGTATACACATGGGGTCTAAAGCTCTTGACGAAAAACATTGTGGTAACACAGTCGTTTGATCTAGTTTGTATCAGTTCACCTTAAACACGAAAATTCAGCACATCGCAAAACAAGGCAAAAAAAAAAAAAAGGACGTGCACATGTGTCGTCCCTCTCTTTGGTCCCTGCTTCGTAGTGCGCCCAATTTTCGCATTTAATATGCGTGACGGAAAGTTCGCCATGCTGGCTAGTTGTTTAACTTGGGGAAGGAAACCAATGCGAAGAAAAACGGCATCATTGTCGGAAACGTGCCGCGTTTATCGTGGTATGTTGTGTGCGTTCAAAGTGAGCGAAAGTACGGGCCACCACTTACGAAAAGAGAAGAGGTGTGCTCAATACCAATTTTCAATTTACCACTTTATTTAGTTTGGAACTGAACTTTGTTCTCCAGCTCAGCCGAGTGCTCTCTTAAGCTCGAGAAGAAGCGAGTGTTAACAAGATATTGAAAAAGGCAAGAACGAGAGCTATTTGAAACTTACGTCATTGACAACATGTGGGACTAATGCACCAGCAAGCCGTTTCTTGACCTGTTCCTATGTGAGATGCACTATTTCAACGGTGCGGTGCGGCGGTGTGTTAGCTTTTTTTTTTTTTGCAATGGGGCGGTTGTATGGGTAACACGTGGTGTTTTGAAAACTTTATATTTTCAAGTGACGCAAAACGTTTAGTTCTACGTCGTGGTCTTTGTTAAAGGAAGTGACAATTTTTAAGGTGCCACCATTTTTAGTGGAACAGAGAGCTTACCATTCAGTGAGTGTAATCACGGAATGGCGAAGTTAACAACGCCACGAAACACTTGTAATCAGAATTCTTGTAGCTGTGGTGAATATGAAGTCGTATACTCACATGCTGCTAACTGTAAGCGCGAGAGTGGTTCGAGTGAGGTGGTTTACTGCGCGCTCCGCGCGTATGCGTCGCGGCTCGATTTGGGCCATCGGTAGCCGTGACGACAGCGCAAGCTTCCTCTCATCGTTTACGTCTTATGCAGCGCAAAATTGAGTGGGCCTGGATAATATTATACATACTCTAATTTCGATGTCTGGCGCTCAAGCTCCACGACTACGCGCGGGAAAGTGATCCAGCTTCAATTATCTCACGTTAGGCTGCGCCTCATGACGGTTTTTGTTACCTTTAAGTATGATTTAAAAATACAGAAATCCTACTCAAAATGCAATAATATTCACCAGATCCCACAAATCTTGGGAATCGACGTTGTGTGAAGCATGCAGACGGAAAGTGACGGTGTTGTAATCTTTTTTATTGAGTGACGCGTCGTAAATTGACGGTAAATAAATGAAGAAATGGTGCTCGTACAGACGAATGCTGAAGGGTTGCAGATGTTTATATAGCCAGTCCTTTGCACCCTCGCAACAATGCCAACAGGAACATGAAAATTAGCAAGACCAGAAGCGATAAGCTGATATGAAGCGCTGGTGCTCGCGAGGGTGGTAGCCCTTGACACTGCTACATAAACCGACTTCAGCGCATGACACCTATAACAGATGACGTTAGTTCGATGTGACAGCTGTATCGTATGAGTACACATGTAATGTTTATAAAATTGGATAGCCAGCACTGCAACCGCAATTAACGTTTTACGAACATTATAGGGTCTATATATGAAAAGTTGTTCCGAGACCAGGTGCAGTTCAGTAGTATAGAATGCTCGATTGCCATGCAGAATTCTTAGGTTCGATTCCTTCTGGCACCCTGACGTTTATTTTTGGCATTTGGTCGGGTCAGCGCTGCCGAGGTCGGGTTTGTCTTAACATTCACGTGTTAAAATTGCCCATGTGTGTTCTCGTCGTTCCTGCGCAGATGCCGAGTGTAAATCACTTGTGGCATATACCAACACCACCTAGACTAGTCTAGGTGGTGTTGCATATACCCGCGTACCAGTGGCACATACCCAGCTTCCGGTATGTGTCACTGTTTAGAAGGAAGTGTTTGTCGACGTACGCGATGAAATTGTGACATTATTCATTTCTTGACCACTGAGTAATATTTGTGAAACCGGGTTCTCCTCCCATATTAATTTTGGTACACGCAAGATTAAAGGGGTGAACCCGAGAGCACCCAAACGTAAGCGGCAAGATAGATGCGCACATAGACGCCAAAAGCGCTTGCAATTCGCAAAGAAAGACTTCGCATAAAAAAACATGCTGGAATATGTGACTGTATTTCAAGGTATTTTCATTTCTACTAGAATCTAAACCAACATTCTGGCCAGTTGTCGGTCCCTCTAACTTTTTCCTGTCATCTTCTTTCTCTTCGTTTTCTTTCTAACTGCTTGGTTACGTGTCGCCACAGAAATGTCTCGCAATAAAATACCAACCAGCCTGCATTGGTACCCTTGTTCGAAGACAGCAAAAATAGTGGCTCATTTTTACGGTCTGCCAAATTGACAAAGTTGAGTGGGGTGCGGCGTTGTGCTAATAACGGCGCATTTTGTTCCTGGGAAACATTGGAGCGCGTTGTATCCAATAGCGCCAGTGCGTGTGTGTATGTAATTATGTAAAGGATAAGAAGAAGAGAAATGCCACCTGTAACTTTATATCTTTACGATGACACGTCAACAGGTCGGCACAGGAATGGAGTAATGGGAATAAAAGAGATAGGCAAGGTAAAGACAAGAGAAGAAAACGAAAACAAAAATTGAAAAGTGTAAAACGCATTCGGTCGGCCTCCGTCAGCGCGCGCCCGCGACAACGTGCAGCCGAGCGGAAAAGCCGCCGAAAAAGCCGAGGAAAAACATTCGCCGAAGAAGAAGCTTAAAGTGGCCATCTAACACTTTTCATGACGTCATAGCTTTACATGTTTTTCTAGCCGGTTGTGTACACTGAAAGCTCAAGAGATACGTGCCACAAGAACGGCAGCGATAGGGGCACGCAGGGCAATGTTATTCAGCGTAGATCTGAAAATACAATGAAATGAATGCTTGCCATCAACTCGATTTTCGCGGGATCACTTGACCGTGTTTCCCTCGCCCTCTGACGTCGGAAGGCTGCCCAATGAAATGAACTGAAGGCCCCACCATACAGGAAGCTCACATGACATATTGCCCGAATGCCCAGGGCGCCGTTGCGATGATAACAAAAAGTCTGGTACTTGAAAAGAGAATGCCACATGCGAAACAAGCCAGCTCGCGAACGTTCGTAAGTTATTTTTTAGTTTTACTGATCTTTCTTTTTGCGATTGCGTCTATATATCAACGCTCTTTCATTTTTTTTGCTTTTAGTTTCTTACAATAACGGCGCCAGAGCGTCCCTGGCACGTTTCCTCCAGCACATGGCTCTCGGCGCATTCTTTGACCAGCTTTGCAGTTTTCAAGCTGGAAAAGTCGGATACTTCTATTCCCGTTAGCTTTGAGAGAAAAAAAAGTCATGCTGACGAAACAAAAAAGAAATCCAATAGTAATTTCTATTTTGATGCAATGCCGCGACTGCATTTAACGTTAGATTTGACCAATGATATGACGGCAACCTTCTGGCGTCATTTCCGCTCGCAATAGTTCTGGAAAGCGCCACTACGAGTTATGCAGTCAGCACCGATGTTTTCAAGCATTAGAGGGCCCTTTATTCAGCCGATATGGCACATTATTAGACGAAAACTCGCGAAGTGCTATTCTAGGGGCGTGGCCCGGGCACGAAAAAAAGAGTTTAGTTGAACTCACGGGAGGGAGTCCAGACGGTTTCGATGGGGTAATCCAGCCGTCCAGCAGCTGCCGGCACGATGACTTGATGTGCAGCGAGGGCTGCGGCACACAATTCACGCATCTGAGATTCAACCGGCAGAAGCACAAGCACTTCACGAATTGCCGCCGCAAGTACGGGAATCACCGCGTCCTTCGGGTTGACCACAGAGGCAGGCAAATCCAGAGGAGGGGGTCACCGTGCTCGAGGATGCATGAGGCACACTCGTAGCAGGGCGAGGGGTGGTTGCTGACGTCGATTGGTCACCACCAGCGACAGTGTCGCGATAGGAGCAACCCTTCAGGACTACCACGCTGCCACGCTTGTCGATGTCGTTCACAGCGGTTCTGGCTTTGTCCGGACGCTTTGCGGCGCGTCACGGTTTCATCCGAGGAGGCCAGGATGACGGTGGCCTTGCGCTGGATCGGCCAGGCAGGGCGGCGCGGCTCGGTCGCTGGATGTTTGCGGCTGGAATAGGTGAGGGGTAAACACGCAAAGGCTCACGGGAGGTGCCGCCGGCGACGGCTCCTGGTTCAAGATACCCGCCGAGCGCTGTTTCGCTGGCCACGCTCTTTTTTACCTGCAGAAACGTCTTTTCTTCTAATTGTGTTGTAATCTAATCGCTAGCGGATTCATAGTTTATTGTGCAGCTGTCGGTTGCTCGAGGTCGAGCACGAAAGCGAAAAAAATATTCAGATTCCCTTGGAACGAAATAGAAAATTGAAGTGGATTTTGTGGTAAAAAATTGTGGTAAAACATTTTGGGATAAAAAAAGCGGGTTTTGTGACTCTTGAATGCCTAGCGTTAAGCGGGCGGTATTTGTCCAAAACCCTGCATGGATGGTTTCGTTTGTCTGACGCAGTCTGCATTTACGTACAGGTGCTCCCAGGAAAAAATCCAAGGTTGATTGAGTACGTGCCGTCCATATTTCGGCACGACGAAAGAGGAACTGAAGCGTCAAGATGGAATCACGAAAAGCATTTGGATGTGTCATTTTTCATCAGCACAACCGCAATCAATATGTACGAAGCTACGATCAACAAGCATACGGCGTTTACGCTAAAACGCACCGCCGCCGTGCAACGTTCAGCCAGCTCTAAATAGCGTGACACAGCACTCAACACTCGCACGACATCAGGCTAGCGGTGAAGCCACGAAATCCCCGGATACAGCATTTGTCGATCACATCAACTGCAGCGGTGTATACACAATCAACCGGTGGTTCTGAAGGCGACGACCTCGCACTAGTGGAAGAAAATGATGCTAGTAACGCAATGTACACAAGAAGAAGCGCCTCCCTATGTAACTTACAGAAAGGTATACATAATGTGTCACTGGTAATTTCAAGTGTTCGTCCAAGCATTTTTTTCGTAGTAGTCTATGTATTCATACCTGATCTGTTGCACATCTGAGCACAAAAGGAAACTACGCCTAACAAACACGGCGCCTGACTATGAGGCACGTCGTCTTGGCCTGCCTGTTCACCAATGCCACGGCCGCTGGATAGAAAAGCGCACGGCGATTTTTCATCCAGTGGCCGTGTCAATGCGGTGCAAATACGTAAACGACCATCGAGCTAGGCCTCATTAAAAAAAGTTGCCACCGACATATTTCACTTTCAAAGCTTTGTCAGTGCTGCATTATAGTCGAGGTCTTTCGCGAATGAACGATTGAACATTCTGCCGGGCCGTTGGCGCTTAATGCATAGTTTTAATAACCTGGAATAAATGTTCGCACATGGCGAACATTTATACAAACTACGAATGCAAAAACAGCTGAGCACCCCCACAAATGAAAACACGTAAAAACAGACACGTTAGTGAGTGACCGCGTTAATATTTAAGTGTGAAATTAGTTGAAAGAAGGGAGAACCAAGTCGACGCCACTTATTATTCCGAAGAAACGCAGAATCGTGATAACATGCACAGTCCAGTGCTTGCCACTTGAAATAAAAATATTATTTCGCAATCACAGCATATGCTTCCTTGTCGTGCAGCCATGTCGACGTGCGCTAGATATTCGCAGCGTACGCGTCGGGTTGCCGTGAAGAACGCAAGCGACACCGATACCCAAGGAGTTACGCAGAAGACGGACGGAGATATGTCGAACGGGAAGCCGGTGCAGACCACGTTCATCCCATGACCTTCTGCGAGTTAACGCCCCCCCCCCCTCCTATTCATTGAAGGGACGTACACTAAAGTCAAATATTAAGTTGACGTTGATTGTTGAAATGGCGGTCCAGAAACCTCGTAGTCAAGCAAACTTTTGTGCCAAGGAAGGGCCTATTTTGAAATAAAATCATGTTTTACTGCTACACATCGGGTTAGCGCACTTCAAGTTACGCGCCTCAAGAAGCGGACCAACCGGACCGTCTCACGTCACTGTTACCGTGCACAATGTTGCTCGGCTTTACTGCGCTAGTAGCAGCCGACCGAAAGCAGCGGGAGCCACAGCAGTAACAACGGCCATTGATCAATCTCGCGCCATTAGCTTCGAGATTGCAGATGCCTTTGTTTCAACTGCGCCCCGTTAGATGACACAACCTCTCCAGTGTAACCAAGCGAAAATTGAATTTTTGAACGACTGAACCACTCGCGCCATTCCCCATAGTAACTACGTCTGGTGGTTGTTTTAAATGTGAAGCATTTCTTAGCGAACTTCGGCGACTATTCGCGTATCTATCTATCTATCTATCTATCTATCTATCTATCTATCTATCTATCTATCTATCTATCTATCTATCTATCTATCTATCTATCTATCTATCTATCTATCTATCTATCTATCTATCTATCTATCTATCTATCTATCTATCTATCTATCTATCTAGCCGCCTACGACTTCAGCTTTCCTGATTCTTCGATAATAATATTTATACCAAATTTGGTATGGCATAACATGACCTTATGAAGAAGAAATTGGACTAGTCATAACATGAAAATCATGATATGGATGTCATGAATGTCATGATTTTTATTTCATGGTCCTGCAGCTCTTGCGGTGGTTTCATTCACATGGTATATTGCAAAACTCGTATGGTATGGCATGATTGCATGGCGAACACAAGCGACAGACCCTAACATGAAAATTATGATATGCGTGTCATGTAACAACGTGACTACATGCTATGCTCATAATGCGCTTGCAAGTTTCGCTAGCGTCACACATACCAAATTTGGAATTACGGTACGTGAATGGATGGCGAATGCAAATTACACATGCAAACATGATAATCCCGACATGCGTGTTATGTAACAATTAACATGACTTCATGCTACAGTCATGATGCGCCCTCGACCGTTTTGCTAGCTGTACATATGCCAAATTTGGTATTACGTGACGTCAATGATGGCCGAAGGTATGATACTGGTGCAAACATGATAGACATGAGATGCGTGTCATGTGAGAACATGACTACATGCCACAGTCAAGGCGCCCATGCATGTTGACGTGACGTGGCTGCGCGTGCTCGCCGGCGTTGCCATGCCAGGCGCCGGTAGTACTTCGTTGCTATGACGCATGCGTGTTTCAGAGCGTCCAGTGACCCTCCGTCCCGAAAAGAGGGAAATGCAGTGTTGTCTGGGTAACGCATCGGCGTGAAATGCAGCATGTCGCATTTCCGCGCCGGTTGGCGTCGGGCCGCGCCGATGGATGCTGGTCGCACCTGGCCTCAGATTATAGAGTGCTCGCGCTTCGCTATCGTAGTGTCGCTGTGCCCAGCATGCGCATGCGTCAACGCTACATTGGAGTATATTGAGTCTTTCATGATGCACTCGTGGCCGCTTTGCTAGCTCCACATATACCAAATTTGGGGTTACGTGACGTCAATGGATGACGAAATATATTGCTGGTGCAAACATGATAATCCTGACACGCGTGTCATGTAAGAACATGACAACATACCACGCTCATAGCGTGCTCGCAGTCGTTTCCCCAGCTGCAAATATACTGAGTTTGGTACCACGTGACGTGAATAGATGACGGACGTAACCGATACATTCAAACATGATAATCATTACAAGGAACTCATGTACGGCGTCATTTACCTCCACCTCGTAACGTTGTGCTGATTTTGAAGTTACATATCAACCTTCTCAATAGTGCTTCGCATACCATCGATTCCCAATGTACGTGGGATCTGTCAATTTTTTTTTCCATGAATGAAACAGAAACGAACAAGCAGCATTTTATTGCGTCTCTTGATGCACGGAAGGTTCTTTATTTAGTGCAGTTAGATCGATTACTAGTGATTAATTGTAGGCAGTCCGTCTGATGTCATCGGGATCATTTTGAAAATGTCCTACTACGGCGCTTGTGGTCTTGTCAATTTACCTTAATTTTTCGGTAAGTAGGGCACTGTTGTTAATAATATTCTCATTTTAGATGTTGTCATACATTGAGCTTTCACTCCGACATATATTGTTATTTAACTTAAGTGTTCCTTTAAGCGAGGGTGCTCTGAAGGACATGGTGCGTTCGTGTGGCTGCCGCTCTCTCTCTCTTCAAGTGAAAGGAAAAAAAAAGTGGAGCCCGTAACTATTGTTATGCCTGCGAGTCCGCAGCGAACGTCCGTGCCTCGGAAAAAGGAAATCTGTGTCAAGGCCAGCACGCGAGACCGCCTGACGCGATAAACAACTTACGGCGTCATCACGCGACGACGCCTTTCTGGCGCGCACGGTGCAGTGAGTCACCTCAGCCCGCGAGCCCGTCGAGTAAACAACCGGCGCCTTCCTGTCTGGCGGGTCTGACGCAATGCCTGGCGACGTCACTCGTCCTTGGGTAGCAGCCACCTGCAGCGCAGCCTCTGCAGATTCGATGAGAAAGAATGACGCGGCCCAGCGGCGACTCCTTTGGAGGAGTCGGACCTCGTGACCAGCGGCGCTTCTGGTTGGACATTTTTTATTCAAAGAATCCACCCGGTGCATATAAAAGAAGCCCTGCGGCGCGTCGCGAGCAGCAGTCTTATGTGAGAGCAGACATGTATGTCGCAGTTGAGCTATGTGAGCAGGAGAGCTATGTGTTAGTTGAGCTGTGTGTCAGAGAAGAGAGCTATGTGATAGACAGTTGAGATATGTGTTAGCAGACCCATTTGAGAGTAGAGCTATGTGTTAAAGAGAAGAGCTCGGCTCTTCGCGTCTCTGTTGGCCCCAGTGCCGAATTTGTAACGCCTCTGTATATATGATGTACATAAACCTTGTTGAACTCACCGTCGTCTCGTCCGCTCGTCTATCAGCTCTGCGTGAAGCAGTCGCGAGCTGAGAAACCTACGCTACCAAACGGCTGGTGACCTTCCCGGCGGAGTTCGAAGCAGTGGCGCCTTCGGGACCGTGTTGGCGTCGCCGTCTTTCGAAACAGTAGGTTGCAGCGGTGAGATTTCGAAGCGTCCTTCGTAACGTCGTCGGAGGCGCGCTTCGCAACAGTGGTTGGCAGCTGCGGGATCGGCCGGCGTCAGCGACATCGATGGGGTGAGTGCCTGATGTTTTCCCCTCAGTTCACCAGACTACTCTAGCTCAGGTTGTAGTAGTTTAGAGAAGGGCTGTGTGAAGCATTGAAGTGAGCTTTGATCGTCTCAAGCAAAGTCGAAGTGCTTTGAAACCAAAGTTAATGCGGAGGGGGTAAACACGGGAGTGTGAAAAATTGCTTGCGCGTCTTGCTAGTTGACTTATAGTGGGTACGGCAAGTAAATTGTTAACAGGGGCAAACAGCAAGAGGCTAGTGTCAACGATGGAGAACCTTAAAGCGAAGGAACGCATCGAAATTTGTGAGGAACTCGGCATTACTTTGGGCCGTGCGAAACGAAAGCAAGCGATCCTTGAGATCATGAGGGATGAAGGAGTGTCGGCTGAGGAAAGTCGATGAGGCCTGGGCGGATATCAAAGCACGCCGCGCTTCCCGATAGTTTTCCTTATCTTTTCTATAACAACTCGGAGCAGCTTCTCAAAGAGCAGGGTAAATCGTTCTTCTCCAATTTAGCGTACATGGCCCTCACGCGATCGCAAGCGCGGAAGCTTTCACGGGAGCTTGATCTTGTTCTGTGTGGTAAAACAAGTTCAAAAGCAGCATATCTATGTGATCTTAGTGGCGAGTCGACGGAACCTCAAACACGAAATTCTCCGTGTGCGTCGTTTGAGCAGTCACTCGAGCGGCCCGTCGCCGAAGCGACCGGCGCGGTATGCGTAGGGCGAGACGACATGGCGCCATTGAGTAAGAGCGAGAGGGTTGCAACGCTCTCGCCTGTAGCGGAAAGTTGGAGTGAGCTGTCGAGGGTTGATCGAGAAACGCTCATTCGAGAGCAGCGCGAGGACCTCTCGATTAAAGCGCTAATGGAAAGCGCAAACTTGGGAAAAAAGAAAAAGAATGTGTCTTTGTTTGAGAAAGCAGGGCTTTTGTATCGGAGCTACACAAATGTGCAAGGTCGCAGGTATGAGCAGCTCTTGGTGCCACAAAAGTATCGTCACAAACTATTGGAACTGACACATGAAAACGCGTGGACCGGGCATCTCGGCATAAAAAAAGACCAAGGCTAGAGTTTCGCTTGAGGTTTATTGGCCGAAATGCTGGAGGGATATCGAAGACTTCGTACGCTCATGCTGCACTAGTCAGAGAGCGGGGAAATCCGCGGACAAGTGCGAGGCACCCATGAAGCTTGCTGATACCAATTATGAAGTGAAATTAGGAAGGCGGCCTGAACAAAATTTACCAAAGTAACTTGATGAAACCATACGTTCAACGTCAAGTGGTCGTAAATCTGCTGTTGAATGCTTCAGAGAATGAGGGAGCAGCACTTTTTAGTTCTAGTGAGGTAATCGAAAGGGTATCGGAGGTAATCTTGGAGCAGTTGAACCTAGAGCCTAGGTTAAGTGAAGTCCAGAAGAAGGAGCTGAGAAGGATTATTCCTTTTTATGAGAAATCTGGACTCCCCTATTGTAGTTAGACAGATGTGCAACGTCGCAAGTACGAGCAGCCCTTAGTACCGCATAGGTGTCGGCGCCTAAAGTGGCTGGTAACTGAGGTGGAGCATGATACTCCACATGGCACAACTTCGACGTTCGCTAAAAAAAGGGAAGCTAAATGGTAGTGCAGGTGCATTGAGCCGTGCGTTCTAACTAGTACCTACTCTACCTTTCGGTTTCTCGCTGGCGAATCGGGGCAAAATTTTGACCTGGTCACGACCTTAGCTGAGCGCTCTCGTCCAGAGTGAACTCAAGGAGCCAACTTTATGTTGTATTCTAATCGTTACGTTGTTGTACGTGTAAAAAAATGAGTTGTCATTTTAAGAGTCTTGTGTCCCACATGTGCCCCTTGATGTAGAGGGAACAAAATTCCGATATACACGTAGCTAGGTATATGTTGTACTATACTTTGTCTGGTGTTCTGTCGGATGACTGAGGGTACTTGCTTGTGTCGTGTGTTGTCTATTGTCGAACCGTTCCTGGCAAGTTGCAGAACCATCGACAAGTGCTGAAACCATAAGATCGTGATACGAGCGAAGCTGGTCGACAAGTTGTGGCGACAAGCCAGTGGAGCTGGGATCCGTCCTCAAGAATGGGATGTGTTCCCGGAACAGAGTCTGGAGCGGCATTCTGCCCATGGCCCTGGAGGCAAACCTGGAGGGACCTGGCGAACGAGCGCGCCTGACATCCGAGCCACGTGGAAGCAGCTCGTCTTTTCGGCGCATTGTCTGGCGGCGGGAGTGCTGTCATGCCTGCGAGTCGACAGCGAACGTCCATGCCTCGGAAAAAGGAAATCTGTGTCAAGGCCAGCACGCGAGCCCGCCTGACGCGATAAACAACTTTACGGCGTCATCACGCGACGACGCCTTTCTGGCGCGCACGTGCAGTGAGTCACGTCAGCCCGCGAGCCTGTCGAGCAAACAACCGGCGCCTTCCGGTCTGGCGGGTCAGACGCAATGCCTGGCGACGTCACTCGTCCTTGGGTGCAGCCACCTGCAGCGCAGCCTCTGCAGATTCGATGAGAAAGAATGACGCGGCCCAGCGGCGACCCCATTGGAGGAGTCTGACCTCGCGACCAGCGGCACTTCTGGTTGGACATTTTGTTATTCAAAGAATCCACCCGGTGCATATAAAAGAAGCCCTGCGGTGCGTCGTGAGCAGCAGTCCTATGTGAGAGCAGACATGTGTGTCGCAGTTGAGCTATGTGAGCAGGAGAGCTATGTGTTAGTTGAGCTGTGTGTCAGAGAAGAGAGCTATGTGATAGAGAGTTGAGCTATGTGTTAGCAGACCCATTTGAGAGTAGAGCTATGTGTTAGAGAGAAGAGCTCGGCTTTTCGCGTCTCTGTCGGCTCCAGTGCCGAATTTGTAACGCCTCTGTATATATGCTGTACATAAATATTGTCGAACTCAATGTCGTCTCGTCCGCTCGTCTATCAGCTCTGCGTGAAGCAGTCGCGAGCTGAGAAACCTACGCTACCAAACGGCTGGTGACCTTCCCGGCGGAGTTCGAAGCAGTGGCTCCTTCGGGACCGTGTTGGCGTCGCCGTCTTTCGAAACAGTGGTTGCAGCGGTGAGATTTCGAAGCGCCCTTCGTAACGTCGTCGGAGGCGCGCTTCGCAACACTATCCATCATTTCGATGACACGTCAACAGGTTGGCACAGGAGATGGGGTAGTGGGAATAAAAGTGAATGGTTAAGGAAGCCCCGCCGCGGTGGTCTAGTGGCGAAGGTACTCGGCTGCTGACCCGCAGGAAGCGGGATGGAATCCCGGCTGCGGCGGCTGCATTTCCGATGGAGGCGGAAATGTCGTAGACCCGTGTGTTCAGATTTGGGTGCACGTTAAAGAACCCCGGGTGGTCGAAATTTCCGGAGCCCTCCACTACGGAGTCTCTCATAATCATATGGTGGTTTTGGGACGTTAAACACCACAAATCAATCAATAAATGGGTAAGGAAAGAAAATGAGACGAGAAAAAAAATTGCATTCGATCCGCCCCACGCACGCGTGAGAAAGAACACGCACGCAACACGCAGTCGACCGAGAAGACCGCCGAGAAGGCCGGGTGCACAGTGATGCGCACCATTTAACGTGGGCAAGAAGACGAGTGGGGACCTCCAAACTCCCTTAAGAAGTCCTGTTGTCCCTGATGGTCACACCGTAGTCTAGGTGCTCCGCCCACGAAGGTGGGGAAAGACACCACTCAATGCATATGGAGAGGGCACAGTCTACACGATGCCCAAATAAGGTCAGGCACTGCACCGTGCTCCCGACCGGGTTGCAGAAATTAGGTGCCTTTTCTCATCTTCTAACTACTACCACCAAACGCACTGCACCGACGTTTCGCACACGTCACCAAGATTTCGGGCACGTCCGATGATTTTAGCTGACCTTTGTTTCCAAGACACTTCTGGCAGTTGGTTGAGGATCGAAAAACCGGCTGCCAGTACACGTGTCAAACTTGCCTGACTGCGTTTGGGTAGGACAATGTAGTGGTGCGCCAGCATATCGTCAAAATATGCCACCCCATCCAGTCGATCCTAAGGATAAAGGGGGAAGGAGGAGTGGTCAACTAATCCCCCGTCGTCGAGGCGGGCTCCCACAAGGGCTGCAGCAGGTAGTGCCTTTTCTTTCCTTCAACCCCACATTCCATTACTCGTTGTTTGCTAGAAGCAGCGGCTTAGCTGCGAATATCTGGGGCTCCGCTCTTCCTCGCATTGCAAGGTGCAGCCACAGCCAGTTTGGTTTTAGCTTTCAGCCCAAACTGCCAATACCACGCTGGTTCGGATCTTTCCAGATCCTCGGTGACTTCAAAAATGGCCCAGCTGCTTCCTTGCTTGCCTGGAAAGCATTGCATAGAGTCGAGCTCACAATGGCCTTTCTTGGCTCGTGCGTTTTCTTTGCGCACACCAGTCCTGGACCCCTTTTTCACGCTTTCCTGACAGGAAACCAACCCGTCTTGACGGCATATTCTTGCTTGAAATGCGTCGAAAGATTTTCGTTCAGTTCACAAAGGCCGAACGACTTCAATAGGAATTACGGTCATAAACAGGTCGCAAACAGGTGATGATGAAACGAAGGCTGTCGTGAGCGAGCCGCCGGCCACACACAAAAAGTCTGCGGGCCGCTTGTACCCCACAGGCCGCGTGTTTCAGGTACCTGAATTAAATGACACAAAGCAAAATTGATTTGTATATGGCAATCCTAGCCTTGCGTGTATCACTGATGAAGCTGTTTAGATAGGCAGCTATAATACTAAAATAAAACCAGATCGAGCATGGAGGCTTTCATCATTTTCTCAACCTAAGTGTGCCTCTTATTGTATCGGCACTCGGTCAGCTAACTGTTGCAATCTCCGAAGAGTACCGAGTACTCTAAATCGTTAACCATTTTTCTGAACAAACAATTCTGTCAACACGGTCTTATCCAATTTGAGGCCCACGAGATGGCTGTATGCTCTCCCATAGTAGAGTACGAAGTACTCTTAAATAGCTGCACACTTTTTCTAAACAAACTATTGTGCCTTTTCAAATGCACTTTAAAGGAAATTCCTCTGTAAACCTCTATTGAGGAAGTTCTGGCAGATCCCACAAATTGTGGCAATTGATTCCTTGTGATGCAGTCAGCGAGTGGTAGAATTCACCAGATTTTTCTCTTTGAGTGAAGCCTTATGCAACATGCAAGGACAAGGTAAGAAGCGAGACAAGTGCCAACTTCAACAAAAATTTCCTTCGAAGGCAAAGCTACACGCATATAAAGCAGCCGACCTAGTCACATGACACAGATCAGCGTAACGATGTTATCAAGAACAATAAAAATAACAAATCATGACAAAGTGACGCACGTGTATGATAGACTCGATAAAGAAAACCACAAACAAGTGAAGACATATATGACGGTCCATAAATAAACGCTTTAACGAGGCAGCCTCCAATTCAAGCAGCCAACTTCCTTTTCCTTTGTTGGCTGCTTCTAACGGTTTGGTCCCACAACTTTTCTCTTCCCTTTTATTGTAAAACCGTAATACGCTTCCGTTGCTTGCATAGAGCACTTGTCCGGATGACTAAACAAACAAGTGGTTTTCTCTGCCACCGGCTGGCAGCAGCAATCTCTGTATTATGAGCTGTCAAGGGCAAATCACCGGAACTCTTGAACTAGGAATTGACGCACCACCCGGGTTGTCGTATAAAAAACACGCGTCGTGCATAGAACTACATAACGCCGGCTCATACATAAAACTATGCCAGTTTTATCGCAAAGGCATGCATGTACGTTGCTGTGCGATGATGTACATGTCATAAATGGTAGCCGTCCGCGTATTTGAACAACTCTTGGCCCTAGGTTGCGATCACAGAGATTATGATCATATAGCTTGGGATCACAGAGATAAAAGCGTAAAAATTAACACTGCAACAAGAATCGGCCCTGTCCTGGCATGACGCTTATATAGGGTCTTCGTAAGAAGTTTGAAATGCTGCGCGACTCCGTCATAGCGAGTTCAACTGTCGTGTTGAATGCCTGTAGGTTCTACTCTTGCTGCAAACGTGGCTTTAAATGCGAAGCATTGCTTAGTGAACTATAAACACCTAACCTGGTTGGTTACTTTTATGCTAGGCGACGACAACGGGAATGCCCACAAGATGGTGAGACAGACAGACAGACAGACAGACAGACAGACAGACAGACAGACAGACAGACAGACAGACAGACAGACAGACAGACAGGCAGGCAGGCGAGGGACGAACGGGTGCCGCTTTAAGGAGCTTAGCCCCTATAAAGGCAACGCCAAAGCTTATGAAGCTTCGCTCCCTTCACCACCTTTGTAACAAAAGTTTAGTAGTACGTGAAGTGGCCGTTCAGGAAAAATATTTCCGACATCCTTCTTGCTATATATTTGTATAACGAGGCGACATAATCGCCGTCCGACCGAAGGGCCTCCCACTCTTCCTTAATCACGTAGCACAGCGCGTCAGAGGTTGCCCTGGAGGAGTGGCGCCTGCAAAGACACCACTTCATTCGAACCCTCACATTCTCGATCGGGTTTCCGTTCGCGCCACAGGAAGGCCAGGGCAAGGTGCGTACGCCAAGGTCTTCAAGCATGGCGGTCACCTGACGAGCCATGTGTACGGCGCTTTTGTCCTGTTGGCAAATGAAGCAGCCGCCGGAGAAAGGTACGTTCAGGGCACAAGGACGGACCTTTCTGTAGTAGTAGGGCGCGGTGTAGTAGGGCGCTGTAGTAGGGCGCTGTGAATCTGCAATCAATGTGCACAAGTGGCCATAGCCCATCTTTTCTTATAGAACGCCACACGGACACCGAACACCGGCCACTTGAGAGGACACTCTGAGTATAATCAGCGTGGCACCTGCAATTTTGAAACATGCAAAATAGACAGGTAAAGGTGTAAAACATTGATTTGGGAATTGATTATGCGTGTTTTGTTTAAACTATAGTGTGCTTTAAACTGTCGTGCAAAGAACGCGTACAAGGCGCTGTGTGAAAAACTTAGAACACGTGTATTTAACGTGCTGCTGACGAGGATTTATTTGTGGACGTTCTGTTATTTGAAGTGCATTTGTACCTATATTGAAATTGTAGAATATTTATATTTGTTAAAATGTTTGAAAAGAAAAAGAAAACTCAAGAATATTACATGTACGAAAATACGTCGGCATTTGCAAAGCAGCAAAACATTAACACCGTGAAAAGGGAACGCACTGGCTACCTCGAATTCAAGGGCTTCCACATCCTCCTCCGCTGATCCCACCAAGTGCATAAAGTCAAATCGTCAGAAAAAAAGTAAGTTTTTCCATTCTTCTTCCTTACAATGCTGGTGATTCGAAGCGAAGTCTAGGCGTTGTTGGCGCTGTCGCTCAAACAGGAAAGGCTTTTGCGCCGCGGCAAAATGGTAAATGCCGATCTCGTTCAATTGTCGGCTCACTGTCTTTGTAGAAACATTCAGTGAAAGCTCGTCCTGGAATTCCTTGGCGGACAAGAAAGGATCCACAACAGCGGCGGCCACAATAAAAATGTAGGCCTCGTGCACCGTGACTCTTGGCCGCCCAGACCTCTTGACATTCACACGTGTTCCATCTTTTCTAAAATTGGGTACCATCCTGGTGATTGTTGAATAAAACAGGTCACTGACCAATGTCAAACAAAACAATGACGTTTCGGGACCCGTACGGATCCCGAAACGTCATTGTTTTGTTTGACATTGGTCAGTGACCTGTTTTATTCAACAATGCCTTTACCTGACCAGATGGCATTCCGTCGAACTCTCGAATACATCCTGGTGATTGTTGTCTTCGACCTCCCAGTTCTTCGAGCGATTTCTTTTTGTGGGGCACCCTCCACAAAGTCTGGCGATGTATCGCCGATCTTTAATGGGAACACGAGGCGCCATTTCAGTGAACGACAGACCTTAGTTCGGCGCTCGATATTTCTACATGTGGAACAAGTGCGCGAGCCAATCGAAATCTCGAATGTATGATGAACGTGCGAAGATAAGAGAAAGGCGTGACAGCAGTATTCTAGTCAAACCACTTAAAATCAGCTTATCGACTGTGTAGATATATCTCTAGCCGCACGGCGCGCCTCTGGCGGGCTTTTGATATCTACACTTTTAATCGGCGTTTCAGGGCAGATAGGTGTGTCATGCAATTTGTGTTGAGAAACAACTGCTCGTGAACAGGAAATTCGTCTTATTCAGGAATTTAGAACAAAATGAGACAAATGCAGTCATGTGACGGCCGGGCCACCAGGGAAAAATTTGAGGGCAGCGTGTTTGAGGCCCCGGCCGTAGTTCTTTGTAACAAAGACACATTTAGCCTATACCTTTGTTATAGAAGTACCATGAGCGAAGAAAGTGGCCAGTGCCAAGAAGCACTTACGCAAAAAAATGCACTATAAGGAAACTAGTGCAGTAGAGACATTTCAATTTCCGATCGTGGCAGAATGAAGGAAATAGATAATATTAATATTCCTAGGTTTTTGCAAAAATTTTTAGTCAGAGGCGCCACACCAAATCAACATGGTTTTCCTGAAATATCCGTTCGCAGAGATGACGCTAGACGAGATAACGGCGCAGGGGATTGTGTTCTTCATCGCTGGAAAAGAAAGCGTCTCCACGTCGACGACATTCACTGTCTATTTCCTGGCTCTTCCTCCCGAATGGCAGGACCGAGTTGTCACAGAAATCGACAAGGCTGTCCCAGGGCGCTCACGAAACCACATTTCTGATATTCAGGGTCACGTTCCATTTCAAACTGCAACGTATTTTATGGTCGTGAGGTCCCTCCACGTCACGTCGAGGGGTCCAGCATGTAAATGATGTTTAAACTAAGTGTGGGGGAGAAGGGAAAAGGAGGAACATGGTGCGCTGTTGCTGGCGGTTGTCGTGCATGACAAACGAGCTCTACTAAATGAGCTTCAGTCACTCTGATGGAGACATAACGGGTGAGATATGATTTGGGCGATTCGGTACTTGTTTTATGAAATAAACCTACATCGTTATGTGCCGTATGAATATCTGGCGTTCACTTTTCAGAAAGCACGAGTTACACCATGAAGTTCATGTGCTTCACACATATTTACTTTATACCCTTTGAGAAATTGCGTGTTGTAGTTTGGATTTACAGCCGTCCCTTGAAGATTGCAACGCTAAACCTGTACAATTTCCATCCGAGAGTGAGGCTAGTGAACTGTTCGCAGGACATTGGAGGAGCACAAACGTGAGAACAACAATTACATAACTTGTTTTTTTAGGGCAGAAGTTCAGGTGAAGGTGGAAGCTAGAAGAGATAAAAAATCTCTCAAAGGAATGGGTCGCTCAATCCAACGTTTCGACGAGCAAACTTGTCTTTCTCACAGCCTTGACAAAGATAAGATTGCTTGCTTGGAACATTCACTTAAACATCCTTCTCAGTCCAGGAGTTTTTCACGTGTTTCAATAGGATCCTTTTTGCCATGTGATGAAAAACTACGTGAGGTCAAATGACGAATAGTTTTCATTGGTAATATGTGTATTCTTACCAAATTAACCATTTTTGGTTTATTCCACGAGGAACTGACTTATGACAGCCTGCAAGAGACTCATCACCTCGAGGCTTCTATCAAGGAGGCGATGCGTATCACCCCTCTGGATCCTGTGTAAGTGTGGCAAATGGAATAATTCTCTCTTAGCATTAAAATAGCTTAGAATATTACAGGGACGAGTGCTCAAGCTCATGGTAGCGTAAACTAATGTCTTTCCTTGATGTTTTTGTATCCAAATTTTGTGAAAAATTGTTCTCGCAGACATGTGGTGCCTGAACCCTTGGACAAACAGTCTATATAGATGTTCGAATGATACTGCCCGGGGAGTAGATATTCTGTTGCCGTTTTAAAATGTGACAAGCAGTGCTGATTAGATGCATATTTCTGATTATGACTGTGTATTGACTGAAAAAATAGTGCGTTCATCTTGCTGTCTGAAGTGGATAAGTGAACGAGGCACCTCAAGCCAGTTATACAACCAGTGGAAGAGCCTCGCGGGCAAAGTATGGCCACTGCTTGATCACTGCGACCGTCGCATTCTGGCGACGTTTTACGCACTGGTGTGTCACCCTTATATCTCGTGAACTTCGACTTCAAAGGTGATGTATTTCGGTACATGTTTCAAGACACTAGGCTATAAAATGAATGATGAAATGGCACTAATCAATAAGATTGACCTAGTATGTATCTCAACACCTTATAATTTCTCGTCATAGAGAAAACGGTCGCTTTTAAATCTGTAATAATAATTCCGATTGTACTAACTGGCCATACGCTCACCATGCGAGTCACATGTTGAAAGTCAGTGCTTATGTATGGCTTGCCAACAAGCTACAAGCACGTGGTTAAAATCTTTGATTTCATTTAATAAACATTGAAGAAATAGGGCTCAAGCTATACCACCACCAGAAACTCAGGCCGTTACTTATCGCATGAACGTCAGTTCATTTTCGTCTTAAAGCTGATGATGTTCATGATATTCAGCGCCATATCTTCTAAATCACCATGTTTCAGTTTGTTGCAGAATAATTTGCCTATGTACGGAGCATAACACAGTGGCGGGAATCCACTTCACACCTGGCGTGAACGTGGACGTTCCTTTGTCTGGAATCCACGTTGGTTCACAGTACTTTCCTGAGCCAAAGAAGTTCAGTCCGGAGAAGTACATCAATGTACTGGGAACCTACAACCACTATATCACCGCAAGGAATCATTACATTGCAATATTTGGCTGTAAAGGAGTAACAAAGATTTTCAGGCACGGTGTAGGCAACAGTCATAGCAAATATGACATTATGATGGCTGCATTTTAAAGCGGAAGCCCTTGGCTGATACTTGCGGTGTCCGACCATCCACCTGTCCATTGTCTGGAACATTGCAGCGCTGGCCTCTTCCCCTTACACACTCTCAACAATCACGGGACGGCACAGCGGCGTATAGCAGCAGTTGCACCGCCCCATTCCAAACCATTTTCGACGAAAGCCTGTGTCGATTCAGCTGGGAGTGCCATGTACACAAACAACAACAATAATAACAACAAAAAATGACATAGACAGTCGAATGGCCACAAGCTTTAGCCGAACACACTTAGGAGTGTATCGTGTGTCCATTTTTTTTCAGTGAATCATTTCCTCGTAAGAGAAGTCAAGCGCGTTAGGGGGAGACATACAGTTAGGTGGGCAGATGAGATTAAGAAGTTTGGGGATATGAAGTGGCAGCAACAAGCACGGGACCGAGTTGACTGGCGGAACATAGGAGAAGCCTTTGTCTTGCAGTGGACATCGTCAGGCTGACGATGATAATAATAATGATGATGATGAGGATGATGATTTTCTCCTAAGCCTTTTGATACTGCATGGCGGCATAGCTGGGTCAGACGTTAGATTAGTTAAACCAACACGTAACACAAACAGCATGTTACGGAAGCCTGTGAGTACATAACCCTTGAAAAGCATTGGGCAAAGGTTTTGTTTCATGAAGGAAAAAAATATTTGCTATGAGTTTTCTGCAGGTTTCCACCTGAGAACAAGGACTCGATTAAGCCCTTCACATACATGCCGTTCGGAGCCGGACCGCGCAACAGTGCTGGCTCGCATCTCACCCTGCTTCGAGACAAGACTCGCCTGGCTTGCCTTTTGAGCCGCTTTAGGCTTGAAGTATGTTCGGATACAATGGTATGGGAAGAACCGACATTTTTAATCAGTGCAAGGGATCTACTTATAGGTTGAACGTGTTGTACTCGCACTGAGTTGAATGTATTTTGTCCATATTCAGCAATTTTCGGATGTTTCAAATTTGTTTGGTCCCTAACTCTGGCGCAGCAAGAACAAGCTAATGAGTTCACAGTGACATCTATACTTGAGTTACATCATGATGCATCTATTCAGCGTACAAAATCACTCGGAGAGAATAAAAATTCAGACCACGGACTGCCGTAAGTGTCTGTTTGATACTTTGGCCTGGTACCAGTTTTTCGAGATTATACATATAGACACTAGTGGCTCCTCGCTGCTCAATAGTCTGTTCTTGTCAAGTAAAGCTCATTCGTGGTCTGAAAAGACAGCGTGTGCTCTTCTGCGCTGGAAGATATATGATAGGGTGCTTCAATGCTGAGTGGCCCAGTTCTCTACGCTTGCTTGGGCTGCTAGTTATAGAGTGGCTCGAAAGGCTGAAGCTAACATATCTCCTTATAAAAAAAAAACTGAAGTGAACTAGCGCCGTGTAGAAGTGGCACACCGGCTCGTTTGTAAACATCTGGATCTTTAAAGATGAAATGCCTTGACGAGTGAACAGGAACTCACGGTAACATGCGCCCGCGAATGTCTACACCTGTTCACACCTCTGTCAATTGCTGGTATCAGCCTGCGAGACCACTAATTCTGACGTTCTTGCCGAGTGTCGGCTTTGCACTTGTTTAGAGCACATTAGCCTATTTCGGAGAGACGTCGTGGGCGCACTGCAGCGTTCTAGCGCCTACAGGCCACACGCGTTGATCCGACAAATCGGCGTGCAACGCTGTGAGCTCGACTACAAAGCTGGGTGCTCACGCATAGCTTTCGCAGCTACTTTTGCATGCTCAAAGTCCTTGAAATTGGTGCGACACAAAGCCCCATGAAATCACATTGGGAAGTTCTCTCGCACAATTTGTTCATTTAAGGCTAAAAGCCTTGAATTCTCATCAAAAACAAAAAGTAGCAGTCGCAGATACGGCGTAAGCATGATGGGTGCAAAGCCATCATGTGAGGACGTCACCTATGATATCATCAGGTCGCCAAATTTTGGCAAGTCATCCTAACATCTCAGGTTACCAGAATATGTTCCTTGGATTAACTATGTGCTCTGCTCATTAAGGTTTCATCATGTCAGACAGATAGAATGTAGTTATTACTGTTGTGCGAAAATAATGGGCTCAATGTTAGGTATTCTTGTTTTCCTCTCACAGATCCAATTGAGGTGCAAACCTCGTCGTCTTTTTCCATTTCCCGGCGGTCCAGTGGTCCTTCGAGCTGTAGCACGACGCCCTGTCACAAATGGAGCTACGACCACATCCTGAACCTTGTCGTGCAGCTGAAAAAAAAAAACAAAGAAAAATGAGCGAGGGCTGGCCTCGTTCGAGCCAGCCCTAAGCCAAGCAAGGCTGGCTCGAACGAGAGCTGTTGGGCACCTAGCTCATTATTGTTCGTCAAGGCTTTTACACTTTCGCCTGTCTCTTTTGCAACCCTTGCTATAGTGTACCATACTTGGCTATGCTTGCTCTCTCCAGTAGCACGTATCCACAGGCGTTGGGAGAAGTGCTCTGCTCATCAAACTTGTACACCAAAAACTAAAAAGGGAACACACTCGCCGCAAACACTGAATTGGGGACGCGTGTTTCTCTTGTTCGTCATCTTTACGGAGTTCTTGGGCTCTACTTGAGTGCGTGAAAGTTCACAATTATCATTTTCTATTTACGACATACGTTAAGCATCAACCATAAAAGCTCCTGTGTGAAATGCATACAGAGCGAACTGGTCCTACAAATATTGGACAAATCCCACAAATGACCATATTAATCCACTCTAAGTTAAGGGAGCACGCGAGCGGCAACCACCAGACGAGGCTGCACGTACACTCGTAAGCAAAAGTATACGGACCACGGGAACGCGTGCCGAAATCGCGGCTGGTATCTGTCTAGTGGCGAGTCGCCTGCTTCCAGATCACCCACAAAGTCGTAACAGCTACAGATCACGTACGGAAAGCAAGAATCGGTGTTTTCAAAGTTCAAGCGTTCCTCGCGATCGAGAGATTAAGCGGAGAAAAAAGGTGAATGCTTGGCAAGGGAACAAAGTTTTGTCCATATAAGAGTCCTTGAACTTGAATGACGCGTGCAAAGCTGGAAAGCTCGCCGCCTGCCTGAACTTAATCTACCCATTTTTAGGCCTGCTTTGGTGCTAATGCTGCTAAGAGTTTTGTACAGAAATGACCGTCGTATGGAATCGACATTCTCTATAGCTACTCGAAAGGGCCGCACGAGATATTTCACACATGCTTCGTTGGTGTCTTCCCACTTCATGTAGTAGAAGCGTTGCAGTCTGAAAAACCACAGCGCATTTGTGCTTGGCATCCAAGGGTTAACTATTGTCACTTCGTTCTGTATATGTCACCTCACTGCCCCTGGAAGCAAATCAAAAGAGTTTTGTTGCAGTGACTCGGGATGAAGTAATTCAAGCTATAGGCATGTCTTACGTGGTCGGAACGTAATCGCTAAAACATTCATAAGGGCACTATTCTCGTGGTGATGATTTACTAAGGGCCTTAGCAAATAATGAAGCGCATACAGATAACCAAGATATCCCTTTGTTCATCAGAAGTTGAATGGCTTCTGTCGTCTAGCTCGCTTATCTACTTTTGAGCTGTTTCTCGCCAATAGTGCTTGCACAGGGGCAATAACTTTTTTATGCGCTCCACTGGCCTATCAGAACGAGTCTGCAGCGCATGCTCTATCGCTATCGCTGTGTTTGTGCGTGCGTGTGGGTGCTCCACTTCACACTTACGAGTACTTTCTCACAACTGCAAGGTTCTTGCAGCCCCACTTACGAAATGGCAAAGCTTCAAAAGTCTCACAAGGCCTCAAACTGCGAATCTGGACGATTATGATGCCTAATGTGGTCACTTATAAGCTGCTGGGTTTAGTTAGGTGTTGCTAGGTTGCTCCTAGGTTGCTTCGAGGTTGTTGACAGACTTTTAGCCACAGAATGATAGGTTGTTTACAGGCTGATTCTCAGAACAAAGACGCTTGAGTTGAACGAAAGACAGCGACAGGACAGTGACACGAATGTCCAAACTCCAGAGACAGAAACTCGCGCTGAAACTAAGTGTTCGAATCTCTTATTGATCTTCTGTCACTTAGGCATCTCTCGATGTCATTGTTGCATTTCTTGTTTTCTAATATTTTCTCGCTGTAAGTACGCGAGGTATTCAGCTCACCACCGTCACTTCGCTGCCATTTTTGTCCTTTCTTTTTTTTGGGGGGGGGGGGGTGTAGACTAGCTGTTCGTCTTTTTATTTTTATTGGACAGGTGAATATACTGATTTAGCCTATTTCTGTGCCACATAACTGCTTTGATTATGATTCTCTTTCTACTCATACGTTTTACCTCGAACTTTAGCAGCCTGCTATACTAATGCGCCCAGCCCCCTTCCTTCTTATCAGCAGCGTATGTGCACCGTTAATTAATGCTATTCCGGGGAAGACACTGGAATAGAGTGGTGAACAACCACCTCCCCGTATTCTTCTTTGGCAGAGCATGTCTGTACAATGCTCCATAAAAACTAACACTTTACTTAGCGGTCTGTGGACATGAGAAAATCGGACTTACCGACACATGCCCTGAAACAACTGAGTCTATCCCTACTGGAAGAAAACTACAGTAACCACGTGCACATTTACACGGATGGCTCTACTACGCCGTCTAGTTCAGGTGGAGCAGTGGTTATACCATCACAAGGGATAACTCGGTGTTTTAAGACTTCACATGTGACAAGTTCGACTACGGCAGAACTCGAGGCTCTGCGCAATGCACTGGAACACATCAATTCAGAAGAAAGACCAGGTAAATGGGCTGTGTTTTCTGACTCAAAACCAGCGTTACAGTGCCTGATATCAGTTCTCCGACGCGGATGCCACGACCAGTTGACCTACCAAACCGTGAAACTTCACCACCTGTTAATACAAAAAGGCCATGACATCGTCTTTCAGTGGTTACCTGGGCATAGTGGTATAGGCGGCAATGATTCTGCAGATCATGCTGCTCGCACGTCACATAAAGAAGCGAACAGCGTTCCGATACCGCTTTCAAGAGCGGATGCGGCGAGGCAGATTCGTCAACTGGCCCGCAGTCTCACACTGACTGAGTGGAACACACCAAGCATACGACGTACACGACTGCACGAGCTCGACCCTTCACTACAACTCCGGCCTCCACCCGGCCTACATCGACGTGAAGCTTCGCTTCTCTATCGCCTTTGGCTGGGAGTTGCTTTCACGAAAGCTTATACCACGTTAATCAGAATTACTGACAGTGCGGCGTGCGATGTTTGCGGCACCGACGAAAATATCGAACACCTGCTGTGTCATTGTCCTCGATTTGCCTCAGAGAGACAAGTACTTGCCAACGCAATGCGGCGACTGGATGATCGGCCTCTTTCTGTGCAGGTGCTATTACAGCAACGTACACATGCCTCGACAGCCCACAAGGCAGTGAAAGCCCTGCTGCGTTTCCTGAGAAAGACAGGCTTGTGTGAACGCCTCTGACATGCGGTAGAGTTCTACACGCTGCAGTGAAATTACTGTCAGTCTCTCCCCCACCCTCTTTTTCCCTCTCTTCCCTCTTTCTCTTCTTTCTTGTCCCCTTCCTTTATCCCCCAGTGTAGGGTAGCCAACTGGATGTCTTTCTGGTTAACCTCCCTGCCTTCTCCCTTTTTGTTGCTTCCTACCCTTCCTCCTGTGGGCACTGTTGTGCCACAGACATGTTCCTCGTTCGAGAGCACGCCTCACAAGATCGAGCCCTGTTTCGACGAACTGTCTCCCCCCCCCCCTCCCCTCCCAGCGCCGCCTTCTGTGCAGGAGAACCGTGCAGTCCGGGGATAACGTCGTTTCCTCCGCCGAACCACTTTGCAGTTCCGGGTATGGCTACGTCTCCCCCTCCGAGCCCGAGAACTGGTCTGAGAGAATGGACCAAAGACGCTATTTAAGGCCGAGCCGGCCCCATGTTAAGAAATTTTGCCCCAGCCGACGTTATCGTGCTGGCCGGCTCTGTAAAACGACAACCTGCTACAGTAAACGCTCCTTTTGTTGCTGTTTTCCAAACGGATTGCCTCCCTGTTTCACCTTCGGGCTAAGGCTTCATCGAAGTCCGCTCGACGGCACGCCGCTCTTCGCCACCGCTACCATCGCGACAGAGCAAATTCATAACAACATGGAGTACTATGACAATGCTTCCAGTCATCATTTAGCAATGCTACGTAACTTAAACGCTTTCAGATGCTATAGCTGCCAGTGGCACAGGTTGGAGGTTGAAAGTAAGATGTCTCCTGTTTAATTGTTTTGTGATGTTGAAGGAAAGAACCTTAGTATTATTTTTTTCAATAGAAAGGAAAGAGCCTTAGTATTAATTTCTTTATGATTCCTCATTTCTCCCCGAACTACACTATATGCAAACCTGTACAAACTGACGTCTTAAAGTCAGCTTGAAGAAGTGAGAATTTCGGAATTGAATTCTTTTTTCCTTGTCGTTTACTTTATCGATAATTCCCAAGAAAGGCCAAGAATGTCTTGGAGTAAATTCTCGCCAGATCAGAATTTTCCTGGTAGAATTATCTGTGTCGGCATTACATGTTGTTCCAGAATACCACTGTCTTACACGTGTTACCGTACCCACTGTTCTGCTGATCACATAACTCAGCCCCCTTTTAATCACTGCATTTATTGTACCCAACGAAGTGTCATAGGCAGCAGTCACATAAAAGAAAAAAAAAGCAATAACGGAGTCACGTTTTGCTTGCAACACTGCTTTAGCTGCAGGAAGAGCGCTTTGCTTGAAAATTGAGACACCGGGATCATGCCCCTCGAGAGTAGCGTGCCTCTCGTCTGAGTGGTCTTTTATTTAGACGCCAGAGTTTATTACTTTTGGCAATGGCAGCTTGTAGATTTTATTTCACGTTTTGGTAAGAGAAGCAACGTAGCAGTTGTAATGAATAATAATTATACAAGTTACAAGGTGATTCACACCATGTAGGCCAGACATGGACAGACGTATCTGCAAAACTGCGCGCAGATATATATTCCCGAGCATTGGCTAATACTCAGGCACCTGATATCGGTGTCATTGATATCATATAATGCAAGTGCTACGGCTCTCAATTTATAGCCCAGGGTAGGTCTCGGTAATGGTCAATGGCATCCAGCATGCATTTATATTTAGTGTGTCGGAATGTTAATTTTCTTGCAGAATAAACTGAAGGTTTTTGACCCATCAGCCTACAGAGATAAAGGTCTCTATTACTGATAAAGATAGACTGTGTCACGCCGTACGTCATTTGGTACCGCCTGTGCAGCTCGGAAATAGCAACCAATTAGGATGCTTGCACCCCTATATACATGTACTTTTGCATGATTGCGAGCCTGTTGGCCATTGGTGTGGGCTCAAAATGACGCAATGCAGGGCCCATATTTTAGAAAGGGCTTACAAGTTACAATTATTTGCACGAATGAATCCCATACTACCTGAATTCTAGAAGTAATGAAAGAACAGGACCGAGCACTAAGGAAAGTGAGGCGGAGTTCAAAAATAGAGGGGAAGAAAAAGAGGTGGAAATTGTGATAGGCCGAGAACACTCGCAGACACGCACTCGTCACAGTCACAATACAGCTATTGGTGGGGACATGTCAATTTAAGGCGGTTGGTTAATATAGGTGGCCACCTTCAAACGAATTTTTTTAATCAGTCCTTACCATTCTGTGGCAGGTATTGTGACATCACGTTCCTTAATTCTGCTACACACCTACTTTAACAAGGCAACAACTGCTTTCCTTCTCAAATATCGTGGTAAGTCTGTGGTTTCTTTATGAAGAGACTGTGTAACGCACCGTAAAGACACAAATGCCGAGCTGTGAATAGCACGAAAGGTTTCGAAAGACAAACGGGATTTTGGCGCTTGCCTAGCTTCACTTTGGTTCTGAATATTATCCCTGAAGGTGCTGTTTTGTAGGTAAGCGATATACTGATATCGCCGTTTTAAAGGCACGCATGAAGTGCCAAATCTGAGTTCTTTTTTTTTTTCTTCTCTGCTTTCAGGCTTACTTCTTGGTTTGAAGGTTTACTTTTTTAGAGTGTTGCTTCGCGCTCTGTTTTTCTTTCTATATTTCTTTGGCTTTGCCTCTCCCCATAGTATGCACGGTAGAAAACAGGATGTTATACTTATGGCTGATTTACCTGCCTTTCCTTCATTTTTTATCTCTCTCCCTTTAAAGGTTGCACGGTATTCATCTGGACTTCAGGGTACAGGCACCACGCTGGTGCCTGTACCCTTAAGCCCAGATGAATACCGCCTTTTCAGGCTAAGAATTCTTCGTAAAAGTTATTTTCACGTGGAAAACTGTACACGAGTCACAGAGTGAATAATCTGAGCGATTCCGAAAACTGCAACAATTTTTCAAGCCACCTGGGACACATTTGTAGCCTTTCTACTTGACAGATGCCCACCCAAACTGGCTTCGTTTTCTTTCTCTGCTTCACTTACCATCTGCCCTTTCCAAATCCTCCCAACGTCGCGCTTTTCGCAGTCGGTGCCGACCGGTCGTCTCTTCTCGCGCGCGCCTCCTCTCAACCGAGGCTGCGTTTCGCAATCACGCAGCTTCGCCCGCCGAGGAAAGCGAAGTTTGGGGGGCCCATCGGGGTGCGGCAGCGGCTGCCCCGAGCTGAAACGTAGCAGACGCCAACGCCGTCTGTAGTACTCCGTAGCAGGCAGAGCCTCATCGGTTCCATTGACACTCCCCGCGCGAGATAGGTGCGGCTCACCTGACGCGCTAGCGTTGCTCTTCGAGAAGTGAGTAGGTCTTCTAACCTCAATGACGAAGAAGTGTGCGCCTATTCTCGCTCCTGTCACGAAGTTTTAGAATAGGAGTCGTGTTGTGGTTTAAGTTTCTTTTTTTTTTTTCACGAACGAGAGTGACAACTCAGCATGGAGTGGACCATGCTGCACGTCTTCACCGCCGTGCTCGCGCTCCTGGCATCACTTCTATTTTGGTGAGTACATTCCTCGCGTTACATACATTTCTTCTGAGATTTCCTCAACTCAATTGTTATTTGAGTGCGGCCACATTGGTCAGGCTTTGTTCGGTTTATTCTACGACGTGTGACTACTTATGAGTTAACATGTTATATTTTGTGTTAAGGTGTATCAGTTTATTTTTTTCAATTTTCGCAATTACTCTAACGTTGTTTATTTATAAAACGTACTAAATCTTCTAACGTTTTATTTTATTGTCAGAGCAACTCTTTTAAGTTCTGCTAGTAGAACCGTACTCCCACAAAGCTTTTTCGGTCAACTTGTTTATACGATAACGTCCCAGCCATTTTCGAATGTGGCCAAATAGTTAGCCAAAGCTACTTTAATATAAAAAACACACAAAGCGAACGCGTTTAAAATTCGGCCTCCGTTATATTTTCTATAATTTGGCATTTGACTGTCTCCAAAAGGCGGTACAAGAAATTGACAACCAAATAGAGTAACCTGTGCCTGTGCTTCCTAGCCAACGCAACACCTATGATTAAAAACGCTACATGTGCATTCAAAAACGTGCTAGTCTTGAGATTGACGACTCGTATAAACGTGAGCACACTAGCCGCTAAAAAAAAAGAAGCCATTAACTTTGTAGGCATGAACAGGTGCGTCCTAAAAAAAATGGGGGCCATCTTTCTTCGTCAGAGAAAATTCTTCGGATCAATCACCTGCCCCCCATTTCCTACCTGTGACGTAATCTTCGACACAGTGACCGTCTACGATGTACATAGAGTGCAGAATGCTGCATCAATACACATCATGGGCCGGGAAATAACACCCATTCGACAATACATAAATAAAGGCTCGGTAGAAACGTTATGGTCATAGCATGTCAACGATAAAGAGTAAGAACTTTCAGAATAACACGAACAGGTTCACGTAGCTGTTGCTTTGTAAGCGTCCGAATTAGCGTTCAGGCTTTCATGACAGTAACTTGAACATAAACGTCTGGAGCGATGCCTCTCAAAAATAAGCTTTCTTGTAACATATTTTTATGATTTGAAAGCCTTTACAAGTTATTTATACACGAAGCCCGTGCTACTCGAAACGTACACAAAACATTGTTTCGCAAACGATGTGCGAGGGTAAGACAGGGGACCGACACACAGAGAAACGATGGCTGTATAACGTTGCGATAGAGGCACTCCAGGCACCCACGCTGTACGCCGCGGTCTCGTTAAGAGAACCACGCCCACGCGCTTAGAAACTCCACCGCATGCAGATATCACCTGCTCTTTTCTATCTTTTCCCGAACGAGTCGCCTCTCCCTTTCCTGCAGACGGAACCGATGCAACAGCTGCGCGCATGCATCAAACGCGGGCGTGCAAGGCCGCACGGTTTGGAAGTGACGCGGCCCCTATGGCATCGTCAGACGCAAAAACAGAGTCGTCGAAAAACTACGCGCTATTTCTGTAACGTGCGTCGCTCGCTATTTCACAGAATGCGAGCGTTTTTTTTCAGACACGACGCTAGCATTTCCGAGCCGACGTCGCGCCCTGGTTCATCGGACATGGACTAACGGAGACGTGGCCCCGTGCCTTACTTTGGAGAGACGACGAAGGAAGGTGACGGTTCGCTTCGAAGAGCTTCCAGAAACAGAGCGAATCTACAACGCGCCAGAAAGAAGACATAACATGCGTTACTTAACATGTAGGACGTCAACATACACATCCGCTGACCTATAGCGTCACTACTATACACGGTTTACGGTCGTCCACGCACAGGCAAACGTCTTTGTTATTATTCGAGCAGTTTATTACTTAGCAAAGTTGCCTATTCCATGTCGTGGTGGTGTAGCGGTCACAGTGCTTGGGTGCTGACACTGAGGTCTTGGGTTCGACTACAGCGGCAGTGGTCGAATTTCGATTTAAAGGTCAGGGTGTACTGTGTAGTGTCGGTGCATGTTAATAAAGAATGCCATATAGTTAAAATTTCTGAAGTCATCCGCTGCGGCGTGCTTTTCAATCAATCAATCAATCAATCAATGAAGCTTTATTTTCATAAATAGATATATGCAATTACAGGGATTATTTGGACCGATAGCCTAAAGTGGCTAGTGGACGGTCCAATACAATGTGCAACATAAAAAAGTGTACAGGTCAGCTCTGAGGTAACAACATAAAAAAAACAATCATGTGATACAGATAACACAGTAATACATTTTTTCTTGCAGATATGCATACTTATTAGCTTGCAGCTAGTTTCTATACATAGGCACTTATTAAAAAAATACAATGAAAATCGAATCACACACACATGCTTACATGTCTTGACTCCACAGAAAAAATGATTTACATGCCATGCTGAAATTACGTGCCGTTTTAATCTCTAGGGGGACCGTGTTCCATATTTTTGTTCCACTAAACTGTATCAGTCTTTCTCCGTAAACATTAAAACATTTGGGCAGATTGAAATTACCATTCGAAGCATGTCGCGTATTGCGTTTAGGAATTGAAAAAAGATCAGCAGGCAAAGGTGAATTTCTATTAATTATGTTATTTACTGAAACAGCAATTTTGTAGTCACGCAACATCGGAACTGAGAGAATGCGTTGTGATTGGAAAATATTACTTACTGATTCACCTTGGCTTATGATTTTCAGTGTACGCTTTTGAAGTCGCTCAAGAGTTAACCATACCGTGGTTATAGCACATTACATCCCGCATAATATTATTTTCATTAATATAACTGTTAATACCATACTTCCCGAGGGTGACAAAATGGGCTTGTTAGTCAATCATATTCGAATGGTTGTCTGAGCAGCGAGCAAAACGTGAACACAAGATAACAAGGAAGACGAGGAAATTAAGCGCTAACGGTAATGCCAGTTTAATTGTGTATAAACCCCAAACAAACCACACGTAACGCGGTATTGCCACTTTTCAGACGCATATCAATATGTTCTGAGTGATAACACTGTGCGCACGTTTTTTTTTTTTTTTTTTTTTTTTGAGGAGTGGGTGGTTGCATAAATACGACCGACCGCGGAAATAAACTTTTAGTCGTTGATAGCGGTTCTCTCGTCTTTCTTTCGCCTTTCATCCACAAGAAACGCTACTTAAGGGTTGAAATGCTTTTAGTCATAGAATGTTGATTGATTGATATGTGGGGTTTAACGTCCCAAAACCACCACATGAATATGAGAGACGCTGTAGTGGAGGAATCCGGAAATTTCGGCCATCTGGGGTTCTTTAACGTGCACCCAAATCTGAGCACACGGGCCTACAACATTTCCGCCTCCATCGGAAATGCAGCTGCCGTAGCCGGGATTCGATCCCACGACCTGCGGGTCAGCAGTTAGTCATAGAATGTATGATAACGATGCCAATAAGTGAACACAAAAATACGTCCGTACATTTCCTGCTAAATGTGAGCCACTGTGAGCTATTAAGTACAAGTGACGTGTATTTCCTGGGAGTGGCCAACTGTATACGGACGCACATGCGGTTTGCGTTGACAGGCTTGTGGTCTTCTGAAACTTAGCAAAGCAGCTTATACGACTGCTAACTTGCTTCTTTAATCAGCAAACAATAAAAAATAATAGAATGACTGCTATATATGAGTGATTAGCAAAAAAAATGGCAGCATATCTACGGAGTGAATGATGGAGAGTGGGGCGAAGCATCCGTCCGTCCATTCGTTCTCGCTTCCGTCCGTCCATGCGTGCGTCTGTGTGGCCGCCCGTGCGTTCATCCGCCCATCCGTGTGTGCGTCTGTTCGTGCGTCCGCAAGTCCATCTAAGCGTCCGCCCCTGCGTTCGTCCATGCATCCGCTCCCGCGTCCGTACATGCGTCCATCCGTCCGTGCAGCCATCCGTGCGTCCGTCCATGTATCTGTCTGTGTGTCCATTCGTACACCTATTCAGCACTCAAAGTACCACTACATCGTATTTTTTATCATATATTCCTCACATAGAAGCACCGCCATCCCGCGGACATTCCAAGGACTGAACGAGGGGTGGCACACGCACACTTTCTCACGGTTTGCGCTTCGTGTCTACTTCCCACCTTTAACCACCTTGAGTTCATGGTATATACTAGTTCACTGTATTCATGGCACTGCGGCCCAACGCTCGCTAATTTTTTCTAAAACCAAGGAGGTTACGCCCAGCGAGTATGAAGTAGCAACCCTTTCTTGTCAGATAGTGCTCATTGTACATGCCAATGGCTGCTAAGGGGGAATGAGAGACCGGAGAATTCGGCTTTAAGCTAACTCGCACGCTGCGAATTTTTTTTCTTGTTCAACAACGCACAGAAGCGGCACCACCTTGGAGGTCAAAATGTAAGACTGGTTACACTTTACTACTACGACTACGAGGGACGAACGGGTGCCGCTATAAGGAGCTTCGCCCCTAAAAATAGAAATGATCGGCCTAAACAACATCAAAGCACTATTGGTATTTGCAGTGATGGTAGAGCATCAGTCGGCAATAGAACCAATAGTTACTGCTAAGTATTAGGGGTACACAGCGCCCTACGTTAATTATATTGCTGCTAAGTATGACCCAGTCACTCAGAAAACTCTTTTTGTTGGGTAGATAATAGTTGCCAAATTATTCTCGTAGCAACGTGTGCACATGTAACATTGTTTCTGTGGTTTTTACGTGAACGTATACGTGATATGTCATTTGTGATGGACTTCTCTGTGTAAAGACTGCATTCGCTAATTAAACCACAACATGCCTTGTTTGTATAAGGGATCCTTAACTAGCCATACCGGTTGTGGATACGAATGTGTTCGCAGGTGTTTTTTTATAATTTCTTTGAAAATAAAGCATTATTCTTCTACGTACGTGTGCTGCAATTCTTGCTGTAAAACCCCTCGTAATTGAAAAACATGAAGAGGCGTGGCAAAATAACTGGTTTATTCTATACACGTTCGAAGATGTTGAGGAAGATTCGATGCTCATTGATCTTTGATTTCTTTATCCGGATGAAGACTTGTCTTATAATATAACGCCTGGTGCGTAGTATTTTTGTGGCGTGATTTTTGCTTTCATTAAGTGAGTCGGCGTTTCGTACTCTTGACGTTCAAATACAAGACAGAGAAGATGGTCGAACGTATTGTACATCTCATTAAAAATGTTTTGCAATCTACTAACAGCGCTAAAGTTTACTATGGAACGTGCACTTCAATAACAAATTGTCTTGATGGCTTCAGGAAACGTACTTACCGCTCAGAGTGTGATTTCCCTTTCAGGTGGGTCCGACGGAAGTACACCTTCTGGAACGGAAAAGGCGTTCCACACCTTACCTTCTGGCAATATCTGGGATTTTGCGTGGACATCTACACTAAGGTAAATTATTCTCCAGCGCACCAGTCACGGTGATCTCGTGGCTATGTTACTTGATTATACTGACCCGAAAGTCACGGGATTAAATCCCGGCCGCGATGGCCGCCATTTTCGATGGAGGCGAGAGGCGCGAATGCTAAGTTTCAGCGTGAGTTCTCGCCGCTGGAGTTCGGACATTGGTGTTGTGTTTATGACTGCCTGTGGTTTGACTAGAACTTCTATGCAATGAGAGGGAACCTAGAGATAAGCTAGCATTACCTATCTAAAGCCTAGCGCCACTTAAAAACAACTATAGCCGGTTTAGACGTCAGAGCCGCCCGGTGCTGCAATTACAAGTCTTCGGCGATTCATTGCAAACCTCGCCCCCCCCCTTTTTTTTTAGTGTTAATGGAGTGCGCTGAACGCATGGTTCATGGACCATATGAAAAAAAAGCATTTTGAAGTTGAAAAGCCCAGAATGTTCTACAGCGAATAATGTTTCGTTTGTGAACGGTTTTTTTGTTTTTTTATTTTTTTATGTTACCCACAAGCTACAGATCCCTTTGGGCTACGGACTAGTCAAGCCGCCTCTTGGCAGCTTCTTTTTTTTTTCTGTTGGGTCCATCTGTAAGACTGTACGAGTGGAATTAAAATTTGATTTGACAATGAAACTAGATGTATCATTAGCAAAGGTAGTGATATCTTCCACTTAAAAATGTCACTTATAAACATATATCTAGAACATAATTACGAACTTAAATCGGGTGCTAAAACTCTCCACCTGCTGAGAATTAGTCCTTATCGGAGAAGACGGCGGAGAGGAATATATTCTGCTTCAGTAAGAAGAGGAATGGCTTATGATCACAATGATAGTAAAATAATCGCTGTCCCCTTATTAGAAATGAATCACATGAAACAAATACGTTTAGCCCTCTGGCATTACTGGTATACGCGCAGAGCAGCTCAAAAATCCGAAGTATAGGTGTGAAATGACGAATGGAAACACAAAGTGGCTGCCTTAGCAGAGATAAATACCTGCCTGAGGAATTCCCCCAGAAAAATAGGTATGGTGCAAAAAGGATGGCCCCGGAAGAAGTGAAGACACAAAATGAGGAACACGGGCACCAAATTTGTACATTTTTTACGGAAGCTATATATGCTGCCAAAGAGGGTAATCCTATTACAGATTTAACAACATGGATGAACGAACACACCGTAGGTGAAGTAGCTCATTATGATTGGTTAGTTCATCCAATCTTTAATGAGATTATCTTGCTCGGCAGCATCCGTGAATAAAGTGTTACAAGTGCGCTCCCTTTATTCGTCACTTTCTTCACTTCGTCAGCGTCTTTATCGCGCCATACCTACTTTTTTTTATCTAATGAATTGACCACTTCACAAGCAAGTCGTGCTGACTGAGAAAGTTGTTCCGGTACAGATATGTACGCTTCAGCTCAGGCATGTTTTGTAATGTTGAAAAATGAAATAAATTTCAAAATTTATTGTCACTGATATTTGTAGAAAATTTATATGTAAAAATTGTTTTCTGCCTGCACAGTCTAATGAAAATTGCGATCATACGACAAGCCATTTGATCATTTCAGCCCCTGAGCAGTGTGATAATCAGCGACTACAAGCGATATGGACGGATGTATGGGTGAGTGTTCATTTCTGTATCTCACTGCTGTGACCACATTTTGTCTCCCTTCTTGTTCTTTGTATTTTCTTTAAAGTGATTACAATTTAGTTTTCAACCCTTTTTGTTTAAAGAGCTCGCGTTTCTATCCATAAAAGTGAGTCCATTAATGGACAAAAAAAAAAAAAAACTGTCGTAAGTGTAACGTTGGCGTAATGAGGAGATTTACGGGGACACCTCTTTCTCCGCAGCTCTTATCAAGGTACCAGGCCAACGCTCGTGGTTTCCGATCCAGATGTTCTACGCGAGATCATGGTGTCCAAGTTCAAGGACTTTTCGGACCGAACGGTAAGCTGGCGCAACTGATCATAATCTTTATTTGTTGACTCGTAAGGAACCTAAACAGGGAAATATATATAGGTTATGTCCTCCTGGCTGTCACGTGATACTTTGTTGAATAAATTGAGGTAGCTATACTATCCCTCAAAGCTTAACAGACAGAGTTTATTAAAGAGCAGCGACACAACATATAGGAGCATAGTAAGCGAAGGCTTCACTAAACTGGAGCGAGCATGGTATGCTCAGGATATACTATAACTTTATTACGACCTGAAAGCTTAAGAAAAAACGTTTATTAAAGAGCAGCGATGTGTTATATCTTATAGGCTTGCAAAACATAGAAGTGTGTTACCATGACCAAAGGAATGCTACTAGCTTCGCTGTTTCACCGGCGGCCGCGAAACGATGTCTTAGGTCACTGGACCATGCCGGCAGATACTAATCCCTCAAAGCCATTCGAAACATCCAAGGTTCAACATCCCACGTTTTCACATGAACCTGTGTTAGCTCACGTGCACAAATAGTATAGCGAAATTTCAACTAAGAACTGTGCTTGCAAGGTTCGTGTATTGAATTATAACTGTCGTGTCGTTCTCTTGATCTTGCACAGGAGGCTCAGCGCGTCAGCAGTGAAGTCTGGCGCAAGTCTATCATGAACATGTCCGGCGACCAGTGGAAGAAAGCCCGAAACGTCTTCACACCGGCGCTGACCTCTACGAGGCTAAAGACGGTAGGCCTATACCCTTGCCTTTCGCCTAATGTCATTCTTGCTGTACTATAATGTTTACGTGAATAGACAGATGATACGGACATCTTGAACGCTTATATAACGTGCGCAGTGTCACAAAACGAGCGCTCAAAAAGGGCGCGCGGCCAAATTCACGCGACGAAGCGCCCGAGTGACGCCGCGAGGTCAACGATAAAAAAAAGAAAACAAACATCCAAAGACTCCCCGGGCGCGCGTCTCTCTCCCTCGGAAGCGTAGGCTCGCCGACGAAACCTCCTCGCATCGGCGGCCGAGCAAGCCCTAGAAAGTTCTCGATGGAAAGGGGCGTGGTGATGCAGGGTTGCGTCATCTTTCGCGTACGGCCCTCGTACCGTCTCACCCTTTCTCCAGCCTTCGCTGCGTATCGCGCCGACGAAATGATGAGAACTTTCTGGAATCTCGCGCGGAAGGTATTTAATTGAGCAGCCGAGATGGGAGATCAGGAGAAGAAGGAAGTTTGCGCCAGAGTGCGTAGGGTATCCCGCCGCGTCTGTCGGCGAAGGTTTTGCCCTTAGTGACAAAGCAGGAGAAGAAGAGAGTATGCGCCAGAGTCCGTATGGTGTTCCGCCTTGTGGCCGAAGCCTTTTGTCTTCCGTGACAAAGGAGGAGAAGAAGAGGATTTCCACCTGAGGGGTGAAGACTCGAGCTACAGGCAAGAGTGTGTGTCTACTGCTATCGAGTGAAGACGCGTGACAACAGCTGCGTGTGTGAAGCCGACGTGTTTCCGGCGAAGAAGTTTGAAGCTTGGAGAGTGGCCAAGTGAAGACGCGAGGTTTCCTGGAAGAGAAACTTCGGGGGCAGCGGAACGACAACAACGCTGGACTTTGAGTGAGTGATTCTCGGAAGAGTATCATCCAGACTTTTGTTCCAAGAACTTTGGACTGAATAAGTTTTCTAACTCTTTAGTCTTTAAGTGTCTTGGTTGTTCGATGCATGCGACTGCATTGTAGTGCGTGTTGTTGTCTGTATCCGTTGTTTTGAGAGTGGCTGATTGTACTGCATAGTACGTTGTTTGAATGGTGACATATTGTATTCAAATATTGTCGAGTGTGCATACTTGTGTATCGTTTTGATCTGCTATAATTGAGAATATAATTTTGTTTTGTTTATCAACTCTCGGCTCTGACTTGTTCTTTGGGCCACAGCCGGCGTCCGCTGGCGCGCCAAATAGGACCACTTCCAAATTGTCCACGCTTTCGTGGTGCGGTTCGGGGGCCAACACTTCGGCCCTTGGAATTAGCCCGGCGATTGCCTCCCTAACTAACGGGACCCGTGACAATTAATCTGGCGTCCGCGACAGGACCTTTTGGTGCACAGTGTGTCCAAAGTAGTGAGAAAGAGCCTCGAGTGTTTGATAGTGCTATCGGAACAATTTTGTGTGTTGTTCAGTGTTCTCGTTAACGAGTGCAAGAGAGTGTTCCAATATATTGATTTCGGCAGATATTTTTTTGCACGCGGCAAGGTTTCATTTGCGAGACAAATGGATCTCGAAAAGTTAGTCGCTCTTGGTGAGAAGTTGGGTCTTTCTGGCGCCGAACTACGGAAGTGGGTCACCCAGAAGGAAAAAGAAGAAAAAGAGAGGGCCAAAGAAGAAAAGGCAGCTGAGCTGGAAAAAGAAAGGTTGGCGGTCGAAAGAGCCAAAGCGGAAAAAGAAGCTGAGTTGGAGAGAGAAAGGCTGGCCGCTGAGATGGCGAAAGAAGAAAGAGAGGCAAAGGAGCGACAGCTGAAAGAAGAAAGAGAGCAGCAATTGAAGTTGGGGCTGGAGAGAGAAAAGTTGGCAGCCGAAAGGGCAAGAGAAGAAAGAGAGGCAAAGGAGCGACAGCTGAAAGAAGAAAGAGAGCAGCAATTGAAGTTGGAGCTGGAGAGAGAAAAGTTGGCAGCCGAAATGGCGAGAGAAGAAAGAGAGGCAAAGGAGCGACAGATGAAGGAAGAAAGAGAGCAACAATTGAAGTTGCAGCTGGAGAGAGAAAGACTGGCAGCTGAGAGGGCGAAAGAAGAAAGAGAAGCGGAGATGGCTGAAAGGGAACGGCAGCGGTAGCACGAGATGGAACTCGAGCGGCTCCGTTTGCAGAGCGAAGTGAAACTCCGGTCCAAGCTAGAGTTGAAAGCAGCGAACGGGAAGATCATGGCTTCCGCTTGAACCCAAGCAAGCTGCTCGTAGCGTTTGATGAAAGGAAGGACGACCTTGACGCGTACCTTCACAGATTTGAGACGATTGCAAGGAGCCAGAATTGGCCGGAACATCAATGGGCAACTGTTTTGAGTACTTGCTTGAGTGGTGAAGCGCTCAGTGTGTACGGCAGGCTGACGCCGACCGATGCAGCCAACTATGCAAATGTTAAACGTGCTTTGCTGAAGCGATTTAGATTTATTGTGGAAGGATTCCGGGACAGGTTTCGGACAGGAAAGCCAGCTGATGGTGAGACGGCTACGCAGTACGCCGCCCGACTTAGCCATTATTTCGACAGATGGATTGAACTTTCAGGGACAGCGCAGGAGGACAATGAGCTTAGAGAGCTCCTAATTAGAGAGCAATTTCTTACTAGTTGCCACCCAAGCCTGTCGCTGTACTTGAAAGAGAGGAAGGCTGAGTCACTAGAAGACATGCTTGAATTAGTTGATCAATTCTTGGAAGCGCAAGGTGGCACAAATTTAGCCAAAGTCAAGAAAGAGTGTCCCGAAGATTCAAAGAAATCGGCACCAGAACAAAAGAAGCGTGCACCGGAGAGTGTTCCGCGATGTTTTCTGTGTAACCGAGTGGGTCATCGCGCGAACAACTGTCGTACTAACTTTACGAGCCCTACGGTAGTAAAATGTTTCAAATGTGGTCAGACTGGGCACAAAGAACGCTTGTCGTAACGGAGTGAGTCAAGCTCACCAGGTATCCTGTGTGCTGGCAGCACCGAAATCCGATGGTGATGCCGTCACCGACGGATTTGTAGAGTTGAAAAATGGGGAGAAACTTCCTATTGTGGGTGCTGTAATGACAAAACAGCCAACCGGTGTTACGAAGGGAATGCCAACGCTGCCTGGAAAAGTTGCGGGCAAGAAGATTACGGTATTAAGAGACACCGGTAGCTCCACGGTTATCGTGCGGAGAAATTTGGTACGAGAAAGTGAGTTAACAGGCAAAACGAAACCAGTTTGCCTAATTGATAGTACGGTTCGGAAGCTTCCCGAAGCAGAAATCGAGGTCGAAACCCCATACTTCAGCGGTAAGGTTACTGCTCTATGCATGACGACCCCCCTGTACGACCTCGTCATCGGTATCATCGACGGGGCGCGAGGGCCGAATGATCCAGAACAATTGGGAGGAGACCCTAAGGTAGAGCCCTTGCCAACCCTGCAACCACGAGATACAGTGGAGGAGCATCCCGTGACGGATCTCACTCGAGCCCAAGGTGAAGCCGCGGTGCAAGAAACAGTGAATGAGAAGATGATCGTGTTGAACGAGTTCACGTGTTGGGCAGCTGGACTTACGTCGGCACGACCTCAACCAACCGACAGTGTAAAGGTGACGGAGTCGGCCAGGCAGGCCCAATGTCGTAACATGAACAAGCGGGTGACAGGATCGGTTGAACGTTATGACCCGTTAACGGTGTCGAAAGGGACAACGATGGCTGAGACGCTGCCTCAGATACCGTCGTTGGAAAGGGCTCATCGGAATAGAAACAAGAACAATAAAAAGAGATCGAGAGAGCACCGCAAGAAAGGGCGCAAGTGCAGCTCGAAGTACTCAGGTTAGGTGCTGAGGTCAAATCGGAATGCGTTTGGCTGTGTTGAGCCTCAATGTGTTGTGTTTTGTTATCCTGTGTCACAACTGTATGTCGAGCGAATCAAAATGTTTGTTGCGGTGATGTGATGTATAGTAATGTACAGTTGTGGTAACGAGAGAACTTTGTATATTTGTATTGTTTGGAATATGTGATGGAGTATTGTATTCATGTACCTGTGGCTATATTCTATGTGTTGTGAGATTGAATTGCAATGCACAATTGTATTGAGTGATCTATTGTGAATGTGAAGTGTCATGAGTGACGGATTGTGTTACAGTCTTTGAGAGTGTGTGGTGACTGTTCGCGCTCGTTTGTGTGGTTTTGAATATTATGAGATAATATTCTTAAAGTGGGGGGCAGTGTCACAAAACGAGCGCTCAAAAAGGGCGCGCCGCCAAATTCGCGCGACGGAGCGCCCGAGACACGCCGCGAGGTCAACGATAAAAAAAAGAAAACAAACATCCAAAGACTCCCCGGGAGCGCGTCTCTCTCCCTCGTAAGCGTAGGTTCGCCGACGAAACCTCTTCGCATCGGCGGCCGAGCAAGCCCTAGAAAGTTCTCGATGGAAAGGGGCGTGGTGATGCAGGGTTGCGTCATCTTTCGCGGACGGCCCTCGTACCGTCTCGCCCTTTCTCCAGCCTTCGCTGCGTATCGCGCCGACGAAATGATGAGAACTTTCTGGAATCTCGCGCGGAAGGTATTTAATTGAGCAGCCGAGATGGGAGATCAGGAGAAGAAGGAAGTTTGCGCCAGAGTGCGCAGGGTATCCCGCCGCGTCTGTCGGCGAAGGTTTTGTCCTTAGTGACAAAGCAGGAGAAGAAGAAAATATGCGCCAGAGTGCGTAGGGTGTTCCGCCTTGTGGGCGAAGCCTTTTGTCTTCCGTGACAAAGGAGGAGAAGAAGAGGATTTCCACCTGAGGGGTGAAGACTCGAGCTACAGGCAAGAGTGTGTGTCTACCGCTATCGAGCGAAGACGTGTGGCAACAGCTGCGTGTGTGAAGCCGACGTGTTTCCGGCGAAGAAGTTTGAAGCTTGGAGAGTGGCCAAGTGAAGACGCGAGGTTTCCTGGAAGAGAAACTTCGGGGGCAGCGGAACGACAGCAACGCTGGACTTTGAGTGAGTGATTCTCGGAAGAGTATCATCCAGACTTTTGTTCCAAGAACTTTGGACTGAATAAGTTTTCTAACTCTTTAGTCTTTAAGTGTCTTGGTTGTTCAATGCATGCGACTGCATTGTAGTGCGTGTTGTTGTCTGTATTCGTTGTTTCGAGAGTGGCTGATTGTACTGCGTAGTACGTTGTTTGAACGGTGACATATTGTATTCAACTATTGTCGAGTGTGCATACTTGTGTATCGTTTTGATCTGCCATAATTGAGAATATAATTTTGTTTTGTTTATCAACTCTCGGCTCTGAATTGTTCTTTGGGCCACAGCCGGCGTCCGCTGGCGCGCCAAATAGGACCACTTCCAAATTGTCCACGCTTTCGTGGTGCGGTTTGTGGGGCCGACACTTCGGCCCTTGGAATTAACCCGGCGGTCGCCTCCCTAACTAACGGGACCCGTGACACGCAGTGCCGCAGAGCCACTGCTGCAATAAACGGTGCCTTATTTTTGCAGTTAATTTACGATGTCTGAACAAGCGGTTCCCCCCTCATTTCCTCCACCATATTTTGTTCATCAGCATCTTCATACTATACGACCAGAGGGTTACGGGAAGCCGCTACCACACATTGTACTCGTCGACGGACGGTTAATATTTACTACTTCCATTTAATCAATGTGTTTAGCATGAAAAGCGTCTCTTCTATTTATTCCAAATAACTAACCCTTGTCTATTCAAGCAGCGTGCCCACAACTTCTGAGATGCATTTTATCTGTGGTGCAGTACACATAAACTGAGCTGAAATAAATACGCGTAAATATAATTAAACAAGGAGTTGGCGAGTTTGGTGAGCTAAATGCGCTCCAAAGTGTCCATGTCTCCTCTCTTTCAGATTGCGATGAAGATTAATGCCGTCGCTGAAAGGACGGCCTCCCGAGTTGCGGAGGCGGCTGCGCAAGATAAGCCCGTCAACGTGTCCAAGTGAGTTTTAAAGACACGAGAGGCATGGTTAGTTGAGTAGCCTGACGCTCTTATCTTGATCAGCCGACAGACGCTTAATATTGAGGGAGTTGTCGTAAACTGTTGTCACTCACCATGATTGGATGTACCAGTATATTTTCCCAGGCGAAGAGGGAGCAAAGTTTATTGCGGCGGAAATACTGAGGGCTTGGCCCGAATCAATTTTATGGCCTGCTACTAAGCGTTATCTCAAAGGAAGCTGTATAAATTGTCTGCAGAGAAAAAAAAATCTAACACATTGACCCTTAAAAGCGTCAAGAAATAGTGGCAACACGTCTTGTCAACAAAAATAGGTCTTGGTAAGCTACATGTACAGTGTAGGTTTAAATGTAAAGGGCATCATATGCATTGTACGTTGCTAGATTCAACGTAGCATGCATATTCAAGGCAATAATTTGCCTTCTGCAAATTCAAATAAAAAGAGTTTTACACCATCTTAACGAAAGACTAGGAATAATAGGCTTTTCCATACTAGAAATTTGTTTCCACAGTTGTGGTCAAAATTGTTTAGCACAGTCAAAATGCGTTGCTAATGATTAGAAAGTGGTCCTAGCAATTACCAGAAACACGCTTCATGAACCACATAGTTGTATTTTGAGAATTACTAACTCTTGTGTTTAAAAATAACCATGGGCATCTCTTTACGTATACGTTTAAGCCTGTTATTTCTGAATAATCATAAACAGCAACTTGTTTCGTACAATCAGCATTTTTTCAGCGTAACTACCTAGAAGAATTTGTACCGTGATTTTCAAAATAATGTTGTAGAAACAAAAACTCAGTAAGCGATGTATGTGAAGTGTAAGTGGTCGCGCTTTAGATACGCGTAGCAGAAGCCGAAAAAAAAACACCCTTTGTCTCACGCAGGCTTATGGAACACACATCACTGGACACCACGGCTGCTCTAAATTACAGCGTCGACATTGACAGTGAAAACGACAAGGACCACCCGCTGTTGAAGTGCCTGTCAGCCTTATTAAGCGACACCGCTGGTTGGAATATATTATTGATGCGTAAGTTAGGTGGAACATCACTCCTATTCTAATGAACAGTGCTTGTCTGATCACGTGGTGTGAGAGACGTACGAAGTCTACTGGTGCATGTTAATCTTGGTAGTATAGAAGACAGAGTGGCAACAAAATTTGTGTTGTCTCTTTCAGGCAGGCAACGGTGCGAACATTTCGATGGAGACGAAATGTTATAGGCTCATGTATTTTCATTTAGGTGCATTTTTTAGAAAGCTCAGATAGTCAAAACTTCCGGAGCCCTCTCCTATATGGCGTGGATCAGTACAGCAGTTCTGGTCCCGTAAACATAGAGGTTCTTACTTGAAACGTGAACACAGTAGAATCCAGCGCGTGCAAGGTCGCCTCTTTTGGAATTGTTCCACGCGGAACTGAAGTGGTAATCACCCTCGCTAATACTATATACGCAACAGCCTTAACATCCAGAACTGTGATACCCTATTCAGCGGTACATCTAGAGTCACGACCGCAACAGGTTTCAGGCCAGTGGGGACAAAGCGAGCCTTTAAACTGAAGGTGTCTATACACTTCAGATACAAGTGCATCAGTTGCAACCGTTACAGCACCACAACCAAAAATGCCCCTGAGCGGTGAAGCACTGCGTACTAATGGGGGAAAACAACAATATCCAAGTTGGAAGAATGGAAGCACACGTCGAGGGAACGTCAACTGCCTATCTCACCTCGCATGGCTTTTGCACTCCGGTCCTGGGATGTAGTTCTCACGCTAAGGCCGGTACTCGGAGTGCAGCAAGGTTTGATGGTGGCAGTGGTGCCTCCAGCTTGGGTGAGATGCGACCAATCACACTTCCGAAGATAGAAGACACAGAGGTCGCCGATAGTGCAAAGTGCGTTCTGTGGCCGGGGAGGAGGAGTCTCCCACAAAAGGAAGGGAATGTACTGTCTCGGCTGAAAGAGGAGCACAGAATGCACTCCTCCTTTAGCCTGGACATCATCTACCACACGCTGCGCAATACGGTCAACAGACAACAAATATGAAATGAACGCTCGTGTTTGCATGACTTCATTACGAATTTCAGGCGTGTTGCTATATATCGGTCTATCTATTATTGTCTATGTAACTCTCTGCTGCCTTTCATCCGGACTTATTGCGCAGTCTTCATGCCTGACCTGTACAAGAAGCTGCAGCCAGACTGGCCTCCAAAGTCGAGCACTGATCTATTCAAAGTATTCGTTTCGCACCTGATGGAAGAGCGGAAGGCAAACAACAGAGTGAGTAGGCTGCATGATGAGTTCACAATCGGTATCTTCTTTGAGCAAATGCAGGGCGGATGGTGGTTTGAAGGTTTTTGAGCCTATAATCTACACCACAAGAAGGGACAGTGGACTGAAGTTCACGTCAGGGTGTGAATTAACCCAAAATTATCAGAGGTATGACTTGTTCTGGCGAATGCATGGGTTGTCAGCCTGCCTATGAGTAGACCAACCATAATCCTTTAAAATTCTAACAATGTTATAGTTCATCGTGATTTTTAATGTTTTATCGTTTTGAGCTACCGCAAAGAGCCTCCCCTGAACCTCCTGATAAGAGCACTTTAGTACTGCATTTGTACTCAAGCAAATTAGCGACTGGCCAAAGCAGTCGCTTTGCGACCGTTTGCGACCGTTCGCGACTGCTTGCGACCAGTCACAAATGGTCGCGCGACCGCGGCTAGTCGCCGGTGTGCACCAGCCCTTAGAATGACGGTTTCTGCATGTCCCCGGTTTTTTTATATTCACCATTTTAATGAGGACGCTGGCTAAGTCTGATTATATACATATTCCATGCAACAAGCTGCAACCAACAGATTGCAATGGAACTTGATCGATGTAATTTAAGTTAAACCATGTGGTCGTACACAAGATACGTGTACGTATTCGGCAAAACACTGGTTTGAAGCTGGCTTGAAATTAATTGATCAAAAACCACTTTTTCGTGCATGTACCAGCCGGCGCGTCTGTGGTTTCATTGTTTCTGGCTATATGCTGTATGTTATAGCTGAATCATGATTGCAACAACATTTCACCAGTGTTTATTGATAACTTTTTGTCGTTTTTCTTTCTGTCACCATGACATTTTTCGTCTGGCAGAAAGAAGACGACTTCCTTCAGGTGTTTATGGATGCCGACTTTGAGTGGGAGGTCAGCGCGGACGGAAAGAAGGAAGAAGGGGAAAAGAAAGGTGAGACCTCTGCATTTGAAAAATGAATACGGATTAGGCGGAAGAAGCAGCCACTAGCCAGCGACATTGCTAGGCGTAGGCTATTAGTTATAACTATCAAGATTTCAAAAGATTTATTACCATAGCAATTATAGGGACATTCCAAGGGAAGATTGGGGACGACGTCACCGTCGCCTTGGCGTCTCGTACAAGGTCGACGTACAAGTCCCCTCATATGCCGAGTACGCTAACCGCATTACACTCTTTAATCGAGAGAAACTACGCGAAAAAGCCAGCGTCTTGCTCGCTCTTACGCTCGGAGACTCCTTTCACTGGTGGCACCGAGTGCATCCAGTGAAAGTAGGGAGGCGAGGACGTCTAAAAACGACGCGCTCTGACGCTCTTTTTTAAAGACGATAGTCTTTCTTGGGCACCTTTTTGTCTGTCTGTCTGACTGTCTGTTTGTCCGTCCGTCCGTACAATTCTCTGTTTCTCCGCCTTAACAATACCTCAAACGGCATCAAACGGCCAACCCCATTCACAGCGCCCACCAATATTGCTCAAGGTTAAGCGTTCATCGTTGTGCGATTGTGAGGCGCCACAACAACGCTTCGATGTTTTATATGTCTGCCTTTATACTAGGAAAGGTACACACAAGTAAATCTAAGGAATGTAGCGTTTAATCGCTCTGCGCTGACAGTGCAATGCGATGCTCAAAAAGGTGTTTCCAACGCTTTGCTACGACGTCACGGTGGTGGCACCTGCCCGTCGCTTTGCGTTCTACACCTTATCACCTCCGAGACTGGCGCGCATCTTTCTCCGCGGGATGCACGCCTTCGTTTTCGAAGATAACTGCCAGATGGCGCTTGTGTCTAACGTGCCGCGATGCGCTCGTTCGCCACCGCCACACGCTCGAGGCACTCTAACGCAGCGCCTGCACAATACCATTCACCGATTTTCTTGCGCAGAACATCAAATAAACGTTTTGTTCACTCTCTCCAGACGGAAGACTATCGTATTTCGACGACATTTACAGTGTAACATGTATATTCGGGACAATTTTTTAGTAGCCTGCGGTGGTTTCAATAGTTGAGCGAGCCAAGGGGACGTGCTTGAATCGCTGGGCTGCTTGAACCGCTTGAGCTGCAATACAATGAACTCGACAGCGACAAAAATGGTATGTTATACGTAGTAAGGCTCGGAAATAACTCCTCCATTATCTAATCTGACGTATCTCAATAAATCATTCTTTTCGGCTAGTTGGTAGAAGCTTGATATATGTGGCGGACAATCATGCTGCATAGCTCCATGACTGTCCCCCTGGTTGAAGTAGGGAAGCGCAATTTTCCGCAACATTTATCAAGCTTACGTATTCCTACAGAACACTGGCGCAAGAGAATGAAGTCGCTGCTGCGAACAAACCAACCTTCGCGGAGTCTAGCTTCGACGCAAAGCAACCAATGAGAGCACAGTAAGTGTTAAGGTATGAAATATGTGCTTATTTTTGCGGAAATAGCTCGCGACTGACCTTCCCCATGCGATGAAAGTTCGCAAATCAAGAAGGCGTGATAGCGCCCTTCCCTTCTCTGTCCACCCACTATGTGCCGTCTCGTCACAGAGAAGGCTGTCTCATTCCATCTCTGTTTCCACTGCGACTACTGGCTGACCCCAAACCCTTTCCCTCGCTCACAGCACGTGCTATTCGCGGGAAGATGTTAACTATTTGAGGGAGATAGAGAAAGCTTATTTACAAAAAGTCAGAGAGGTCGGCTTGTGCTTCAGGTTGCTGAGCTACAGTTTGGGTGACATATGAGCGAAATAGTGATGAATGTCTAATGTAGGGTAGGGAGATATGCTGCACTGGGGCAATTCTAAAGACGTGCGTCAAGCCCAGCGGCTTGTAACAATGCTACGAGGGCTCCTATATCCACATAGTCTTCTAATATATAGTCCAATCGAAGAGATCAGTTACTGGCGTTCTCTTGCATACCATGAACAGGTCCAAAACTTATATAAGAGTGGGGTAACTGACATTAGCCACAATAGAACCTGTATCAATAATTCACATTGTGCGCTGAACATGATGACGGCGGTAAGAGTGAGCCTTCAGTGTGCGCTTCCTTACTATCGTAATGAATGTAAAGTGTACAAGCTGTATGCAAGGAATATTTTTTATCGTAGTTGAGGATTAGGAGTTGCGTAGTATCTGCGCCACGTGCGGCACTGCACTGATGCGCTTATTTCAAGTTTTACAAACTGGCTTATCGACCCACTTGCAGGGATGACACTGGAAGAGATAACTGCCCAGGGAATAGTGTTTTTCCTCGCTGGAGTGGAGAGTGTGTCGACGACTCTCATCCTGACTGCCTACTACTTGGCTCTTCACCCGGAATACCAGACGAGCGTCCTCACTGAAGTAGACAAAGCAGCTGGTCCCAAGGTAAAGAGCAGGGTGCCACCGTTTACGCAGATTGCTCTCATTCTTCGGCAAAGTACTAGAACGTAACTTAAACTAACTATAGATTAAAAGCATCAATAGAATCTACTAAAAGGCTGTACGGACGAGGAGGAAGCACGCGATGACAAGTATGTTTAAAAGTCTTGCGATAACCTCCTCCTAACCAAGCGTGAGCGTTGCATATAGCGACTGCGCTGAAGTATGAGGTTTCACCAAGCTTAATTGCTATGAACAGATCCCATATTTTGAGTGGCGAAGCCATGTGGGGAAGAATGTATTGGAACCTACCTACCCCCCTCACCTCCCAATAATTTTCAGTTTTGTGCATTGAATGTGACTCCACCTCAAACAAGTGGGAGGGACCCTCAGAAGCTTACTTCTCGCTGACCAGCAATGGGCCGTCCAGCAGGCGCATGAAGTGGCCACCAGGTACTCCCTGTCGCTCCCTACGTGGAAGACACCCGCTACGCGCTAAGCACGTCCTGCTGGACAAAACTAAAGTTTCTCTATTCCTTTCCAATGCGAGCAAGGAGGTACCTGTATATAGTTCAAAACAGCGCGTACTAAAGTCGGTCAAGATGCTATGCAAAGATTCTTCAGAAAAAAGTTCATTAAACGCCCCCCTACCCCCCTCCCCCCCTCCCCCTGTTTCTCCGGAAAATTTCAGGACACGCCCCTGCATCCTTTTGCTCAATATATGATTTTTTTATGTAATGAGTATCAGCTTGATTGTAGCAAACCTGCATCGAAACAATCTTGAGGTCTGTGTAACTTATTGACAATGGGCGTTATTGCATAAAACAGTTCTACCTTTGCAGTACTGCCACTACACCTTATTTTGCGTTTATTCAAATTGCTCTTCTTTTCATCGTTGAAATGAATATTACTTATTGCATATTTCAGGGTGAATTCACCTACGAGTCTCTACAAGAACTACCCTGCCTCGAGGCATGCATCAAGGAAGCGCTGCGCCTCAGCGCATCGGAATCAATGTGAGAATTGTAGCTGCACCATGCGCTTTATTGTATGTCTATACCAGCAGGCTAAACCTTTGAGCGCGCACCCCAGCATTGGTCAATAGATTCAGTTATTAATGTTTCGGATTGCGTGCCAATCCACATCAATGGGATACACTGTCTCAATAACAATTGCCTCACCTTATATTGCCCACCAACGTTGCAAGCTTTGCTCATGACTAGGAAAAAAAAACGCAGGAGTAAAAAAAAAACAACCTAGAAATAACTACGGCCACTTTACGAACACCGCAAACTAAGACCTTGCAACACGGGCAGAAACTCTCAATAAATTTTATCTTTAGATAAACAAGTACCTGTTTTAATTTGATTGTGATGTTCCATAACATTGCTACGACGGTCGAAAGTATCGTAAGACAAATAATTATTTCCTGCTTCTATGTATTAGGCAAACTTTGTCCCAGTTGACCGTAGCTTCTATATTTCAGTAAGGAAGCAATTATGAAATGAAACAAAAAAAAAACTTAATTTTTTTATTGCGACATTGACTCCCTCTTAGGGTATCATATTTTTCTGTAGATATCTATTAGCCAATGATATGTTCAATAGAACTCCTGCATTTAGCTTTAGGTATATGGGAAACAATCCCAGGTGGTCAAAAAAAATAATTTGCAGTCTTCCACTATGGCGTGCGACGATCATGATATCGCAATTTCGGCACATAGAAACCCAACAGTTAATTTCTATTTTTTGTTCTCGCACCAATTATCTGCTCTACAGGATCTTCCGCCAGTGCACCGAGGAAACCACGGTAGCTGGCATCGACTTCAAGCCGGGCATGTGCGTGCACGTTCCTTCGGCGGCCATTCATCTCGACCCCGAATATTTTCCTGAGCCGGAAAAGTTCAATCCAGAAAGGTACTTGCCTGCATTGCGAAATCTCACGCAGGTGCTACCGCGTCACACGGGAAACTATTCACAACTAACGCTACCACTGACTTCACAAAGATTGAACCTTACAATACCTGAAACATCATTAGCAATCGCTGGCGTGTATCGCACTTATAAAGGCTTCAATATTACGCTATGAGTGTCTGTACGGGCAGTATTTTTAGTGCTGCCACGGAACTGCGAGGTCGGTTGCAGCAATCGCAAGCCGTTATAGGGAATGTCCGCGTAATGCATCGTTTGCCGGTGAACTTACGAAAGGAGTGTCTTCCCACTTGCGCAGGCTTTACTTGCCATGATCCAAGGCTCTCGGTACGTACGGTAGCCGGAATTGTGTGCAGCTGCAACTGTATGTTTTAGTCGATGGGTAATCACCGCACATGGGTCTGGGTTGAATGCAACGAAACTGTGGTATCCTTAAGTTTCGCTTTCAAGAGTTGAACGCGATAGCGATATCGTGTCCTTAGTGCGTACTTTAAACACTTAGTGAATGTTATGCTTTCGAACTTGCTACGCATCCACTACGTACATGGCCTTAAAGGGGCCCTGCCGCACTTTTTTGAGCATGGTCAGAAAACGCTGCCGACCGGTAGTAAAGCTGCCGACCGATAACACGCGAGCCAAACGTTATAGCACAGCACGCGGTCTGTAGTTCACAGTAAATGACCAAAGTCAGTTAAATATTGCTTTCTGTTCGCCGGACAAATCACGAAAAATGCTAAAAAATCACACGTCGATTAACCATCTATCACCCATTGGCTAATTTGAACATGGCGCGCTCGGTTCTTACAGAGATCACCGCAAGAGGCAGTCACTTGTCTACGCGCGCGCGCGATCGCACTAAAAAAGCCGCGTATTCGAATAAAAAAATAAAAACAGTGCTTAAGGTGATGAAGTGCGCGTGACGTTTTTTGTCTGTCCCTCCCATCTCTCCCTGTTTAGCTTCCAGTGCTTTCGTCGATACGAGAGAAGAGATAATGCGATTGCAGCGTGTGACAAATCTTTGTAACCCCGTTCGTACTGGACACATTCTTAAAACTTTTTTTGGCGTTGAATTTGTGAGTCAATACGCTTTGCCAGTGAATTAATTCCATGGTTACTCAAAAAGGTCTTTCAGGGCCTTTTTAAGAGTATAGGCACAGGGACGCGTGTGCATTTAGTAGTAAGTGACTGGCTTTAAGCCATCAACTCATTATGAAAATCACATGTTCTGACGCACAATTGGGATGTTCGCTGGTACCACGCTTTATTACTGCAATATTTCATGTTGCATTGTACGCAGAAGAGGATTATTTCCGTCTCAAATCCAAGGACAGCGCCACCTACACCAGAATGTCTGCAAAGCGAGCTCTTTAACGCTATCGCGTTAATACATTTGACAAATTACCATTGCTTTCCTTTATACTTAGTCTGCGCTTCTGGATCTTTCTAGCATCATAGATCAACGAGATTTGCTGCAAACCGGCCTCGCTGTTTGTTTCTGTACCTCTATTCATGATCATTTTACAATAGAAAATTGATTCTGCTTCACGCATAGAGTTCCTCACAAAAATACCTAGAGGGAAATCTTGTGCCCCCGTCTATGCAAATTTACGGGGCTGAAAGCAGCAAGGTTCTGGTGTACATTCGCCGAGACCTCACTTACATCCTTCAACCTGTACCACCTCATGATGGAAACCAATACGTATGCTTAAGAGTGAAAAGGACGAGGCTCAACATCACTGTGGTTGGCGCATACCTATCACCGTCAAGCCATTTCGATCAAAAAAGACTACGAGACATCATAGCGTTAACTCCTGACCCGTGTATTATCATTGGCGATTTTAACGCTCATCATACATTATGGGGAAGTCAGAATACCAACATGAAGGGCAGAAACTTGGTGTCTTTTGCCTCCGACAACAAACTTTGGTTACTGAACGATGGCAGTCCTACATTTTTACGTGGCTCCACATACAGTAGCTGTCTCGACTTCGCTTTTGTTTGGCGAAGCCTAGTGAAACATACTGAATGCTTCACGGATATAGAAATGCATGGGAATGATCACATTCCAACATACGTCAAGATCAGAGGATTGTCACCTACTAAAGTGCGTGACATGGTTAAAAGAGTGGACTGGAAATAATTGCAGTCTCGTATGGAAGACCAATGCCAAGAACACACATCCGATTTACAAGACGCCATCAAGAGCACTGTAAAAGAGACTGTGTGTATGATTCTATGCCCTGTAAGAATCATGGACATCGACATAGAGCTGGAGCGGATTCGAGCCTTGCGACGACGAGCTGAAAGAAGGTACCAGCGCACGAAGGACATAGAAGATTTACGGACTGCCAGACGTATGCAGAAGAAGATCAAACGTCGGTTGGACAAGCTAGAATTCCAACGCTGGATTACTTTCTGCGAGTCACTCGACCTTCGTAAGCCTTTATCGCAGATATAGAGGACGGTTAGAGGTTTGCGGTCATCGCCCATTCAGAAGTCACCATTCAATGCCTTAGCCCTTCACCAAAATCGACCAGATGTGGACGTTGTTGAAGAGTTCTGTGCCGGATTATCAGGGCAAGCTACAGCCATCAGAAGCTCACCACTTTCGAGCAGTTGTCCGCCACCACGTGATTCCTGTATGGACTTCCCGTTCACCATTCAGGAGCTCAAGGCAGCACTCGCTTCGTGCAAACGTACCTCCGCACCAGGACCTAACGGAATCTCCTACAGAGCCCTGTGTCATTTGGGTGAGCGCGCGAGAATAGCTCTACTTCAGCTATATAATGATTGTTGGCTAGATGGCACTGTCCCCTTAAGTTGGAAAACTAGTCGTCTGGTACCATTGCTAAAACCTGGCAAATCACCATTGGCACCCTCCTCCTATCGCCCGATCGCATTGGCTAGTTGCGTGGGTAAAGTGATGGAGAGAATGATTCTCGGCCGACTCGAGTGGTACTTGGAGTATCATGAGATCTACCCAAATGCCATGGCTGGCTTTCGACGTGGTCGATCATCGATCGATAGCGTCATCGACGTAATCACGTACGTTGAACACGAGAAAGGCAATAAGCGTATTTGCGCCTCTATGTTCCTTGACGTCAAAGGAGCCTATGATAACGTTACACATGAAGCCGTCCTTACGGCACTAGAAGGCATTGGAGTGGGTGGCCTAATGTTTAAGTGGATACGCAGTTATCTCCAAATGCGATCCTATTTTGTGAGTACAGAGACCGGGAACACGTCTACACAATTCGGTCGTCGTGGCGTCCCTCAGGGTGGTGTACTGAGCCCCGTGCTATTCAATATAACACTAATCGCTCTCCATACGCACCTACCAAACAATATTTGTCTATCAACATACGCGGATGACATCTGCATCTGGACATCTGCGGTAACATGCCTGCAGTTACGAGCGAGAATACAGAGAGCTGCTACTGCAACTGCTTTGTATCTACGCAATCGAGGCCTGGAAGTTTTCTCCGGAAAGTGCGCTCTTCTGGCATTTACGCCAAACCCATGTCGTATTACAGAGTGTCAATAACGGTCAAAATATACCATATCGTCGATCGCACAAATTTCTGGGTGTCATAGTCGACAGAGACATATCATGGAGCCCTCATGTGTCGTATTTGAAAAAGCGATTGACAGGCATATGCCATCTTTTCAAGTTTCTCGCTGAAAAGACTTGGGGAATGCAGCCTAATGCTATGTTACGACTGTACAGGGTGCTTTTCCTTGGCTTTTTACGATACAATCTGGCTGCATTATCAAACGCCAGCAAAACAAGTCGACGCATGATACGAAGCGTTCAGGCACAGGCCCTTCGAATATGTCTAGGTCTGCCTCAGGGTGCCTCAACAATGGCGACTATAGCTATAGCCAAAGACCACCTCGTGCAGACCCATATTGAAATTGAAGCCTTGAGGACACACATAAGGCATGTGGGCCGGACTCCCCATCACCATCTAGCCTCTCTACCAGCGGAAGACCTCATACTTCCTTTTGTCGAACAATATTTACACATGGTGAGTCCCTACCAACTGGTTTTACGCCCGTGGCGAGACCTTCAATTCCTCCATGGTGCCTCAAACACCCAGTCATGAACCTGACAATAACAGGCATCCAAAAAAAAACGAGATTTTTCAATACCAGCCCTCAAGCAGCTCGCCTTACTTCTGCTGTACGAGAAGTACCAATACTGCACCCACGTCTACACCGACGGCTCCGTCCTGCCAAACAGCTCAACTGCGGCGGTCGTTATTCCAACGCACGCCACAACCATCAAATGCAGGATAGCTCATGCAACCACAACAACGGCAGCTGAGCTTGCAGCGCTTCGCGCTGCGCTGCGTTTCATTAACGACCAAAGCACGCAACGGTGGACGATTTTCTGCGACTGCAAGGCGGCACTGCAGTCACTTCTGTCAAGTCTACGCCGTGGTCCACACGAGCAGTTGGTATTTGACACAGCAGAAATGCTACACCATATAACAGAGAAAGGGCACCACATTATATTTCAGTGGTTGCCAAGCCACTGCGGAATTATCGGTAACGAACGAGCTGATCAAGCTGCCCGTTCAGCCCACACATAAGACAACAACCAGTCAATACCTCTCTCAAGGACGGACGCTGCTAGGAGGCTCCGCAGGCTTGCTCGCCAACGCTTCATGGCTCTTTGGAATGAGCCACTCTTTACGCATGCAAGATTATGATCCCTTGATCCAACGTTAAGCATACAGCTTCCAACAAAAATTCGACGAGGCGACGCTACTGCTCTCTGCAGACTATGGTTGGGAGTCGCGTTTACCCGTGCGTACGCGTTCCGCATAGGTATGGCCGACACCGCCGACTGTTCACACTGCGGAGATGAAGAAACAATTCGACATATCCTGTGTGACTGCCCGAAATACAACATAGAAAGACAACACCTTTCTAATAAACTAAACAGGTTAGATGACCAGCCGCTGTCAGAAGAAAGTACACTGCGCCATCGTCATGACTCATCGTCACAGAAGAAAGCCGTGCAAGCGCTACTGGGCTTATTACGAACTACTGTCCTGTCGGAACGCCTCTCAGTGGACTGATTTTGTGTATGCGTGTGTGTCGGTGTTTTTCTCTTATTTATTTTTAACTCTGCCTTTCTCTTTCAACCCCCTATTTGCCAACCCCAGTGTAGGGTAGCATGCCGGATACTAGCATCTGGTTAACCTCCCTGCCTTCCTTTTTTTTTCTCGTTTCCCTCTCTCTATGGGGCTTCGTTGGAGCGCTGGTAATGTCAGTGTATGTGTCTGCGAGGCTTTTGTTGGCTGGTGTCGGGCGAGGTTTTGGTGAATACGACGAATGAGGTACCAATCTCACATATCCCAGCCATCTCTTCCATCCAGCAGCTCACTAGCGGCAGACTTCCCTCTAGGTAATTTTGTGAGAAACTTGGCTTCATGTGACCGAAGCCCAGATTGCAACTTTGACAGCTTTGCGTAATCTGCTCTGCGCGCGATTTTGTTAAATTTGTTCGCTCTCTCTGTCACGATTTGCATGTATACCAGGATAATTACATGTCCATCTACTACACCTGCTGTCTGTTTACAGGTTTCTGTCGGAGAACAAGGACAGCGTGAAGCCTTTCACGTTCATGCCTTTCGGCAATGGACCACGCAACTGCGTGGGAATGCGACTCGGCATGCTGCAGGTCAAAACCACCCTTGCCTGCCTGCTTCGGCGCGTCAGGCTGGAAGCCTGCTCTGAAACTATGGTGAGTATGGGATTTTGCTACAAATAAAAGTAAACCTAGGTAAAAGAACCAATCAGCTTGGGTTGGCTAAGTATAATCTGAGAGCTACAATGAGTAAAGCCTTGTCAGTAAAAGCTTGTCAATTTCGAACTCTATGGAATCTATGAAATTGTTTGAATTAAGGGGAGTTGGAATTAGCGGTAGACGCTAGAACGATTAGAAAATGTTACTATAGAGGACAACATAATTGTATATGACATTAGGCAGGCATAGCAACGTAAAGTACCGCCACCTATAGCATAGCCCTGTTTATCAAGGGGGCGAAACAGACAGACAGACAGACAGACAGACAGACAGACAGACAGACAGACAGACAGACAGACAGACAGACAGACAGACAGACAGACAGACAGACAGACAGACAGACAGGAAGGAAGGAAGGAAGGAAGGAAGGAAGGAAGGAAGGAAGGAAGGAAGGAAGGCGGGCAGGCAGCACAGGAACTTGATGTCTCAGAGAGGTAGCCAGTGCAGTCCTACAGAAGATACCTGGCTTGCTATCGGCTAATCTCATGTGCGAACTGGGAGGCCATGCCTCTTGGCTCTCTCACAGGCCCTCTGGACTGCCTTGGACTGGTCTTCCAGTTTGGAGGTCATGATGACGGCCTTTTCTCAGTCCTCACTGTTGTTAAGCCCTGTAACACAGGGCATTGCCAGAAGATGTGGCCTAAGGTACAGGCATTTTCTTCGCCATCTGGGCAACGAAGATCTCTTTCTGTGTGTTTCTACTAAGGAAATCCCTCGATGAAAACGAACATGTTTGATGCATCTTGAGCGTACAAGATTGTGCTCTACTCAGTGTCAGATGGGGAGGTGAAAAAGTTCCCCGCTTCTTTGTATATTGAGCCATAATTTCATAAAGCGTAAAGAGGGTAGCTGCGTCTCCGAATTGTCTCTGTACCCCTAAGAGTCCCACCTTCAACGCGGTGCAGGAGTTCTCGTGCACGGCGATGAAAAATCTCATTGGTATTCACGCAGCCCGGCAGCACGTCGTCTTCCATGTAGGCTGGGATCCAAGTAATATGTTGGACAGATTCGGCAACTGGCTTCTCTTTTAGAATTGCTGCCGCTTATTCAGCTACGATACCCAAGGCGAAAGCCCCGACCACCACGCCGGAATCGGTATAGATAGTCGCTCACTGGGGATTTACAAATGAAGGTTTTCTTTCTCGCTCTAAAGCTTTAGCAGGCTGCAGGGTTGGAATACCAGGGTGTGCTTGCCCGTGAACTAGAACGTCGCTGAAAAAGGTCAGACCTCGCGCAGTTCAAGTTTACTTATTATTAGAATTAACGTTGTAATTTTATTGCTCATGATTGCTTCATAAATTTCGCACACACTGTGTAGAGCCGTACCTATTGGTTAGTTTGAGTTCATAAAAATACATTTTGTAAGGGTAGTTCAAAAATCCTAACTTAAGAAGTTATATAATATCCAATAAACAATCTCAAAAGACGAAATACAGTACATGAAATAATCATACAAAGAGCAAAAAAAGAAAACTGTTACAGCGCGAAAAAAAAAAAACGACCGCTTTTCTTACAAATCGAAGTTAGGACAGCCATCACATTAAACATGAGCTGTCATTAATAAATCAGAACATTCTTCTAAATGGTGTTTTGCTGCTGTCTTAGTGAAGTTTGAACACATTTTTATTTCAAAAAGTATAGCATTCCAGAACTTAATACCAGTGAACGGTTTAATCCCTTCACCATATACATTGTTAGTTCATGGAATATTTCGTTTCTCAAAGGTTAGTTGTCTGGTAGAACGAGATGGGGCGAAGAACATGAATACATCAAAAAGGTGGTTAATTATTAAGCATGTATATATGTTTCGCTAGTTTTAATTTCAGTGGCTTATCGATTGGCAAAATGAGTAATCAGGAAAACAGAGGTTTACTGGGGTCATTTTACTTAGAATGAGTAATAATTCTTACAATCCGTTTTTGAAGTCGTTTAACTGGTACCTTGGTACGTGCCGCCTAAGACTCAATGCCATATAAGATATGACAATGAATGAGAGCAGAATTAAGTATTTGTAGAGTAGTGCTATTAAAATGTGGACGAGCCTTAGAAAGTGCATGACAGCCAGAGGCTAACTTGTAACAGACATTCTGAATCTGCATCTCCCAATGCAAGTTCTTATCTATAGTGACACCAAGATATTTATTTATGGTAACTTGCTCGAACCCAGAATTGTTAATTTTATTGTGTATAATACTAGCGCTAATGAGTTTTAACCTAGAGTGAACTGTAATACACGTGTTCTTATTAGTAACTTTAGTTTACTATTTGATAACCAATGAGCAACTTCAACTAATTTGATCTTGGACTTCGACTCGAGATCATCTAAATTTTGACCTGTTACCAAGATACAAGTATTGTAAGCGTATATTGGTTTAATAGAAGACTGTAATAAGCACGGAAGATCATTTTTATACAAGGAGAACAGCAATGGTCGCAACATTGAATCATGGGAACACCAATATTCAAGAGACTCATAGAAGACAATAAAACAATAATTGATACAGCCTGTTGGTGACCTGTCTGGCAGTCCGAAAGAATTTCTAAAATGGTTCTATGGAAACTATAATGTGTTAATTTATTTAGCAGTATTCTGTGGTTTAAGGCGTCAAATGCCTTTTTTAGGTCCAGAAAAATAACTGCTGTAACATACTTTCATTCAATGCTGCGTTTATAAATTGCGTAAGGGTCAAATAGCGTTGGACGTATAATTGTTTAATATAAATCCGTGTTTCAAGTAAGAGAGGATGTTATATTTCACAATAAACGTATAGAAACAATTGGCAAGAGTCCTTTCAGAGATATTTTAGTTATGCTCAAAACAGAAATTGACCTATAGTTTGTTGTTTGCGAATGATCGCGAATTTTAAGTATTGACAACGCATTTGCAGTTTTTAAACGAGAAAGTTAAATGGAAGCTCCCACAGAATGATTAAAAAGGCTACACAAAACTGGTTCGAGGAAGTATATATATTTTTAGAAACATTACAGTACTGACAGGCTTGCTGATTTATTCATTGGCATTCCCGAAACAATAGATCCGATTTCCTCAAGGCCGATGTCATACATGACGAAAAAAAAGTTCGGAATAGAATCTGAAAGAACATGATCGAGGTTTGGTTGCTTAAAATGTTTGGCTGGCGTTGAACCAATGGAGGCGAAGTAACTGTTGAATGACTTAACTGTATTGGACTCGATGCCATCAGGAAGTATCTCAAAAGGTGGAGGGTGGCCGACAACGTCATTTACAATACTCCAACGTTTCTTTAATTAACATTTGTCCGCTCTTTTTGTCGAGCATAATAATTCATTTTACTCATTCTCATCAAAGCTACTGAGTTATTACGCATTACTTCGTTGTGTTTATGCCGTTTCCATTTGCCGTGCGAGTGATCTTTGCTTCATATGACCACCGATTGATCTTTATCCATCCAGAGACATAATGGTGCTTCCAGTGAACGAACCGAAATTTTTCTACTGCTTATTTTGGTGGAGTTTTTCAGAAAGGAAGTATAGTTGTAAAATTAAATATTAACGTCATAACTTTACATATAATCAAAACTAGTTTCGAGGGCAATAATTTTTTAAGACCCGTAGTCTATTTTGGTTACAAGCTTCAGCCCACCACGTTTTTTTTTATCTTGAGGTGATCAACAGAGACAGATATGGGGAACTGATCTGTGATACGTTTGTCATACACTTCAGCACTAATATTTTTATCGAAATTTCTCAATGCGTGGTCAATTATTGTAGCAGATGTTGCTGTTATTTGAATAGGTGTGGCCCACCGTGGCGGTCTAGTGAATAAATAAGGTACTCGGCTGCTGACCTGCTGGTCACGGGATCGAATTTCGGCTTCTGCGGCTGCGTTTTCGATGGGCCCCTGTGCAATAGGCCTGTGTGCTCAGATTTGGGCGCACGTTAAAGAAACCCCAGGTGGTCAAAATTTGCGGAGCCCTCCACTACGACGTCTCTCATAATGATATTGTGGCTTCGGGACGTTAAACCCCATATATCATTCAATCAATCAATATTCGACTAGGTGTGGTGATTACATTGCAAACGCGAAAAGATTTTAGTTAGTAGATGCAGTCGTCCTTCACTAAACTACGAGTAACAATCTTCATATGCAAACAATACCAGTAGATTGTATGATTGATTGATATGTGGGGTTTAACGTCCCAAAACCACCATATGGACCAGTAGATCGTAACAACCAGTAGATTGTAACAGACGTTGTTTGTTAATAATGTCTTTCCAACTATCCCCTCAACACACGCTTTTTGAATTCGTCACTGAACGACAGGCGAATCACTGTTCGGCGCTTGCTAGTTTACATGCAGTTGACACTGCATATTCTTTTCTCTGTTTATTTTTTTGACAGCAACCACTGAAGTTCAAGCCACGGCAACTCCTTCAAGTCACCGATGGACCAATTATTCTCCGTGCTGTACCACGTGACACACCAACGAGCTGATTCGCGCGCCGATTTCGGAGTCCTTTACTGCATTGAGATAGCATCGTGTACACTGTTCGAGAAATATTGGCAGTTTCCTTTGTTACAGCTATCGCTTTGTATACACGTCCTCTACAAGGTTTTTAGGAGCGTAATGAAGATAATCTATCACAGGAACGCCTAATGAGCTCTCTAGAAACTCGTATAGAAACTCTGCATGTGGAGTTCAATATCTATTCACTTCTCTAAAGATAGTTGGTGGTGCTCGCGTACTATATCTTGCAGGATGCTTACGAAAGAAGCGTTTTTGTGTTGTGTATTGTTTCGTAGAGTCAATAAGCACAGAAATTTCGGAAAAGGTGCCTCAACATCTTCGAGGATGCATGAAGAAAGTCGACAAAGCGACACATTGCACCGAATCTTTTTGCACAGAAACCAAACTATTGAAACGCAGTTGGAAGCTAAATAGTGTAAATTAGTCTTCTGCGAAATTATGTAGACCGAAGTAGATCTACCAAGAAAAGCTGAAAAATTATATCTTGAAGCGCGCAGCGTAAGTCTCGTACAAATCTTTCCGTTTCCCAGTTGTACCCATGTTATAGATATTCCACTTTTTACGAAAACGCAATACACCTCTAATCACCAGTGATTGACCACATCGCAGCTGCTAGGATCTGTGCACCAACAGATGGCACCACTAAACATAAAACCATATGGTAAATCTAAGAGGTAAATACAGAATTTATGTCAGCCATATGCTGGTAGTAATACAATAGGACGTAAACTAGTTCTTCAAACATTGGTGAACGACAGAGGTGTCTCTGACATTTATAAATGCTTAGAGAAGTCGCAACTGTGGTAACGAGGGGATATTTAAACGTTTTATGCTCGTTATTAGCAGCAGCTCGGTTCGCCTGAAGATGGTCACTTACTGCAGAATACTGAGATCGATATTTGTGTCACTGCCTTGTTCCACAACCTTCTAATATGAGTTTCCGATAAAATGCGGCACTGAAAGTGACAATCACAGCTAATAAAAAGTGAAACAACTTGAAATTTTGAATGCACCCTCTGAATACTATTTCACAGACCGATACACAAAATATCTCAGAGTTATGTCATTTGAGCAGGTCGTCGGTGTTCCACACTTAAGAAGAAGTATTTGCCCTGTAATCTTCTTAATCCGTGAAGACACATTTATGCAAGTGACAATCGTTCTGCTTTAAAGGTGAGTCAAGTTTACGAGGTTTTCAAAGAAAGAATCGCTATAAGACTTTGCATTTGCATTTTATGCTACGCGCGTGTTCTTGAATTCGCTTGTTTCGTACAATGTTTCTGAGTCTTCCTCTATGTGCCCACTGGTGCATGCTGTGGTTCGTAATATATACTTAATTGAGTATGTCTGACCTGACAACCTACTTCATACCATCGTTTTTCAGCGTCCCTTCATTTATTCTGCAACTTCTGTATCTCTTCCTTCTTGTTTGAAGTGTTGATAGAACGCTTGGCCCTTGTTGTAGTTAGAACACAAAGGAACGATGCATTTTATGCATGGACTTTTTTAATGTACCTAAACGCTCGACCTCATCTTCTTTCGTATACAACCCCCTTTCGGTGGCTGTACCGTTCTTCAACCAATCATTAGCGGCAAGAGCACCAGCTGACGCTCTAGATGCTGTTCACCTACGATCGGGAACTTGGTTCCAATGTTCGAAACATTCAGAAAAGATCTTGGGAACTGGTACACAAACGACAGTTGTGATTCAAGCTAAAAGCTATGTCATACACGTGTGATATTCTTGAGCTATAAATAACCTGAAATAATGGTCAGGTAACTGTCGCGATAAATAATGACATAATTTAATTAATTCACTGTGATATGCGTGTTTGGACGATAAGGTGTTATCAAAAGCTTCTATGAAGCACGTCATATTACTGAATACTGTTGTTTAAAGCTGGTCGTCTGAAAAGGCACATTTATGCTCTCTCACGTGCCACCCTGCGTTAAGGGCTACAAATCGCTCTCCAAGCTTCGTATTCGAATGTTAAACTGTGCCCTTTGTTGACACATAATATTCGACATTGCGTACTATAGGCTTACCTGGCTTATGCGTTCACATTCTTGGAGCCAGCACTGCAATGTACACTGCAAACACGATAACATCTAGACAGGCGCATACACATCTGCTCGTACTGCCTTTCGTGTTAAGTGGTGATGAAAAACTTTTGCTGATTTTATTTTTTTACTTGGCGTAATGAATGAACTTCCATTGAAATATGCTTTAACATGACACAGATACCCATTAAAAGTTTTTGCGTCAATGACACTGTCAAAAGAGAGAGAGAGAGAATTCGAAAACACCTTATCAAATCGCCTTTACTTTCTTATTTATATTAGCACGAAAAATAAAAAAAATACTTGTTGTAGCTGGCAGTTTAGTTTTTCGCGAATATAGCTTTGCCCAGTGGTAACCTTTGTTGCGATGAAATATATAAATATGCTTAGTTTTCCACATATATTCATCGCAGATTCACCGGGCATCTTTCGCAGTAACTGATAAACTTAATTTTCAGTAATGAATGCATTTTCAATGTACGCATCAAGCGGTGTCATGTCTTAGTAAGGGCATTTTTGGTTCCTACGTTAAGCTTTTTTATACAATGCTATGCACTTATTGCGTATGTATGTATAGCAATTTTTTTTATAAATTGCTGAAGAAAAACGTCATTTAACTTTCGTGAATCTAGTATCTGACAGTCTGTGATTAGCACTTCTCCAATAATGATTGCTTGTATTTTGTTCACTTAGCTGAGGAAATACTTGATTTGTAATGTTCCTGGTGTTTGGTTTTTATGTGTCCAGGTGTTCTTTTGTAATAAATTCATGTGTTCAAAAAACCGATGTCGCTCTGGAGCCTGCTTACCTACTCACGACCTTGAATTTACGTTGAGTGTGTGATTTAAAACAAATAAACAAGGAAATTTTGTGAAGAGTCGATCTTGTTTGCCGAATTGATGCTGAGATTCCAACGTTTCAAAATGTTGTAAACTTTAGCGATAAAGCTCTTATGATATATGTAAAGCAGTTCGCTGGGTCTTGCGAACGTTTCAAAGCTCGCGGAATAAGCACACAAACCACGATAGCTTACATAGGTTGAGAGTATGCGACAATATGGAGCATTTGTGTTTAACATGCGCCGTGCAAGTATTTCAAAGTGTACGTAAGAAATGTTTGTTCTGAAGTCCTCATTGCAACATCAGTAAACCATACAATATCAGAGGTAGAAAGCATATGTGTGTTTTGTTTTGTTGTGATGGAAAACAGCTGCTTTCAGGCGCACGATATGGCATTTCGAAGGCCACAAAAGAATGTTTATAGGAAATCGGCTGCTTATTTCCGGACTGCGCACTGTGCCCCAACAACACACACACACACACACACACACACACACACACACACACACACACACACACACACACACACACACACACACACACACACACACACACACACACACACACACACACACACACACGCACGCGCACACACACACACACACACACACACACACACACACATGTGCACGCGGGGGCGCCATTGGATGTTCGTCGGCCAGGTGCCGAGAGTTTCCCAATAAAGCTTGAAAAATTGATGACCATGGATTAGTGAACTTGAAAGGTGTGCCTGACCATCGTGGAAGAAATAATAAGAGAGGTGTATGAGCTGGCCTCTGTGCACGGTAGAATTTTCGCTGTCGTAGCGCGTTTCTTGGGACAAAATAGTGGATGCGCTGCAAGGTGTGCGTTAGGTTATCGAGGGCTTGCTTTATGCGTACAAGGAAAGCGTGGATCTACAATTATAAGGGACAAAAGAGCTCCGTAGATTTGTTTGTGTATTTTTTTCAAGATCCATGGTAATCGACCATCTATGTTTTGAACGACGTTGAAGCGAATCTACATAGGCGCGCATGTATGGACGTCAGATAAACGAAGGTAGCATAGCAGCTCCACCACTTTGCAATTTGCATTAAGGTAAATAATAGTGACTACGAAATGAGACGTGGCCAAATATTTGCGTGAGCCCTCCAGTCCCATGAGAAGCCTATGAATCGAAATATATGTTTAACAGGTACGTACTTGATGATGCGTTATCAATGGCATGACTTTGTGCTGTTGCCCAACACAACAAATGTTGCTGTAATTGCGGCGGTGTTTATTTTGAGAGATTAAGAGCCAAAATTTGTTTTGCTTCAGTTTCTGCGTTGAATCGCGGAATCGAATTCTCGCATCCTACACACGTAGTCTATCTATTCCCCAATCGTTACTCATATATTTGAACGACGGCAGGCTGTGGTACCCACATTCATTTTTGTTCGAGCCTACGATGCATTGATATAATGCTTCACGTATTCAGGAGTTGTAAAAGAGTGCCCGTACGTACAAGCCTTTGCGCTTGCTGACGTCGCGACTATGCTGGCATACTGAAGCAGTTTCTGTAAGCAGAATGCGATGTAGTTGAGAACGAGTAGCAATGTTTGACTTTAGTTTACCGGGAACACTGTGAAAGAAGAGTAATAGTTATGAAAGGCGCATTTGTAGACTTCCAGCTTATGTAACCGGGTTGCAGTGTTTAGTCCACGCGGCCTGTATTGTCATGGACCGAAAAGTCGTGGGTTCGACTACTGTTGACGGAGCTTGCTTTCCTTCAAGCCATGTAGCACATATTCCTGCGAAACAGGAACACATGCTGGTATGTACAATCTGGTAGAAACCATGCTAGTGATCGAAGCATATATTCTGATTTATACAATGCGTGAACACTCATGTATGTTCATCACGTACTCGTGGTATCCCATATGGATTTCGGTATATGTCCAACCGACAAAATCACTGATTGATATGTGGGGTTTAACGTCCCAAAACCACTATATGATTATGAGAGACGCCGTAGTGGAGGGCTCCGGAAATTTAGACCACCTGGGGTTCTTTAACGTGCACCCAAATCTGAGTACACGGGCCTACAACATTTCCGCCTCCATCGGAAATGCAGCCGCCGCACCCGGGATTCGAACCCGCGCCCTGCGGGTCAGCAGCCGAGTACCTTAGCCACTAGACCACCACGGCGGGGCGACAAAATCACTGGAAGTGCACCAGGACAGTATAATCTATATCATGCCATACACCACATGCACGACATCTTTTTCATGTTAGCAACTGTCATTTACGTTCATCTACAGTCAAGTCGCGCAATGCCATTTTTGGTGTATATCAACCTAACTACCCGGCAGCGAACGCACCATGACCTTGGCATGTAAGTCATGCCGTGCATGACATGTAGGTCGGTCGTGATTATTATGCAACCCCTGCTAGTTATGCCTGTGATACAGTGACACACAATTTACACAATTTTGGTGTAAACGAAGGTAGCGATTTGGGCGTGGGCACACCATGAAAGTGGCATGTGAGTCATTGCTTACATGACATGTAGTTCATGATTGGCATGGAAGCATCTATCACTTTTATTCGTCCTGCAGTCACGACACGCAATACCAGTTTCAGTTTGTATCAAGCAACTGAGCCAGCCGTGAGCGTACCATGCGCTATGCTGTAAGTCATGCTATACATGACACGTATGCCATCATTTTCATGTTACCACCTGTCATTTATGCTCATTGTACATAAGTGTCTGAACATACCGATTGTTGTAAATATACATTAGGTTCAATGGGTCGTGAGCTCCCCGAGACCATGTCACATAAATTATGTTGTACATGACATCTGTGTCTTGATTTATTTGCACGTTAGGACCTGTCAATTATGTTCGTCACACGCTCTTGTGAAGCCGTTCTAATACTGGTATATATCGACCTGTCGAAGCGGCCGAAAGAGCACCGCGATGGTGGCATGTAAAAAATCTGTTTCATGACATCCATGTTATGATTTTCATGCCATGACGTGTCAGTTATGCTCGTCATACAGTCTTGCTAGGACACACCAAATTTGGTATACATCCCTTGAATGAAACGGCCACGAGCACATGTAGTCGTAGGCATTGTTGGAACTCCGGGTCCTGCCGGTCTCGTTTTCGGTAGCTGGCCCCGTCGCAGGATCCATCGTCCAACAATTCAGCGAGAAGAAGCGCCCGAACGAACAACAGAGATTTATTTACATGTGGAGAAGTGGTCAACTGACCCAAAGAGAGAAGAGTGCGTGCGATACAAAACGTCTTCGGCATTTTATAGCGCCACGTTGTTGACACTGGGCGCCTTGTCCGCATCGTCAGCCAATACGGTGTCGCCGGCACCTCGGCCACGAGGGAGGGGAAAACACCTCTCACAACACAAGGAGTGGCACAACCCAACACCATATATGGTCCCGGCGCCCCAAAATGTTACCAAATATGGTCACGAACGCACAGCAGACCCCGTAGCTCTCCCGGCGAGGAGGAACCCGAATGGGGAGGTGGGGGTGGCCGCCACCGCCGGTCAAGAACCGGTTCTCCCCCAAACACTTCCTGCTTGGCTCCCCAGGGCCGATCGTAACAGTCTCTCGCGCGGGGGGGGGGTGAAGATCTCGATGGGCTGAGGTTTGCAGCCACTGTCCGGAGAGATCAGCGCCGGCAGTCGGTTTGGTGACGACCGTCTTTGATGAAGTAGAGGGCAACACCTGCTTCATTGAGGGCTCAACAGACGTCACATACGCACATGAAAACACAACTACTCAGCCGGTGAGCGCCGGACAATTCCGCCAAACTCCACCAGGCAATTTTCCCCTTTAACTGATATTAAAGGAAATACACAATTTATTCAAAATGTTACTCACACTTTAAGGTGACACAAAACAACAACACTGGAAGCACACCCAACCCGAAACCCTGGATAGCCGTGTCTTCAACGTTTTAAAACAAGTACACCTAAAAGAGTAAAAAAAAACAATCACTAGCTCTTGTTTAGGTCAGGGAAAAAAATGCCAGAGTTTTCGAGACATCCTCTCGCGTCAGAGGCATCGACTTAAGCCATCAGCGTTGCCATGGAGTACTCCCTTTTTGTAGCGTATTTCAAACGTATATTGTTGCAAAACGAGGCTCCAACGCAGCAGGCGGCCGTTCTTAGAGGACATGGTCTGTAGCCAGGTGAGAGGACAGTGGTCCACTTCCACAATGAACTTGCTTCCGGCAATATAACAAGCCAGTTTCTGGACTGCCCAAACCAAGCACGCACATTCCTTTTCGCTAGCGCTGTAAACCTGCTCGCGAAGGGTGAGTTTCCGGCCAACATAGAGGACGGGATGCTCTTGATCCCGCTCACCCCTTTGACTAAGAACTGCCCCCATGCCTCTATCACTAGCGTCGCATTGGACTATGAAAGGCCTCGAGTAGTCCGGTGAACTAAGCACAGGTTGGCTCTTAACACTCGCTCCATCACGGAGTGAAGCTTTTCTATCGAGTTCGACTGCGGATGGTAGACTGAACTATGCAATAATTTCACGCCACACCGCTCTAGAAAGGTTGTCGTTAAGGCACTCGTGAAAATGGTGCCCTGGTCTGATTGTATCTCGGCAGGAAAGCCTACCCGGGCAAACACGGACAGAAGTGCGTTCACTACTTCGACGGAACTTACCTCTTTTAGCGGGACCGCCTCTGGAAATTTAGTAGCTGGGCAGATTAAGGTCAGGATGTGACGGTAGCCTGAAGTTGTCTTGGGCAAAGGACCTACTGTGTCTATTACCAACCGACGAAAGGGTTCCGTGATTACGGGTACCAGCTTCATTGGAAATTTCGCCTTATCTCCCGGCTTACCCACTCGCTGACACACATCGCAAGATTTTACAAACCTCTCTACATCTTTAAAGCATCCAGGCCAGTAGTATTCCTGTAAGAGACGATTTTTCGTCTTCTTTACGCCTAAGTGGCCTGACCATGATTCTCCATGCACCAAACTAAGCAAATCCTGACGATACGCCTGAGGTACGACTACCTGGTCAAATTCTACTCCTCGCCTATCTAGATATTTTCGATAGAGTATGCCGCTCCTCTCTTGGAATCTCACATTTCGTTTGGCGATTCCCTCTTTCGAACTGTCCTGGAATTGCTTAAGCGTTGGGTCACCCTTTTGTTCGGTTATTAATGAAGCGGGGCTAACCTGCAGCAGCCGACTGAAATTATCCGAAGTTGGCATGACACACAACTCCTTTGTAGTTCCTAGTACCTGGAACGTGTCACCCTCTGTGCTATCCTCTGTACTACCGGGAATCGGCTTGGGAGCAATGGCATTCTCTATTTGCTCGGTCAACGAGGCGTAATTGACCCCTTCCAATTCGGGAGGAGGTTCAACGTCGCCTTAGGAATGGTTGCCTCCGCGACTACGGCTTCTGCAGCCTGTTCTCGCACAAGTCGATTTGTTTCCGTGGTGTCCAACTCGCAACCAGGCCCGTTGTCGATTTGAGGCTTGTTTGCCTCAGTGAATGTTGCTCTCGCAGCCAGCGCACGTGCCTTTGATCTAGTCAGTGCCTGCACTATGCCTTCTCCCAACGTTAGACCTTTCTCCTTCAGCATTTGATCTGACTTATTTGAAAATAAGTAAGGATACTGAGGGGGTAGATATGGCGATACCGCGGCTTCCGTTTCCAACGTACCAAATGCGCCTTTAAGGACAACTTTAGCTACGGGGAGGCACTGACTGTTTGCTTCTACGGCTTGTCTAATCCAGGCACAGTCTCCTGAATACTGTCCGGACTGAACAAAAGACAGTTGAACTACGTCCATAGTGGCTGCGGAGTCTCTAAGAACCCGACACTGCTTGCCGTTCACGGTAAGGTCGTACATATAGGGCTCTAACAACTTCATGTTCTCGTCGGCTTCATTTATAGATAAAAAGGCCACCTTTTCTTTCGGGCAGTGTTTCGCGAAGTGCCCTGTTTCGTGACAATTGAAACAAGCAGCCGGTTTTCTCGCCTCAAATTTCCTTTTGCTTGCCTCTGCCGACGCCCCATGGTTAGATGAATTGTTTTCCTCACCCTTTTGTGCGAGACTTGTCGGTTGTTTTCTAAACGGCGCCTTATTCGGTAGTAGGAATTTTCCCTTTTAGGCTCGCTGTTTGCCCCTAGGGCGCGGCGCGTAACGAATTCTTCAGCGAGCTCTGCGGCTTTTGTTACGGTGTTCACGTCTGGTCTATCCTGAACCAAGAACCTCACCTTTTCTGGTAACCTTTGATAGAATTGTTCCAGACCGATACACTCGAGCACCTTGTCATGATTCCCATACGCCTTTGCCTCTTTGAGCCACTCCCCCATGTTGGCCATTAACTTGTAAGCAAACTCCGGGTATGAATCATTGTTCTCTTTTACGGCGTTGCGAAATTTTTGTCTGAAACCTTCCGCTGACAACCTGTATTTCTTGAGAAGGCTCGACTTTACCTCACTGTACTCGTCAGCCTCCTCTTTCGTGAGGCGCGTGATTACTTCTGAGGCCTTCCCCGGAAGTAGGAACAACAAGCGTTGAGGCCACGTATCCTGGCTGAAACCTTGCCTTTCACAAGTTCTCTCAAAGTTGACGAGAAACAGCCCAATGTCCTCCCCTAGCTTGTACGATATCATTAAGTCCGTCATTTTGAACCTGACCCGCTCTGCGGAACCGGATGCCTCGCTGCCTCCTGTTCTACTATTATGGCTAATCGCTAGCTCGAGGCGCTTCATTTCAAGCTCGTGCTTTCGCCTCTTATCTGCCTCGGCTTCTGCCGCTTTCCTTTCGGCCTCGGCCGCGGCCGCCTTTCTTTCGGCCTCTGCCGCTTGCCTCTCCTGAATCTCCTCGACACATTCTGACAGCTCGTCATCCTCCGCCCCCAATGCGAGAATCGCCTCTATCAGCTCTGGCTTTCTTTGAGAGTCCGACACCTCCAGATTCAACTCCCTTGCAAGAAGCAACAACATGGACTTTCGCAGGGATTTCAGATTCATGGCTGCCTCCAGTACCGCTGTCTCTGTTCCACAAAGATTCCTGTCCTGCAACTAATTAACCTTGACGCAACGACAGCTCTAGATACCTGCCTTGCCTCAAGTTTTCCGTTAACTTAGTCTACAAATAAAGCTTCAAAAGCTCTTACACGGAATCCTGCCCTGTCACTGTTAACCTTGACGCCACTGACAGAAAGAGCTTAACCAAGCTATCACACAATTTCTGCCTGACGCAAGTTACCTGTTAACCCAATGACCAAGACAGCCCCTCTCTACCAGCTTTTACTTAACACATAGAGTAAATGCCTGGTAAAATTTAACAGAGAAAGCCGGCACTCACCCAGTTCGCAGTCATGTCTCCGGCGTCGTGCCTCTCAGAAGTGCCGTTCGATTCCCTCTGGAAGTCGATGAGCTCGTGTCCTCCTTCTCCTGTCGTCCCGTTGTTGAACTTCGGGCTCACTCCGTCCAGTGGTCGCTTTCGGGGTTATCGGCATCCCGCCGCTGCCATCCAGTTGTTGGAACTCCGGGTCCTGCCGGTCTCGTTTTCGGTAGCTGGCCCCGTCGCAGGATCCATCGTCCAACAATTCAGCGAGAAGAAGCGCCCGAACGAACAACAGAGATTTATTTACATGTGGAGAAGTGGTCAACTGACCCAAAGAGAGAAGAGTGCGTGCGATACAAAACGTCTTCGGCATTTTATAGCGCCACGTTGTTGACACTGGGCGCCTTGTCCGCATCGTCAGCCAATACGGTGTCGCCGGCACCTCGGCCACGAGGGAGGGGAAAACACCTCTCACAACACAAGGAGTGGCACAACCCAACACCATATATGGTCCCGGCGCCCCAAAATGTTACCAAATATGGTCACGAACGCACAGCAGACCCCGTAGCTCTCCCGGCGAGGAGGAACCCGAATGGGGAGGTGGGGGTGGCCGCCACCGCCGGTCAAGAACCGGTTCTTCCCCAAACACTTCCTGCTTGGCTCCCCAGGGCCGATCGTAACAGCATCTAGACTCATAGATACGGTCAACGTCGCGGAACAGGTGCTCTGCCTTCCATAAATTAGTCCCTAATGTGCGTGTGTGCTGGTCTGTTTCTTTTTGTGTGTGCTTTTTAGTTTCGGTACTCACGATGTTTTCAAAGGTAGCAGAAGTTCCGTGAAAATGCTGTGCATTTAAAAGTATTTGTTTTGAAGCCCTCCATGCAAAGTCAGCCAATACCACATTGAAATTATAAAATAGAAAGTATAGCGTGTTCTCTTCTGTTGCTTTTGAAGCGGCTGCTTGCTCATTCGCGTTGTTGCACTTCCGAGGTTCCACAACGACGTTCAGGACATTAGCCATCTGTATCTGTTGCACCTGTTGCAGACTTTTAGACTGTGCACTGGGCCCTAATTAGATGCGCTCAGTGTGCTCGAGCAAAGCTCGCGAGCTCAAACACCCACACAGATGCACACAAACACGTGTATGTATGTATGTATGTATGTATGTATGTATGTATGTATGTATGTATGTATGTATGTATGTATGTATGTATGTATGTATGTATGTATGTATGTATGTATGTATGTATGTATGTATGTATGTATGTATGTATGTATGTATGTATGTATGTATGTATGTATGTATGTATGTATGTATGTATGTATGTATGTATGTATGTATGTATGTATGTATGTATGTATGTACGTACGTACGTACGTACGTACGTACGTACGTACGCACGCACGCATGCATGCATGTATGTATGTATGTATGTATGTATGTATGTATGTATGTATGTATGTATGTATGTATGTATGTATGTATGTATGTATGTATGTATGTATGTATGTATGTATGTATGTATGTATGTATGTATGTATGCGATGCACGTTTCCCATCGGCAAGTTTATGACTTCACACATCCCGTTGTCGTTACCCAGGCAATCGGCGGTGCCAGTTGGTTCGAGAGACACCTGCAACGAATGAAGCTTCATATTCATATTTCGTATGTACAAAAAGTATAACAACGCGTTCCTAGAAAGCTACGTTTTAGGACTCCCAAGTGGGAGATCAAACCTTGTGCACAACCGACGGCGACGCATCGGAAGCACAAGATATGCTGCTTTTCGCACTCGTCGTACTTCTGTCATCTCTCTTGTGCTGGTAAGTGCGCTGTACAGCTCTCCTTTGGTTCAAACATGATCGGGTTGTTGTGAAGAAATAGAAAGAAAATTAGCTCCGCTTGCCCTAAGTCGTGCAAGACTATGTGGCAGCAGAGCTTGTGAGCTCCACGCTTGACCTGGCTTGGCTTGTCTCACCTTTGATAGTATATCCTTAGCTATGCTTGAGCTCACAAGGCTATGATTGTTCTCTCTTCCTTTTTGCGCCGGTTTCTTTCTCTATGTGTTTCATTCTTTTATTGTCTGTTTAAATTCTTGTTTGTTTACACCTTTCTTCTTTTCTTTTCTCTTAAGCTTTCTTTCTGTGACTTCGCTTCTCTATCTCTCTCTGTGTAGGCGGTCTTTTACTTTCTGTATTTCTATGTTTCTTCTCTTCTTTTTCTGTCTTTTTATCTCTTTCTATTTCTTTCTACCCTTCTCTCTCTGCACTCATTGTGCCATCCTCCTGATGCCATTCTCCTGAGACTGAAATTTGCGCCACCGCAGAATAAATTAACCATGCACGATGCCGCAAGCTACCGCTTGACCAAACCCGCTCATCCTCTAGCCCGGACGTCTTACGCCAATGCTACCTGAAACTACACCGCAGCGATGCTGGTACTGACCAATGCTGAGCCACATGCTAGGGAAGTGTGCCGACGACAACGGTCGCGAAAACGCCGCCGTTCGCTATGGGCTTATTACGGCCGTCATTGCTAGACCGAATGAAGCCACAAAATCAATCGTTCCTGCCGCCGTCCCGGCTGCATGTGCCACGAGGGATCTTGATTGTCGGCGGCCCTCAAAAGAGATGAGCGACCAGCTCTGGGCGTGTGAGTGACTGTATATGCTATGCGTTTATCACTGTTTATATCATAGCTATCACCCGGTACCTTGTGTAGCATGCGAGGTGAAAAGTCGGGACAACAATCGTCCAGCTCTACATTAAAATGATTCTCTCTCTCTGGCGATAGTTGTAGCGCGAGAACAGAACGACGACACGGAGACAAGAAGCACAGTAAGGACATGAGAGCGTGTCCTTCTTGTCTCCATGTCGTCGTTTTGTTCTCGCGCTATAAGTATCGTGATGTCATACCAACTAGCCCAAGATGCCACACTTCACTCTCTGGGCCGTCCGGCTGGCGGAAGATGCCCTCCAATTCCTGGGGAATCCGAGCCACCACATGAAAGCACCAAGGCCGAAACTGCCAGCCCGTTCTGTTAAATAGTCTTCTCTCTCTCTGAAGAATTTTACCCTCTCTTTCTATTTATTTTTTTCTCGCCCTTTTCTCCCACTTTCTTATTTCTTTTTTTTTACTTGTGCCTGTTCTGTCACCCACAAAGTTTATGCATCCTTCGCATAGCGAATCGGCGCAAGTCTTCTGGTAGAAAAATCAGGGTAGAGGCCATTTTGTTGTACATGCATAGAGCAGACTTATTGCACGCTATACAAGGAAACAAAATTGACGTGCACAGTATGACACGGGACCATACAACCCCGAAATTTCTAACGCTTCTGTTGAAGAGGAAGGCGGTGACGAAAAGGAGGAAGATGTTGGTAGCCGGTTCATTTGATTCACGACACATGGCCGGCCTCTACCAATTTATATGCCACGTGCCCGGGGAGACTGCCGACTTCAAGCATTCGTCAAGAACGAAAGCTTCCCTCAACTACGAACTGAACAGAGTACCGTGGCTCACTCGAGAGATACTATGACGTCGTTTTCAGCCACAAAGTAAGCGCACTAGTATTGCGTTTTCTACGCATACGAAAATGTACGCGGTAAGTTCTGGAACTCAACGATCGATGAAAAAAAGAAAAAGGCTCACAACAGAAAATACACTTGTCATTCGTGAACATGTGCACAACATTGAAAAAATTCCGCTTCGTACGCCAATGAGAATTCCCGAGGTTTTCTGGACACTGCGATTTCATGGAAAAATATATCCGGCAATAATATATGGAGGTTTTACTCTCAAAAGCCACTACGATGCATTTATGAAGTGTAAGGCTCTTGAATTTTCGCCCATATGGGGTTATCTAACGTTCAGCGACGTCGCGCAGTAGACAGGCTGTACCCCTGCGCCTACATCGAAATGCAGACACCACAGCTGGTATTGACCCTGTGACATCTGGGTATAGTAGCTGAGCACCATAGCCCCTGCGCCACCGAGGGGGATGATAATAATATGCCAGTGCAGCCAGTTATGTTCATGAGTTCTGGCTTCCTTTTCAACTAAACGAGCATGATTTGATATGGTCCACGCTAGTGTAACCTGTAGCGCTTTGCTTAGGAGGTAAGTGGCATTATAGAATGGCAATGATTTCATATTTTTGGTTCGACTGAATGAGAAAATTTATTTATGTATTTGAGGCATGTTTCTTCTCAACGTTCTGGCGTTCCGTATCCGATTTCACGCTCTTTTACAAAGCAAATCTGATAAATCTTCACAGACGCTAATACACCTTCACTGACCCCTAACCAGCAATCGGAAATCACTAGGGTGGTCACATTGCTAAAATCAATAAACACATGTGACGAGCAATGTGGTACTTTATTTTTAGAATTAATGCTCTATTCTCGATGCTCCTCAACTCGCGCACTTTGCGCACCTGAACTAATATTGAATAACTAAATAATAAAAAATACATCTAAGCATCAGGGAATAAAACTTAACTTGCTGCGCTGTAGCGGTCGGCCGAGATCACCATGCAGAAGGTCGGAACATTGACCTGAATTAAGAATGCAAGTATATGTAGAAAGTTGAGGCTTTGACCTGTATCCACGCAGAAGGTCGAAATATTGACCTGAATTAACAATGCAGGTATATGTAGAAGGATGAGACTTTGACCTGTATCAACCGTGTACACCTGTAATCTTTTCAGCGGAAGGCGTTTCCACAACGTGCGGTATTGTACGCAACACCGGCGGTATTGTAGGCAACACCTGTGACTTAGAGCGCGAGGAGCTTTGCTAACTAATTACTGATGAAATAGAAAATGCCTATTTTTGAATAAAAAGTACTAGATGTAATTTGATTTATCCTATGCATTGGGATATACCCGCCGTGGCGATCTAATGTTTATGGCGCTTATCTGCTGACCCGCAGGTCGTGGAATGAAATCCCGGCCATGGCGGCCGCATTTCTGATGTAGGCGTAAACACTCGAGGCTTGCTTACTTAGATTTAGGTGCACGTTAAAAAGCCTCAGGGGGTGGAAATTTCCGGACTCCTCCACTACAGCATCTCTCATAATCATGTCGTGGCTTTGGGACGCTAAGCCCCATCAATAATTATTAATATTCATCTGGATATGTACCCACGAATGTTAAGACCGAAAAAGGAGTTGCAGGCAATGCAGCAGGACTCGCCAGAACAGCACCACCGCGGAGAAGCACAAATGAGTATAACCCTACGATCTGTAAGGTTTGAACCAAGAAAGTTCCAACGTGGTTAAACGCGCAGCATTAGATCTTCACAAAATGTTTGGCTTGAAAGATCATGCCGGGGTACCATGATATGCCCTGTACTGTGCAGGCATTTAATTTCTTTGTCCACACAACACTTCGTATTCCAAACTCGAAATTTATGAGAGCTGGTCGTGCTTTGAGAAATATTCTGTAGACGATGAAAAGAAACGTCTGAGTGATGCAAAACTGAGCTAACTTTGTCTCACTCGTACACAGGGCGTCCCAGCTTCTATGAAGCACCAAGTTAATAAAGTAGCGGAACCGCAGTACACGAAGGAAACTTCGAACTATTGTCGAGTTCTTGTGACAGTGAGGAAGGCGCAACTCAAGATAGTGTTTTGTTGAGCTAAATCAAGGCCAGCAAAAAAAAAACACAAATCGCTATACTAACACTACTACAGCAGCGGTGAGCACACTGATCGGTTGTCAGTAATCAGATCATCGGCGAAACCAGTCTTTCTTACACACGTCTGGCGGAACATTCAAGTGTTATCACTGGTCTTCACGCCAGCTCCTGAATAAAATCGAATACCGGCATTATGTTCTAGATCTTATCGGCCCAGTCTAAAACAACCATGAACGCTAGCCGACACTCCGGCGCCGCTGGCGCCTAGCTTTGGGAACCCGTGTTATAGTTTGTAAGAGTGCAGTGTGGCCACGTGAGAATAAAGAAAGTGCAGTACTATTCTTCCCAGTAAACCATATTTGCTGCCTCTGTTTAACAACAAATCTCTAATTATATAGATCTATGATCATTAAGTATACTTCATTAAGAAATATACTATGATCATTAAGAACCAACAGCCGCTCCTTCGTCCTCTTCTTCCTCGTCGTCGTCTTCACCTCTTGCTTCGATCCCGTCAAATTAAACACACGTTCCCATTTTTGGGGCGAAGGTTCTCTTATTCTAGCCTTGTCATGCGTCAAGCGTAACCGAGATAAGAAGAGACGAGAAAGACAAGAAGGCGGTATCTCCCGAACAGTGTAATAGACAGCGCTGTCTCATAGAATTGTATATAAACTGCAGTTGAGTGAGGATATTATAGATGACGCTGTACCGCTACCCTCCGATTGGCTGCTGCGCGGGCTGTGCCTCGGTACGCGGAGAACGAGTGCCTCTTTCAGTCTCCTGGATAGTCGCCGTACGTGGCGGATCATTGGTGGGGCATGTACGAAACAGAGCGGTGAGCGTGTTGAAGACGCTTGCGCTCGGCTTCCTTGGCTCGCGTCTCGTCGGTGTTACCCGCGCGCCGTTTGGATTACCGAACGCGATCGGACGCATGAACGCATGCACGGACGGATAAACACACGGACGCATAAACAGATGGACCCTTCGCCTCACCAATCCTCATTCACTCTATGGATATGCTGTGATTTTTGTAGCCCTCATTGTGTTACTTTGTAGAACATGACTGCAACAGTGACTTCATGTCTTGTTTCTATTCGTAAACAGGTGGCTGCGTAAAACGTTTACTTTTTGGGATAAGCAGGACATCGCACATCTCACATTCTGGCAGCATATGAGATACTGCATTGACCTCTACACCAAGGTGGGTAATCCGCAGGAACATAGTATGACGTACCGTCTCAAAAAAGAAAAAAAAAGTAACTTCCCATGATAAGGGTCGCTGCTTTTGAAGCATATTACTGAATAGTTTTATTAGAAATGAGAAACAATGGTATGGTTTTCCATTCGGTAGGTGCTACACAGCCCCTGCAGATTCTAACAGGTGGCGATTTTACAAAAGAAGTGCAGATTTTTTTAGTAACTTTGTGCAAGAGCGAGGTCAATAATATTGTTTCCATTACATGACCCTTTCACACACTTAGAAGGCTTATGCAAAAAATAAAGAACAAATAGCCAGAGATGAATAGGTGTTCGATGCTGCAGGAGCTTGAATGTTTTAGCTTACTGGCCAGATTCATCAACGACATACAAATTACGTTCTCAGTGAAATAAGTTTACTGCCAAAACATAAGTCCGGAGTAGATGATTCATTCTGAAAGATGTTCGCTTTCGCGCCTCACTACGCTGCCTGAGTTGTCCTATTGGAAAACAAGCTCAAACAACATAACAGTCAACACATCACAGACTTGTACTTATTCATTTCAATAATGACAAGACGTGTTGACTGTTATTGCAATAGCAAGTCATATAACGACTGAGACAAGAGACAAAGACCACACACAGCACATGAGCGCTGAGTAATAACAGCATTTCTTTTGCTCAAGATAGCCTTATATATGGGCGAAAACTTCAGGAATGACACATTAGTTGTCCCAAAGAAATAGTCCTGCGTAGTCTCTCAAGCAGAATACAGAAAGTAGACAGAAACATAATTTTATTTGTCATTTTATTTCGAGATACGAATGAATTAGAAAAATAACAAACTCAAAAGTGCACACCTATCAATAGCTCTCTTCTGAATCACATGACTAACGACATTGCCAGAATGCAGAGAGTTGTAAGTTAAGTGAACATACAAGCGCATAAATTAATAGAGAAAATATTAAAAACATTTCCAAATATGAAACACTGATCCACCTATAAAACACTTACGTCCGGATTGCCCGTATGTGGGTATTATATTTAACGAGAATCAGAGACGTCATTAATCGCCATTTGGGCGTATTATTTGACGTCACGACAGTTTCTTCAATGCGCATGCGTTTTTGCATCTGTGATTCCGTGTTACTGTCATCGATTTACAACTGTTTGTATGTTCATTGCGTTGCCAGTGCCTTAGTTGTCCGACATCTTATATTGCGTCATTTTAATAAAAAAAAGTAGCTAAACTTTGTGAAATTGAATATTTGTGTTTTTGTGATGCGTGCAAGCGTAGCTTTTTTTCCCCTCATTACGAGACGTATGGTGCAACGACCTATGTTAGTCTACATATCATTAGAACCTTGTTTTTTTAGGTGAAGTAAATATTAATTTTAAGCGTTGAAATACTAGAACTCTAGCAGTAAAAAATATGGTAACTTTATGTTGAGCTGTACAAGTATACTATCCGATTTACCAGTACACCTACGTTTCATTAGCGGCAGACTCGCACTACATCCGGTGGAAAAGTACATGGCAGGCTGGTGCCTAGCCTTTCATCTGTTTTTATTGAACGTTGTGCATATGGGATTTTAGTAACTCATGTTCTTTTATTTTGTTTTAGCCCTTAAAAGAAGTAATCATAAAATACTACAACCAAAATGGCCGCCTTTATGGGTAAGTGACAGCTGTCGTTGACTGAACAGAGGACAATGTGGCCTTGTTGCGGATGTAATTTTCGTTGAGTAAAGCATAAAATTAGCGTATTCATCTCCCTTATCCTGCGTGTTAACTTGTTCGGCGACAGAAGTGATTGGTGCCATCAAAATCAAAGCTGTTCCACTTTATATATATAAAAGTAAAGAGGAAATACAGGTTCAACATGGTCGTTCATTTCAAGAAAGCGTCCAATCTTTACAACCGCAAAGAGAAACCTAGCCATTTACATACTTCTTCAATAATAACACTATACGCTCGAAAACGCGAGCGAGCAAACATCCGTAAAAATTTTGACAATGTCTGAGGCAAGCTGCGCAGCGCACGTTCACAGGAAACCATTGATTGAGTTGCTTTCTCCTGAAGTCAGTACTCGTTTGTTTTACCTAAAAACGAGAGTAAAGAAAAAAAGATCGCTATCAAACTCCATCTATCAGCTGTTCTAGCGTGTGCTTGTTTGGAAAAGAAATTATTCTACCCATTGAAAAAATTGGCCTGGCTTGCATGCACTATTGCCGCGCAAGGCTTAAAACCACGAAACTGGCCGATTATGAAGGCTAGTCTGGCGGCTTGTAGGTTGTTTACGCCTTAGACGATACAAGCTATTTGTCGCTTGCTTCTGGTTTGTAGATACGCTTCAACTAGGTGATGCTACAGGCTGTTGCAACGTTGATTTTCAGCACAGATCTCACGCTGTGCTGAGAATCAACTAACACTGAAACCAAGCATTTGCACTTGTCCAGATTTGCGGGCATGTCGTCGTTGGCATAAGCCTTCCACCGTTTTGCTGTCCCCACACATGCCGTTGCCATTACCTTTGCCAAGTATAGTCTGTTTGTACGTACTCGGGGTCTTCTGCTCACCGCCATCGCTTAGCAGTCATTTAGTGGGCTGATTGTCGCCTCCTTCATTTTCAGTGCGCCAGTAGCGAGTATAGTGGGCTGTAGCCAACCACTATGGTGCACACGCGTTTGTGATGTTGATCGGCCGCCCAACGTTTTGCGGCACATGCCCGCTTGTGGGGATAACTGTATTTTTGGTGTATCAGTGGCGAGTAGTGGAACTTGCCCCATCTTTGTGGCTCATGCCTGATAGACCACCAAGCAAAGGCCACACAGATATAAGTTGCACAGGATAGGCTGTGAAAATCACGGCTGCCCTAAACAGCTTCACTAATAAATGACTTCAGATTTATATTTAATTCACATAAGTAGACAGGCTACGTGAACGAGCTCTGACACAGAAACGGAATATCTACATTGCACCGTATAAAGACTTACGAGTTTGTATATTAGATGCGAAGCGCCTTCGGGGCGACGCTTGTCACTTGTCTGTGCCTTCTGCCATCACAATGTACCGTCACAATGTGTCATGTACTCTCGTTTCGTCATAAAAACGGGTGCGCGCTTTAATGCGCAAATACCACTGCTCGCCACCATTTCAGGAAAAAGAGAAGTAGGCAACGTATAGTGTAATGTAACGCCTTCTAGAACAACTATGCCTGGAACATCGCTCTCTTTTCAATTGGGAGCCTCCTGCAACATGAAATCTCGAGGGCCATGCCTCCTGCCTTGCGTTGGCTGTCGCGTAAGACCGCTCGCCTCCATACCGCTCAGTCACGTGACATAACCATACTGCTCTGTCACGTCACATCACGGCTGCTCGCAGGCAACTGTTAGAGCATTGATGTGTTCGCAGGGGCAGCAGTCAGAGACGCTCGCCTTCGTTCCGAAAAAGGAGGGTAAAATCAGAAAGCAGGGCAGCGCGTTCGCGGCTCACGTTCCAAGCATAATTTTTTTAGGAGGTGTTGTTTATAGAATAGTCAACGACGTTAGTGGAGCAAAGACACCCTTCAGTGCGTGCTGCAGGGCACTGAATTCGGGTATCAAGGGCAACAGGAGAAGAAAAAAGGGGATAGAAAAAACGATGAAGATGAAGATGAGGAGAAATGAGAAGACTATGAATTTGATCACGTAGGGGAAGAAGCTCCTCAGAGTAATCTGCATTTCGACGCAGTTATCTGACTATGTTTGTGCAGTGAAAAGACCCTTCCCTACATGTGTGGTTTCGGGCTTTGCCCCACTAGCACCTCGTCAAAGAAATCTCTCTCAAAATATGGCATGATTTGTACCCCCCCCCCCAAGTTTCTTTATAGTGGAGTTTCCCTACAGCTTCCCTTCCCTTTAACTTCCTCTCAGCTTTTAGGGGCTTGCTCCTTGTGCTGAAGGGCTATTCGTCACCGTTGCGACGTTTACACCAGTTCTCGTTGTTGCCACCAGAGGTGCAGATGTACCCACCTTTGATTTCAAAAGCGCTCACTAGATGGCGCCTCGCCGCTTAGGTGGTGGAAGATTTTCAACAAGGAAGATTTGCAGAAATTGATGGACGTCTGCGGTAATGAGCAAGATATAGGTTATATTTCGATCTGTAAGAAAAAATCAGCAGTCATGATTTTTAATGACAATGAAGGTAGTGAGCTTAGAATACAGGAGGTCACGCTAGAGATAGCAGATATCAGGGCGTATGGATAAGCAATGGGGCCGAGTGCCTTAGGAAACACGATATATACGTGACGACTAAAGGTAACAGGAATGCAGTGGTAATGAAAAACAGGGCACTGTGGAACTACAATAGGTATGATGTTGTGAGAGGAATATGGAAAGTGGTCATGGTCCCTGGTCTGACGTTCGGCAATGCGGTCTTGTGCATTAGATCAGAAGTTCAAGCAAGATTAGAAATTAAGCAACGCGGAATAGGTAGGCTTGCCTTAGGAGCTCACGGGAATACACCAAATCAGGGAGTACAAGGTGATATGGGATGGACATCATTTGAGGGCAGGGAAGCTAGCAGCAAGATAAAATTTGAGAAGTCATTGAGAGAAATGGGGGAGGAGCATTGGGCTAGAACGGTATTCAGCTACTTGTGCATGAAGAATGTCGATACAAAATGGAGGAAGCGAACCAGAAAATTGACTGGTAAATACTTAGAAAACAGCTGGGTGCCAAACCAAAAAGAATTATCGGTTAAGAAGAAGGTGAAGGAGGCTGAGACTAATATTTGGAGAATTGGCACGATTAAGAAGTCCGCACTAGAGATCTATCAAACTTTTAAGCAGGAAATTGCCAAGGAAAGTATCTATGAAAGTACTCGGGGTAGTTCTCTACTGTTTGAGGCCAGGACCGAAGTATTGCGAACCAAGACATATCGGGCCAAATACGAAAGGGTCGACACGGTATGCAGTGCGTGTGGAGAGGAAGAGGAAACCGCCGAATACTTCATAATGTTCTGTAAAGGGCGTCACCCTATAGTTCAGGGTGATGGCGCAGAGTTTTTCAAGCACTGGGGTTTAGGGACAGGGAGGGCAAAATAGACTAAGCGGGTAGAATTAACTAGAAGGAGGTTATCTGATTGGTGGGTAAAATCAAGGCATGAGTGAAAATTAAACCCTCCACTGCAAAGTAAGAATCCTCAACCTCACGATTTAAAGGAAAGAAAATAAATCTAGCTTTTGGTTCATCAAGTATTACTGCTTGGTGGCGCTAGCCACTGCCTGCCCGATCAAAGGGTACAGTCATATCCGTCCGTCCGTCCGTCCGTCCGTCCATCCATCCATCCATCCATCCATCCATCCATCCATCCATCCATCCATCCATCCATCCATCCATCCATCCATCCATCCATCCATCCATCCATCCATCCATCCATCCATCCATCCATCCGGTGTACCGGTCTCGGTGCGTGCTCTAGTTTGATAGGAGATCACTACAAGGCTACTACGCCTATACCTATATATAGCGCTCGCTCTTGGCGGGCTTCCTTTCAGTTTTGGTGGACGTCACTCAGTGCGATTCCCTACTGTGGCAGACTCACACCACTACATTCCTCACTATTAAATGCCGAAGAAGCCAAGGCAGCGGCGCGGAGGGCTCGTTATGCTGCTGCCGCGTGGGCTCGCCATCAAGATCTTGCGGTGAGAACTCGCAAGACAGAAGCGAGACCCCAGTGCCGGCAGCAAGAACAAGCCAGCACCAGTATCAAGGCAGTGACAGCAGCGAGAGATCATGCAGCCGAAGCAGCACGGGCTTGTCGATCCGTGTCTCGTCTTCGTAATGATCGAGCGGATGTACGAAGGACTCACGGTTTACCTAATTTGACATCAGAAGCAAGTTCCTTCACCATAAATCACTTCACAGATATGGAGTATCTTTTGCCATTAGCATGCATTAGTTGCGTCAATGAATCATACGGGAAAAAATTGAATAAATCAACCTTATATCTTTTACTTGTATATTCTTGAAACGGGTAACGTTGTTTTAGTGAAGAGATCCGAGATAACACATGGATACTTCAGTTTTAGCCTAATTAGTCTGTTATAAGCAAGTAATGTAGCTGGTGGCGAATTTCTGAGCTGCTGAGGTCTTAAGCATAATTTGCGGTATGCAAATACTTCTTAAGACATAAGTGATCCTGGTATCGGTAATTTTCGTATCTTGCCACCATTCCTTTGCTCTAGCTCACCTTTACTCCTATGCATACGTATTACGTTACCTGCCCAGGAACAGTTCATTTTTATGTTAAGCTTGAATGTCAGCAATAGTTGCTTGTTGTCTAATAATTACGCATTGTTGCATAAGAACGCAGCAACTGCCGGTGGTGCAGATTTCTGAGTCATATGCGAAATTTTCTGCATCGCAAGAAACTGAAAACGCGACGAACGAAAAGTCTGTGAGGACAATGGAAACCATTGCTTGAATAATGTATGAACGCGGTTAAGCCTTTGCATATTTTGAATTTCTCATATTTATTTTCCTGCTACTAACGCTTCGTCTTTCGATTTCCCTTCCTTAATTCGTCTGTGTAGAATAGCCAAACAGATGTTGTGGTTAAACCCCAGCCTTCTGTCTTTCTTGTTTTCCTTCCTGGTCCTTGACCGATGCTTGAAGAATATTTAAATAACAATTAGGTAGATTGCAGAAGTGCCACCAAAAACAAACAGAAAAAACTGTCGGCTAACTTCCACAAATCTGGAATTTTCATTTTCTCTTCGCTCTTTGTTCCCCCTTGCAGATCGTATCAAGGCACTGTACCGACCCTCGTTGTCGGTGACCCCGACATATTGCGCGAGATTCTTGTAACAAAGTTTAAAAACTTTTCCGACAGAAGTGTAAGTATATCCACAATTTGTTCTTTTTCACAAAGTAACCATCACTTTGTTTGCTGCAATCTCTATGTCCAATAATCCGAATCGTCACTCCTAACCATCTCTATTTTTTGTCTCAAAAGAAAATGTTTCCTGCTCCGTTCCGATCCTATATTTAAAGCTTGCGATAAATAATTCAAAGACATTCAGCTTCGCTTCTATTTCTCAATTTAGGAGGCGCAAAGGATAGGTTCTGCGATATGGTGCAATTCGATGCTGAACCTGTCAGGCGAAGACTGGAAGAGAGTGCGGAATATTTTTACGCCGGCCCTGACAGCCAGCAAACTCAAAACGGTAACGCTATTGCTTCTACGTTATTAACATTTAGTGGTCATTGAAACGTTCCGCTGAAACGCAAGTATTAGGGCGAAAGCCTTAGACGCGTGGCGTGATATCGCCGATAAGCCAAAAGTAAGACAATTAATTGCAGCCGTTCGAATCCAGGTGAGGTTCAGGGGGCTTGGAGAACTTCCGATCCTTGTGGCTGTGCTAAACCACGTCAGCCCCAAAAAGCTTTCGATGGGTGGCAGGGTAAAATCAGCGCATCAGCTGAGAAGAAAAAGAAATTTTAACTAGCTCCCCAAAGGGAACCCTGATAAGATGCGAAGCAGCAGTGGAGCGCACGGCGTTGCCCTAGTTGAAACGGGTGTCAATGCGGGGGCTGACAGAATGGTTTGAAGCGAAACTCAGTGTGGCGTTTAGCCGAGTAAACGTATGTTTGAAACGCATCGACACGGGAGGTGGGTTGGGTTTGGTGTAAGTTTCATCGCAGATAAACGAGCCGACAGAGTAGACAAATTTAGTCACGCGTCCGCAGCAGCCGTACGGGCGCAGCCTGCTAGCCACTTGCAATAGCAGGCCGCATTAATACGGATGCTCCGCACGTGCAACTAAATCTATCTAGTGTGTCTAGTCAACGCACCGTTGAGCGTTTCGGGTGGTGCAGGTGGTGAAGTGAGAGAGAAGTGCGTTGCAAGTGGGCGGAGGAGCCGGCAGCTGCTGCGGTTGCGGGACAGAGTGACGTCAATGCGCAGCTGTGACTCGACCTACTTGGCGTCAGTCCAACACCTGTGATGAGAGGGTTGTGTGGACTAACGGGACAGGCTAGTCTAAGAGCTGCTTCGCATCTAAGAGAACACGGCTTTCACCTTCGAGTCGTTTTATGTGAATGCACAAGGAACACTGTAGTTTTTGATATATGACTAGGCAAAGCAACAAACCGTTCGCCACGAGCCACGATGATGGCCTACAGAGGATGCGGTGTCAGTAACGTTGTCCTCTACGTCACACCCAAGCGCGCGCCATTGGCAGCGCAGTAGTGACACCAAACTCTGCGCCGTACCCAAGCACGCGTGCTATCGCGGCAGCGTTGTCAGTGCCCACGTTCATCCCTTCGCAGCCATGCCGCCGAGCCTGTGCGCGGCAGTTTCAACTTACAACTTCCACATGGGGAAGGCACAGTTCGTACGAACACCAGAAGAGCAGAAAGTTTTTCAAGAATAGCAGCAACAGCTGATCCGTGAAAAAATTCATGTTCCCCGGACCGATGCAGCAGGCCGGGCACAACAACAGGCCAGGTGGCGAATCGCAAGCTGCAACTGAGTACCAAGTCAGCCTTCCGAACTGAAATAAAGTGACAACGGCGAGCGAAGGAAGCGGCGTTGCAAGCAGAACAGAATGAATGGCGGGAAACGCGTTCGTCTGTGCCCACACCCGCTAGAGGGGCAATTTGGCTTCGAGCGCACTTTGGCTTCGGCTACGACGTCTCCAACCGCCTTTTTACAAAGAAGTGTGGCAGCTTGGGCTAGTTGGTATGGCATGACGATAGTTATAGCGCGAGAACAAAACGACGACACAGAGACAAGCGCTCGTGTCTTTCGTGTCCTTCTTGTCTCTGTGTCGTCGTTGTGTTCTCGCGCTATAACTATCGTCACGCCTTTTACAGCTCGTTTCAGCTTCACTGGTTAATCATCTGTACAGAGTGCTTAGGCAGCGATTTTTTTCGAGGCCATGCAGCGCAGTCATATTCTACAGCCAATGATTTTAAATTTAGTCTTGCGCCAGCAGACTCCATTAACGATATACGTTTGTGTTATGTATTTCAAGAGAGCATTACGGTTCCTACGTTTCTTATTGGTTGGAAAGCTATTCGAAGAAAAAGTAACATCAATAGTGTTAAAAAAAAAGTAAAGGTTCGTTAAGCTTCGCCTTTAAAAGTTGAACGCGATAGTGATATCCTGTTCCCAGTGCGTGCTTCAAGCACCTGCTGCCTGAGATGTTTTAGAACTTGCTATGCACCCATTACGTGGCCTCAAAGGAGTAAGTGCAGTAACGTGTGTGCTTTTTGTAGGGGGTGATCAGCTTTAAGCCGTGTAGTCATAATGATGATCGAATGTTCTGACACGCGACGGCAATGTACGCGTGTACGACACAATATTAATGCAGTCTTTCATGTAGTATGTGAAGCATGTATACAGGGCGCGTGTGTTGGTAAAGCATGAAAGTTACTTAGACTGTTTTTTCTAAGCAGAGCAAGTTATTTTCACGATATTCGAAAGCAGACGCGTGGCTGTAGGGCATAGAACACTCACTTGCCACGCACACGACCCAGGTGCGATCCCCACTCAGACCTGGAATCTTATCATTCTTCATATTTGCATCTTCCCCGATTTTTTCGTCACGTGCAAGATGATTATTTCTTGCTCACAACCAACTATGAAGACACCGACGATGGAATTTCAGCGAAGCGACGTTCTTATCGCTATCGCGGTAAAAGTAACTGCTTCGGCGCCGATTCATGGTGAAAGTTTTAGCGTTGTGCGATTGATGAAGATCAAAGTCTGTAATGATTATGATCGCCGAATTCTTGCTGGGCCTGATTGGGCCGGGCAGCACATCACTGCAACAACCAAAGAACAGAAAGTTGGTATGTTGTAATCTACATATCTATAGCTATTTTCGATTGTCATGACTCACCGTCTAGCCCCGTACTCCAATCAGCGGGGAGCGGATGTCACTAATAAAGCATGATAAATGGCGAACGTTTGATTCGGTCAAGCTATGAACCTAGCCTAATTCTTTGGGGTTACAGGTGCAAAAGAATATGCCAAGATATCGATATGAACCATTTTGTGAGTTTGTCTGTTCGTATCCACCTAAAGTATGTTGGCTTATTACTTCGGCCAACAGAAGGCGCGAACTTTTGTTCAAAACATAAATGCTTCGCTATCACAATAATTACTCATAACTCGTGCATTTCAGATTGTAATGAAGGTCCTAACTGTAGCCGAGAAAATGGTGTCCCGAATCGAGGCAGTGGCTGCCGACAACAAGTCGGTGAACATGAGCGAGTAAGTTTTATTTCTAAAATTATTTTGTGAAGTATTTTTTGGTGAACCAAAGTGACTCTTACCGTTTCTGGTTTTCCTTTTGAAAAATAGCTAAATAAAGCATCCTAAAATACATTGAATATCACAGTAGCGTAAAGTCCACCCAAGTATGCTTGACTTCAAAATTAGCTAGGATTAAGATGGGGCAATGTCTGTTTGTAAACACACGCTCAAAAAGGCAGTTTCAGTCATAAATGAGCCGAATTCAGCATATGTTTCAACCAAAGTGAGCCATATCTTGTATAACGACGTTGTGGGATCAATAGTGACGAAAACAACCTACGCAGTTTAATCTAAACAGTTTCATTTGTGTCCTAGTTTCTTTGACATCGTGCTTATTTTCCTCAATTTTTCGTGGGGTGAGTTGGGACTTACAGCTTACAGGAGAGTATGTCGTAGGTCAGAACTCGTTTATAAAGGAGAGGTAGGACCTCCTACTTTTTCTGCCTCTTGACGTTTATTTTCATGTTTAGCGCTGTAGTATGTAGTCTTTCTTTCACTCTATTATGGTATCATTCAAATAAAAAAAAAACTTACCAAATGAAAAAAAAAAAATGGGCACCAAACTACTTTTTTTATTAGAAGTTATCCGAAAAGACATGGTTTCGACAACACTAATTATTTCTTAAAGTATTTCGACTTTTCCAATCCGGAGCGTCTCCGTGGTGAGGATGATATGCCATCGGTCTGTTCTCGTGAATGCACCGTCGCAGCAATGAGCTTGCAGCTGATGGCGCTGCTGGGACTGTCGATCCCTTACATATTGAGCTCATGGACGCCAGTGTTTTGTGTGAAAGAATGCCAGCATTGAATGAACACTAAAGTGAGATAAAAATTCACGTCAGAGTGAAAGCTCATAGTATGATAACATCTAAAGCGACAATATTATCAACAGTGCCGTACTTACCGAGAAATTAAGGTAAATGCACGAGAACACAAGCACCGCAGTAGGACACGTTCAAAATGATCTTGGTGACATAAGATGGATCGCCTACAATTAGTCGCTAATAATCGATCTAACTGCCCTAAATAAAGAACCTTCCGTACATCAAGGGACGCAATAAAATGCTGCTTGTTCGTTTCTGTTTGACTCATGGAAAAAAGAACCGCTGGACAATACTATGGGGAATGGCGCGAGTGGTTCAAAAATTCAATTTTCACGTAGTGGATGGATGGATGGATGGATGGATGGATGGATATGGCTGTACCCTTTAGATCGGGTGGTGGCTAGCGCCACCAAGCCGTAATACCTCATGAACCAAAAACTATATTTTTTCCCCCTTAAAGAGTGAGTTTGAGGATTCGTACTTTGCAGTGAAGAGTTTAATTTTCACTCGTGTCTTGACTTTAGCCACCAATCAGATAACCTCCTTCTAGTTAAGCCTACCCGCTTAAAGTTTATTTTGCCCTCCCGGTCTTCAAACCCCAGTGCTTTGAAAACTCTGTGCCATCATCCTGAACTATAGGGTGAAGCCCTTTACAGAACATTATCAAGTGTTCGGCAGTTTCTTCTTCCTCTCCACACGCACTGCATACTGTGTCTACCCCTTCGTATTTGGCCCGATATGTCTTGGTTCGCAGTACTCCCGTCCTGGCCTCAAACAGTAGAGAACTACCCCGAGTATTATCATACATACTTTCCTTGGCAATTTCCTGCTTAAAATTTCGATAGATCTCCAGTGCGGACTTCTTAATCATGCCCATTCTCCACATGTCAGTCTCCGTTTCTTTCACTTTCTTTTTAACCGATAGATCCTTTTGGTTTGGCCACCTGCTGTTTTCTAAGTATTTACCAGTCAACTTCCTGGTTCGCTTCCTCCATTTTGTATCGACATTCTTCATGTACAAGTAGCTGAAAACCTTCCTAGCCCAACGCTCTTCCCCCATTTCTCTCAATCGCTTCTCAAATTTTATTTTGCTGCTAGCTTCCCTGCCCTCAAATGATGTCCATCCCATATCACCTTGTACTCCCTGATTTGGTGTATTCCCGTGAGCTCCTAAAGCAAGCCTACCTATTCCACGTTGCTTAATTTCTAATCTTGCTTGAACTTCTGATCTCATGCACAAGACCGCATTGCCGAACGTCAGCCCAGGAACCATGACCCCTTTCCATATTCCTCTCACAACATCATGCCTATTGTAATTCCACAGTGCCCTATTTTTCATGACTGCTGCATTCCTGTTACCTTTAGTCGTCACGTATATTTCGTGTTCCCTCAGATACTCGGTCCCATTGCTTATCCATACGCCCAGATATTTGTATTTATCTGTTATCTATAGCGTGACCTCCTGTATTCTGAGCTCACTACCTTCGTTGTCATTGAAGATCATGACTGCTGATTTTTCCTTACTGAATCTAAAATCTAACCTATCTCCCTCATTACCGCAGATGTCCATCAATCTCTGCAAATCTTCCTTGTTGTTGGCCATTAGCACTATATCATCTGCGTACATTAATGCTGGTAGTGTCTGATCAATAAGTTTTCCTTGTTTGACTAAAGAGAGCTTGAAGCCCAGTCCACTTCCCTCTAATTTTGCCTCTAATCCTTGTAGGTACATCATGAATAATAAGGGTGACAGGGGGCACCCCTGCCTAAGCCCCCGTTTTATCTCTGCAGGCTTGGATACCTGTTTTTCTCACTTCATAACTACCTTGTTACCTTTATAGATTCCCTTTAAAAGATTAGTGACTACATGTTCCACGTCTAGTGTGTCCAGTATTCCCCACAATTCCTCTTGAACCACGCTATCATACGCTCCCTTGATATCCAAAAATGCTAGCCACAGGGGCCTGTGTTCCTTTTCTGCTATTTCGATGCACTGCGTCAGTGAGAACAGATTGTCTTCCAACCTCCTGTGTTTCTGAAACCCATTCTGCAGTTTCCCCCGCACCCCCTCATCCTCTATCCACGCCTGCAGCCTTTCCTTTATAACCTGCATCGCCAGCCTGTAGACCACTGATGTCACTGTTATAGGACGGTAGTTGTTTATGTCAGCTTTGTCCCCCTTTCCTTTATAGACCATGCTCATCCTGCTAAGTTTCCATCCATCGGGAACTTCACCATCGATTATTATTGTGCTCACTGCCTCTCTCAAAGCCTGCTTAGACTTCGGACCTAATGTCTTTATCAGCCTAATTGGAAAGCCACCTGGGCCTGTTGATGTACTACTAGGAACCCTTTTCTCAGCCCTTTCCCACACTTGTTGTGAAAATGGAGCCATTGCACCACTTGATTCGTCCTTGTCTATTGTGGTGCATAAAGTACTTCTTTGTTGAAATTTTTCTGTCACCCTTGTTCTTATATATTCAATAGCTTCGTCCCCTTCTAGCCTAGCACCTTGGGCTGTAGTTATAAAACTGTGCTCTAGGCTCGTCTCATTTCTTAGGGAGTTTAGATGGTTCCAAAATTTCGCAGCTGCCTTTCTATCTTTTTTATGTACTTCTGCCAGCCACTGAGCTCCCTTCCTTCTAATCTTTTCATTGATCAGAAGGGATGCATCCCTTCTACAGCTTAGAAAGGTTGCCCACTTTCTTTCAACATCATCTGTCGGTTCACCCCGCTGCTTAGCATGTCTGTGTTCCCTAGAGGCTTCCTGACGTTTTGCTATGGCTCTCTTAACTTCCTCATCCCACCAACTTTTGGGTTTGTGTCTTCTTTTCCGGGGTGACTTGTCACGCGTCTTAGCAAGCTCTACCTCAAAGAGTCTAATTAGATTCGTGTATGTCCACACTGTCTTATTATCCTCCGTGATTACTTTCTCAATTTGTTTAGTGGCTATTTCAATTTGCCTTTCTGGATAAAAATTTTCCTGTAGTTGCTCATCTTGTCTCCTTCCCACTTTCACTGCTCTTCCAAAACTTAGCTTGACACATTTGTGATCGCTACCCAGACTTCTGGAGCCACCTTCATCTATGTGCATTCCCCTGAGCTTATCATACATCCTATGTGACATCACTGCATAATCTATCGTCGACTGAAGCCTTCCTACCTCCCATGTTATTTGCCCTTCACACTTCTCGGTACTGTTGCAAATGATCAAATCAAGGCTTTCACACATATCCATGATCATTTTGCCTGTCGGGTCGGTATACCCATCTATATCTTCTATGTGCGCATTCATGTCTCCTAGTATAATTATCTCGCACTCTCTTCTTAACTCCTGAATGTCCTTTGATATACACTCTACCATTGTCTGGTTTTCCTCTCTGGCCTTTGCTCCCGTCCACAAGTATTCAAAACCAAGGAGTGTCATTTGACTTGCCACTTTCCCTTTTAGCCATAAATGTTCCTTGCACTCCTGCTTGACCCTTTGCCAGTCTGTACTTTTATGAATGAATGCCCCAATACCAGCCCCCTTTCTGCTGCCTTCTGTTCTATTACAATATACCCACGCGTAGTCCGGATTGTTCGGAGGTTGATCCATGTCCCTAAGATGTGTTTCTACAAAATCGTATACCATTGGCCTCTCTTCCCTTAGCTGTTCTTCTATCTCTTCCCACTTCAGCCTGTTCCTACCACCCTGCATGTTAATATACCCTATGTCTGAATTGGCTCGGCACTCGTGGCTACGTCTACTTATGCCCTGGACTCTACCTATCTTAGATATTGGTGCCACTTTGGAATCGTATCTGTCCATACCACCTGTCGAAGAGTCTCCCTGGTTGTTTTCCTCGTTACTAGCTATCCTGCACCCCGAAGGGCTCGCTTGCCCCCCAAAAAAGCTACTGCGCATCCTGCAAGTCGCCAACCCACCTCATGACCTAGCCGCCCGTAGAAGTGAATTCTGTCTCGTTGAAAAGCCCCCCACCTATGCACCTCTCTGTTTATTTCCACCACCTCAAAGCCTTTCTCTCAACTCATCCGCCATATCTCTTGGTTTGCGTTGACCACCGCTCTTTGCAGGTTGCTATCACGCACCGGTACCTCCGGTATCGTGCATATCACTACCTGCACCTTAGGAGAAGTGGCGAGCATGTCATCGACGCCTTTCGCCAGTGTGGCTGCTAGTCCTGCTGCATCTTCATTTAGGACATCGTTTAAACCGCCTGAAATTATCACGAGGTTGCGTCTATCAGCTGTCGTTTTGAGCTTTGCGCTCGCTTGCTTCATGACTGCTTTCAGCTTGCGTCCTGGGAACGCCCCTACTGCAACCCTCTTGTCACCTCTTACCCTCTCTTTGATGGCTTCTGTGCATCGATTTAAATTTGAGTCCCCGGCGATTATCACATGCTGTGACTTTTCTGCTGGAGCGTTCTGCACCTGGGGGCTACTTGCACCTGTGACGCCGGCTCTTTTGTTCCCTTCCTGCCTCACCACTACCTCGCTGAAGCTGGGCCTTGCGACAGTTGAACCGGCTAAACCTGTTTTTTCCAAACTTACTTGCTTTTCCTTCTCCACCGTTCTGGTTGCCGGTTCCCTACTGTTCTCTCCGTAGGTCGCTTCTTTGTTCAGCTTCGCTAGCGCTTCCTCGGTGGACTTCAGTCTTTCTCCCATTGCCCTCGTTTTCTCTTGCTCTGTCGCCAACGTAGTCTCGAGCTCGGCGATTCTCATCAGCAGTTCACTCTGGGCAACCATCATTTTCTCCATGTTTTCCTCGACCGCACATTGCATACACTTCACGTCAGCCTCTTCTCCATCCGCTTCTACGCTTGGGTCCACTTTCAAACCCACTCCACATCCTGAACACTTTACAGTCTTTTTAACCATGCCTTTCTGACACCAATTGTCCCTATACTCGATAGTTACTAAGCTCGAGCCCTGCACTACGGAAAAAAAAAAGAAAGTCTAAGCTCTACTACAAAAGTTTGCGTGTTCAATGTACGCGCACCTCCCCCACGGGGTGGCAAAAAAAAAAACAACAAAAAAATTCAAACACACACACCCGCACTAACTAATAAATACCTGGTGACTGGCCCCCGGAAAAGCCGTACCATAAAATAAGTGCTACGAAGATTTCAACCGCTGCCTTATAATTATAACGACAAGCTCAAAACGTGCGAAAAAACTTATCTGCGCAGTCGATCCGGAGCGCTCAAAAAACACGTCCATCCACCTTGACAGCCCGAACTGAACTTAGTTACATACAACAGATGTGCCCCCTAGCGAGGCGCAGTTGAAACAAAAAGCTTCTGCAATTTCAAAGCTAATGGCGCGAAATGGACCAATGACCGTTGTTTCTGCTGTGGCTCCCGCTGCTTTCGCCTGCTGCTTCTAGCGCAGTAACTCCAGGAAACGTTGTGCACGGTAACAGTGACGTGAATCGGTCAGGTTGGTCCGGTTCTTGAGGCGGGTAATTTTGAGTTCACTAACCCAATGGGGACCACGAAAACTTGATTTTATTTCAAAATAGGCCCTTCCTTGGCACAAAAGTAAGAGGTTTTTGGACCGCCGTATCAACAGTCAAAGTCGACTTAATACTTGTCTTTAGTGTCCCTTTAAACTGTATTCACATGCTGGACGGGATCATGGACGGATCAACTACGCGACACGTGATCTAATGCGGATCTCTCCGCGGCCAGCCAGCATTAACATGACTGGGGAGAATTCACGCTAGAAGCAAGGATTTCGGCATTGTTCTCCGAGGATCCCAGCAGTGATTTGGGCTTCCGTCATTTCACGAATCGTTGCTCGTGGACCGAAGCAGGAACGGCTGACGAATGATGACGTAGTGCGCGATCTTCAAGCTCGAATCACGATTTGGTCCGTCCTGGGAACACAGCTTTACGTACACTCTTAGCCAAATCCTGGCTAGACTACACGCCTGCAGGCAGAAAATGGAGTCAGATTAAGCTACTTCTACGCGACTCTGTAGCCGTGTCCCAGAGAAACCGGCCCGATTCGAAGTGGTCTTGGGAATAGGCGGAGTTTTAAATCAAATTTAGTTTGGCACGATACGGCCTGCGGTTGGGCTTGACCTTTCCTTAGGTGAAAAAAAAACACGCCTTATTTTACGCAATCGAGAGTGCTTTCTCGCTGATGATAGGGAGGGTATTATGACTATAGGTAATTAGATAACGATAAGTGCCAATATCATCTACTTCTGCGCGAATAACATGCAAGGCACACTGAGAACTGGAATCGAACTCGGTACCGCATGCACGTGAAACAGATGTCTTACACAGCGCCACCGCACAAAGGCGAGTTTTTTTTTTTGGCGGGGTATATATTTATCAAGTGGCTTTTTGCGAACCGTTCGCGAGACCTTAAACTTTTTCGTGCCATATGCATTTGTTTGCGCATGCATTTTATCAGCAAACAGTTTGTAGAGCTTCGTAAACTCGAGAAAACCACGGTGAGCGCTTTCTGTTCCGAATTCGGTTCATGGTGCGCCGGTCCACAAGAACGTATAACATGTGTTCGTGTGTAATTTTAGTGCTTCCACGTGAACCGCAGGTGTTACGCTCACCGATATTCGCGGACGAGGCTGTGTTCGGCTGTGGAAACCTACGTATGTTTTTCGCACGTGCGTGTGCTTTCCGCTTGCGTGCCCGTCACTGAACGGGTCTGCGTAAGCTGAAGCCGGCTCCGGGCGCCAGGCTGGCGCATCAGAGGCGGCGGCCTCTCCTTTTAGGGGCGAAGCTCCTTATGGCGTGGCTTCGGCGTTCCTCGTATGTAACCACCAGTGGCACATACCCGAAATAGGTATAACACTTGACCTCCAAGGTGGTGCCAGTGAGAGATTTCTTCTGTGCGTTGTTTAACAATAAAAAATAGTGCTCAATGTACATGCCAATGGCTGCTAATGGGGAATGAGAGACATGAGCATTCGGCTTTTAGTCAACGCGCACGCTGCGATCCCCATTAGCAGCCATTGGCATGTACATTGAGCACTATCGGACAAGAAAGGGATGCTACATTATACTCGCTGGCTATAACCTCCTTAGCTTTAGAAAGGTTTAGCGAGCGTTGGACGGTCACACAGATGGACGCATGGACGGACAAATGCTTCGCCCCACTCTCCATCATGCACTCCGTGGATATGCTGCCATTTTTTCTCTGTTTTTTTCTTCTTGCACCCTCTTTTACCAGCTATAGGCAGTACCTCCGCGTCGCGCAGCTGTCACGGGTATTTTTATTGCTGGGCTTCCTATAGACAGGTTTTTAGTCAGTACTTAGGAGCGTGCCGCCTATATGCCGTTTGTTATCCGTCACCTGACTGAAAGTGTACTGACCTGCTGTTGCTCGGCTGCACTGAAATATAACGATGGAAGTTGCTTACAGCCGGCGTCGTCAACGCCCCGTAGCATTAATATTTTCGAATGTTACTGACGTCTACCCTTGCACGAAAATACCCACAGTACGTCGTTCTATAGGCAAACATTTATGCACTAAAGGGACCCTGTCACACTTTGCTAAGTATTTTCAAATGGCCCATTAAAGAACTTCGTTGCCTCACCAATCGACTGCCGGAAGCATTTTTATAATCCGCGAAGTAAGGGCAGAGCTAGAGATTTGCCGCAAGCTTTAAGCACTTTCTCTCTCCTTCCGCCCCAGTGGAAGCGCTGACAGCTGTGCAGGGGCGGTGATGGCAACGAACCGAGAAAATGCGCCCCTTCATCAGCACGCGTGATGATGTTGGCATTTTCGTTTAGATGAGAAGCGGCTTACGGTCAAGCTCAATTAGGTGTGCGTGGCCACCTTACTGCACATGCAGAACAGCTGACCCAGGAACTGTCAGAAAGCGCTGATACGTTAGCGCGTTCTGGCCTGTGTAAGGGGCTGAGTAAGACGCTGTGGCCCCTCCCACTTACACTCTATTAGCAATCATGTAAGGCGTCGGGGAACGGGGTTCTGCAGACGTGCGATGAGCCTGTGCACGTGGTCCTGCGTCGCGGGGCGATGAAACCGCGTGGCGTGTTCCAACGAAAGTTCGGGACGTGTAACAGCAACAAAAAAATGGCAGCATATCCACGGAGTGAATGATGGAGAGGGGGGCGAAGCATTCGTCCATCCATTCATTCTTGCTTCCGTCCATCCATGCGTGCATCTGTGTGGCCGCCCGTGCGTCCATCCGCCCGTCCATGCGTGCGTCTGTTCGTGTGTCCGTCCCTGCGTTCGTCCATGCATCCGCCCCTGCGTCCGTTCATGCGTCCATCCATGCATCTGTCTGTGTGTCCGTTCGTCCATCTATTCAACACTCCAAGTACCACCATCTCGCATCTTTTCATCATATATTCCCCATATAGAAGCGCCGCCATCCAGCGGACATTCCAAGGACTAAACGAGAGCTGGCACACGCGCAATTTCTTACGGCTTGCGCTTCGGGTCTACTTCCCACCTTTAACCCCCTCGAGTTCATGGTATATACTAGTTCACTGTACACATGGTACTGCGGTCCAACGCTCGCTAAACCTTTCGAAAACCAGGGAGGTTACGCCTAGCGAGTATAACGTAGCAACCTTTTCCTGTCAGATAGTGGTTAATGTACATGCCAATGGCTGCTAATGGGAAATGAGAGACAGGAGAATTCGGCTTTTACTTTCTTACGGCTTGCGCTTCGTATCTACTTCCCACATTTAACCACCTCGAGTTCGTGGTATATACCAGTTAATTGTATTCATGGCGCCGCAGCTCAACGCTCGCTAAACCTTTCTAAAACTAAGGAGGTTACACCCAGCGAGTATAATGTAGCAACCCTTTTTTGTCAGATAGTGCTCAATGTACGTGCCAATGGCTGCTAATGGGGATCGCAGCGTGCGGGTTAACTAAAAGCCGAATGCTTCTGTCTCTCATTCCTCATTAGAAGCCATTGGCATGTACATTGAGCACTATTTTTTATTGTTCAATAACGCACAGAAGAAATCTCTCACCGGCACCACTTTGGAGGTTATACTTGTTACATACTACAATGGCTACGAGGGACGAATGGGTGGCTGCATGAAAAGCTTCGCCCTTAAAACGACAGTGAACTGATGGTGTGCTCCCCTTGGCAGGACGCGTTAACATCGGGCAAGATACCCGCGATGAACAGAACTTTTAAGTCGGCCCACTGACTTCTTCACACGCTGCTTATGGTTTCCTGTAGTGAGAGATAATTTATTTTTTTTGTTAAAAGGTTTGATTTACATTCAGTGTGACCGAAAGCAAGCGTGCGGGCACGTGGCGGTATCCCGCAGCAGCCACAGTAACCAGGCCGCTGAGAAGGCTAAAATTCAGCCGTTGGTCGTGGATTTAGGGTTGCTGAGGCGCCCATTTAGGTTTAAGGAATCAATTTTGGAGAGAATAAAGGACAATTTCTAGGTGACTTTGAGAGCTAATTACTAATTACAGGCCTCGTGCTATGCTGTACTGTTTGGCTCGTGTGTTCTGAGGAGCCTCGAATATAGATGGGCAGCGTTTTTTACCATGCTTAAAAAGGGTTGCAGGGCGTTAGGAGAAAGGTGAGTGAGTTGACGCAGCTGGTCATTCGTGTTTTTTTTAAGGCGCCGTACGTATGAAGAATGTTGTCATTTTTTAAATGAGTATTGATACTATTCTGAGGCACTTCAAAAAAGACATTCTTTAAAGCTTCTGTAGTGTTCACTATCAGCGTCCTCCTACACCGCAGTCAGACCGCGCGTATAAAATACATTTCTTGAAGTTTAAAATTTTCTCAGCCAAGTATAAGCAAGCTGGCCTCACAGCATCGCATAATACCACGACAAGTGAACACAGCTGCAATATATTTGGTTTGCGAAGTCTGCAGCCTTTGTTTCTGAAATCACTGTCAGAGTTTCTGGACGACGATTTGGTCGTTGTTGTTTAAAGGGCCCTGCAACACTTCTTCGGCATGGTCAGAAAACGCTGCCGATCGGAAGTAGAGGGTCCCGACAACACGCGAGCTAAATATTATAACGCAGCACGCGGCCTGGAATTCACAATAAATGATCAAATTCAGCTAAATATAGCTTTGTTTTCTCTCGACAAATCACGGAAAATAAGCCCAATAAGCCCATAACAATGCGCGCTTGGTTGTTACAGAGGTCACCGCGAGAGGTCGTCACTTGTCCACGCAAGGGGGCACGCGCGTGAACAAAAATAAAAAAATAAAAAAGGTCAAGGTCACAAGGTTTGAGTGACGTTTTTTGTTTGCCCCTTCCATCCCTCCCTGCTCAGCTTCCAGCGCTTCCCTCGGGACGAGAGAAGAGAGTATGTGATTGCAGCATGTGACTTATCTTTGTAACTCCGCTCGTACTGGACAGATTATCAAAATTCTGGCGGCATTCAATTTGCGAGTTCATACACTTTTTAAGTGAATTGACATTTTTTCAAGTGAATTAACTCCATGGTTAGTCAAAAAAGTGTTTCAGGGCCCCTTTAAGTGAACCACTTTTTACTGACAGCAAACTTGCAGTGGTCGCTACTATGTCGTGAGTTGCAGTTTTCCTGTGACGTCAAATTTGAATTGATATGTTTCTGCGAGACCACCCCCTCGATACCGAACCAAAATCACTGTGTTAAAATAATGATAATAAAAATAAAATCAATACGCTCTCAGGACCTACGTAACTTATTTAAGCGTTCTCAACACCCGCCTTTTTATATAGAGCAAACGCCCAAAAATATTTTGTATTCGTGTCAGTACTCGTTTGATAGTACTCTGGGCTTTGAGAAGAACGTACCAACTGGAATCCGTTAAAAAAATTAAAACTTCGCAGGCTGGCCGAGCACATATCTATGGACACAGCCGCTGCGCTTAACTACAGCCTTGACTTGGACAGCGAGAAAGACAGAGACCATCCTCTGGTGAAAATCTCTCAGTGCCATCTTCATAAAGAATGCTGGTTGGCGGGCTGTCATGTTGTGTAAGTACCTCGCTTGCCACTCAATTTCGTGGATAGACCGCGCGCCCTTACTTGAGAGCGTTCAACTCTTTAAAGCAAAGCTCTTGTAGCTCGTCGTATTTCGGGCGAAGTCACACAAACACTAAAACACAAAGACACTCATGATATACAGGACGCATGATCTCCTCGTCCTTTGCTTCATCTTTGTCGTCGGGCTCACCTTCTGCTTCACTCCCAAAAGCAAAACCGCCAATTTCTCTGTGGCGGGATGCAGCAACTTTGGTGGGCGAGACGACGAGTACTAAGAGAAAGAGAGAGAGAGAAAGAAAAAATAGAGAGAGAGTACAGAGATAAATATAAGAGAAAAAGAGGTGTTCTACGAGGGGAGGGGCGATTCTTTCGTGATGCGAGATTCGAAATCGCGTATCCACCATCCGAAGACGAGGACTGTCAGGGCAAAGCATAGCCTTGTGTAGTATTGTAGGGAAAAGGACCGTAAATGGGAAGTGCGGAAAAGCGGAAAATACGCGCGGGGGGGGGGGGGGTTCAAGGAGGAAAACAAGAAGAGAAGAGAGTACAATATGCGATAGTAAGCAAGAGAAAAGGAGATACAGAGAAAACAAAAGGCACGAAGAAAAAGACAGAGAGGACCAAGGAAAGACAGTGAAAGATAGCGAGGGCAAGAAAAAGAGATAACAACGGTAAGCGAGTAGTAGAGAAGTAGAAGGAACAAAATTGAAGATAAGAAAGATAGGAAGTTCAAGAAAGAAAATAAAGACAGGAAGAAAAGAAATGGAGAGGCGAGGGGGAGAAGAAAAGGGTGCCACCTCATCCACTGCTGCCTTACCCTTCTCGCCACAAATTCGGCACAAATTGCCCTGCTTCTTCGACAAGAGGACTCCCGTTGAACAAAAACAAATTAAAGACTTGTGGTCTTGTGCGCGATTCCTAGCAGCTGTTACTCCGTACGATACACAAAAAAAACTTTTAGCTTTTAAGTTGTACACCGATGAGTGATACACCACACAACTGAGAGCTGACTGATTCACACTTTGAGCTGAACTTATCCAGCATGCCGAGCAAATATCGGTATGCAACAAGTAAATATCGGTTCTGCGTACTGCTTGTAACCAAACACTATCTCTACAGTTCTGATGCCCAGGATCTACAAGGTCTTGAAACCTAACTACCCGCCTAAAGCAAACATCGACATATTCAAGGCATTTGTATCGCATCTGGTTCAAGAGCGGGAGTCAAAAACTAAGGTAAATGCACAACGGAATGAAGAAGTAATTTCACTTATTGCTGATATGGCTTAGTGCGGAGAATTTCGTATAAATAACCCATCTCGAGGAAATTTGGCAGTGTGATGTGCAAAGTATGTCATTCCACGTATTTTATTGCACTTGATTGTTTATATTAGAATGCAAAGTATCTAAAAAGATTTCCATAAAAAGACACGAAATTCGTTCGCGATAACACAATATAGGTGGTTAAAAACACCTACATTGGAAATTACAAATAACCACGCGTCCCAGTAGCACTCCGACAAAAAAAAAATAACGAGAGCGTAGTTTCCGCTGTTGCTTATGGTTTGGTGGCCATGGATAACGCTACATTTTTCCAAAGCAGCTACTCTGTTTGTAAGTAGAGATCAGTGAATTACCTGCCGATAATCGTTTTCCTCGTCTTCTAAAACTTCACCACCAGAAAGAAGACGATTTCCTGCAGCTGTACTTGGATGCTGAGTACCAATCGGAGATCGCTGAAGACGGGAAACAAAGCAGGGATGAAAGAAGAGGTAAGCCATGCACCTGTTGGTCGGCTCGATATTCTAAGACAATGAAGCGATGGTACATAATGATATCAGAAATATTAGGCTAAACGCGCAAACGTACTCCCGTGACAACGAGAAGAGTGGCTATCAGTATATACAGGCGTGTTTACTTATGTGCATACCTAAAAAGATGTACAGCACACACACACACACACACACACACACACACACACACACACACACACACACACACACACACACACACACACACACACACACACACACACACACACACACACACACACACACACACACACACACACACACACACACACACACACACACAAACAAACACACACACACACACACACCACACACACACCCCCCCACACACACGAACGCGCGCACACACACACACACACATGCACACACACTGTTGCGCATGCGTTTATATTAACATAAAATTGTATAATTTGTGTGTTTAGTTGTTGTACTGTTGGAAAATCGGAAGATCGAACAATGCATTTAACGACGTCTTGTAATCAGTGTGTTTTACATTGTTTGCAACTTGATCTTATCATGTAGCTTTATAAGCGTTATCAACTTATCCTGCTGATGTAGCACAATGTTATTCACATATTGACATCAATTTTTGTGAGTTATGCCAAGTCATTAACACAACCCTAAGCGGAACTGATCGGAAATAATTTTTTTTCCAGAAATGACACTGGACGGAATAACTGGCCACGGAATCGTATTCTTCATTGGTGGTGTGGAAGGTAACATGATGGCGGTTACAATGACTGCCTACTACCTCGCCCTCCACCCCCACTTACAGGACCGGGTCCTCGAAGAAGTAGACAAGGTGGTTTCTGAGGTAGGTTGTTGCAGTATATCTGTAAATTTCAGTAAGAGAGGCCATACGACATTTTCCGAGTTGCCCAATTACTTCATTTAGGAAGTTTATTTATCCATTAATCAACTCCAACCAAGTGTTTTGGAATACGTTGGAAGGAGTTTAGAGAGAACTGCCCTTTCATTTAGCGCTTTCTATCTCTTTTCATAGCAGTGGGTGTACTGAAAGCAGCGCAGAAGGGGCACGTCAAGGGGTAAAACGCTATATCGGTTGGTCAGCGCATGTAACGACATTGAGAATTTTTTTTGTTTTTCTTTCTGTTTCATGGAATGCGCTGCTTACTTTCAGTATATTATCGTGAGCGCATTGGTATATTTGGTATTGTATACTGTGTGTAAGAGTGCTTACTGTGTGTAAGCACTCTTACCGTGACATGACGCTTGGTACGCGAAAAAACGATTGGGAAGAAAACGTGTGTGGATACGCCTCCGTGAGATTGCCGCACCGAACTTACTCACTCCTCGTGACGTAGTAAACTTTGAAGGCGTCTGCTGGGTTTTGCGTAGCTTCTACTCAATAAAAAATGAAATACATCGTCATCTCTGGGTGCCATATAGACCTAGCATACGAAGTTTCAGAAATTTTCATCGATTCGATGTCACGAACATACGAAAAAAATACACTTTTCAATTGGTTACGCCAGGCGCAGTTATTTCGGAACGAAATTTAATAATGAAACTTCAACCTTGATTTCCTGTACTAGTAAGCCATAAAGTCATCACAGCGTAACTCATGGCATTCGACTTCTCGAAGTGCAGTTTATCAATCTAAACCAAGTCGCTATTTGTCCTCAGTGTCCCTTTAAGGTTTCACAACGTAGACGAGAGGTGAGAATTGTCTACCGTAACGAGGGCAAATAAACCTAATTGTTTTTTTTTTTCAGTAGTGGTTCTATATCAACTTGATGTCCTTTTTTACGATGGGGTTTCCATGTGAAAGGCGCATACTATGCATTATCGGGCACATTAGGGTTGTGTAATACGTGAACGATTTTGTCAGCTTCGGCGTGTAACATAGCGTGCGCTGCATATAACCTATACGTTCAAGGGCTTTTTGATGGTACTTAAATTCGAGGGGACCAAGCGATATGACGCGCGAAAAATCCTGCCATCTCCACTGAAGTGAATGATGGTGGAGGACCTTGCTCGGAACTTGTCCTGGAGAACCCGTGAATGTTCTGTACAAGTCCTCTACCATCACGGTGTCTGTATATACACCTGCATATACAATGCTTTATTATACACGTATTGACGCAAACTATATGCACTAATATACACACCAGCTGTAATCATATGCGTATCGATGCAAATATATACGAGGATTGCATTACTGATCACAAAGCTGTGGGACGCGTTTTCGTTTGATGATTACAATGGTGTGGTTGGTGAGGTATGTGGCGAGGGGATCTTGAATTAGAGGTTTCAATTGAAAGTGTGAGAAGGCAATGTCCCTAAAGGTCCCGAGTCGAGGTTCTCTTGCCTCTACTTGCGTGCCGCCTCCGCTTCACGGGCTCTCAATTCTAGGCCCGCCTGTCGACGAGCCTGCTTCGCAGCCTAAAGCACACATAATGCCTTGCAGATGTGTAGTGGGCACATAGCTTATCAGCAGAATGACAAATGGCTTACATTGGCTTAATGGGTGCTTCCCTGCTTCAAGAAGGTTACGGTGGGCGTGTAGTTGATACATTGCAAAGCTGCGCCTCTAGCGTGAATGCCAAGGGAGATGCCCCAAGCATAAGAAGCTTGGCGAGCAGGCTCCCAAACGGACTAAGTAAATAAGCATATTCAAGTGCTGCATTTTTCCAAATGCAGTTGGAAGAAACTTGAGCGCTAAAAGCTGCTGTTAACAACCTGAAATAGGTCCGAAAACCGCAAACACAGGGCACGGACTTGACTTGAAGGCCCACGTGGCGCCTGATTTACATGTTCATGTTAGATGAGCAGGAACGTATAAGTAGAATGAAGATACTTGAAATAACAGGTTATCAGAATAAATAATGACAAAATATGTGAACAGTGAAAAAAAAGTTGAACGTTATAGAATGCAGTAGAAGCTTCAATCAGGAATATAGCACAAAAGACAATAAAGAAATATATCTCATTCACACAAAACAAAAAAAAATACCTTTTGAGAAGAGAATAACAAAAATTGCGTCTGTATACACACACGCGCCTGCTTATGCATGCTATATATACATATATACACGTCTCTACAAACATAGATAAATATGTACAATAAATGGCAAAAAATATTGCCTGCATAAAATATAGCAACGTGAAGCATGTATGAAGACTCAACGATTTAGCTTCTAAATGTTTACTAAGAATAATGAACAGATTTCAATAGAAAATGCTTTTGCATGTATCCTAATGAGAAAGTACTCATACCGACAAATTTAAAAATATTTGATGCTTTAATCTTATGTGGGTGTCCCAAGAGCTTTGTGCTGATTAAGAATAATTGGAAAATTGCACTTCAAGGACTGCAATTTATAAAATAAGTGCGGGAACATGGTATGAGCCATAGGTCAGTGGAGCGAGTGCGAGAATAACTGTCCTGCTGAAGCGATGCATCGTAGGTCATAAAATCCTTATTAGACGGCGAAGACACATAAAATGAACGCATAACACGAAATGCGTAGAGGTGATGTATACTCATTATGTTGTACGACAAGATATAACATGCTGTGGAAATCAAGTAATCAATATTGGCAGTGTTGCGAACGGCTTTCTTTTGCAATAAGTACATGCTCGCAATGTTTCGTTGGGTAGTAGTCAATCATACCAAACTATTATAATTATTCTGTGATGTGAAGAGTGCATATTATTTTTTTAATTTGCTTGCCTTAGAAAAATAAGAGGGCAATGGGCAACGTGAGCTCCTCCGCTCGTTGAAAGCTTTTTGCAGAAATTTTCGAGGCGAGTGTCGACCTAATGACAGACTCGAGCAAAGTGTAAAGCGAAGAATTTTAGATTAATTAACAAATTAAATCCTGTGTACGTTGCAGTAAATGCATCTTGCTGCGAATGAACCAATTTATTTTTGGCGCGAAAAAAATACTTCCGTTTTAGTTTGAATAGTTTTTGGGCAGTTGAAATGTGAACAGAATACTAGTTTTTCAAGGATGGGATAGTTGTGACGCTAAAACGTTTTCATCAGTTCCGGACAGCAGGGTAGGGCTGCCACCTGCATAGGTAATAAATTTTGAGCTTGCATCAATACTTACATTATCGTTAGTGTATACGTTAAAGAAAATATGACCAAATGCTTTCTTGGGGTACGCCATAATTTACGAACGATAGTGTCCGGTACACACACACGGACTCTTGTTGATGAGTTATGAACGGAGTTGCTTACCACGAACTCCATGATCTGATAGCTTTAGTAGAAGAATGTTCAGTAAATCAAAAGATTTACTATTAGAAATGAAGAAACCGGGAGCTGTAAGTTTATCTTCCGTGCTTTTCAGCACACACTATTTGAGAGTTGATGAAGCTTTTTCGATGGAACGCCCTTTCCGAAAACCAAACTGCGCGTCGGAAAGTAAATTTATTTTGACGAAGAAGCCGTGCCGCCGAAAGGACAAGCTTTTTTTCTAAGCTTTTCAAATAATTGAAATCACAGATAGTAGTCTCTAATATCTGTCGCCATTAATATTGCCACCTTTGTAAATAACAGGCACCTTGGATTTTTCCACTGCATAAAAAAAATTTACCTCATGGATGAGCGAGATGAAATATAATGTGTATGAGTTGCCTAATACAACATAATATTGCCGAAAAGAGTGCCATTGAAGTCTCTTCATTCACATAAAATATTTATGTATAAAGAAAACCTTATAAGTTTAATGGAATATTTTTTCAGGGTGGCATTACCTACGACACTCTGCAGCGGATGCCTTTCCTTGAGGCGTGCCTCAAAGAGGCACTACGACTGGAAACCCACGATGCTATGTGAGCTGAATGAAAACGTTCCTTCGAAGAGCCTCATGTCGGACGCAATTTCAGTACAGGCGAAAGTGCTTGAGGCCCATGCACTTAGATTTAGAATTATGGTATAGAAGCCCAAGTGGTCACAATTTCCAGAGCCCCACACTACAGCGTCCTTCATAATCATAAGCGTAGTTTGGGGCTCTAGTCTTCAAGAATCAAAATAATATAATTATGCACAAAACACCGAAATACGTACCCACCTGCATTATGCACATGTAACTCAACTTCCTTGATGGTATACAGTCATGTTACTTCGGCTATTTTTTCGATTCAACGGTATCGCAGAACAGAACAGTGTGTCAATCTGCTGAGCAGCCTCTAAAAAATGTATTTTGTATAAAAGTGCGGGGGGGAGGGTATATTGCAAGAGTCGAGCCGCATAATGCTTAACTTTAATGTGTTAAAAGGAACGGTGTTTTATAATCAGCCAACTACGCTGCAAAATAGAAATCGGATATTGAGGAGCAGGAGCATGAGATGTGTGCAATTTGCAAGAGAAGGACACAAGCATACTGGCACGCAATTTATAAGGCATAAGGATTTTCAGTTTCAGTTTCAGTTTCAGTTTTATTGAGCAATTTCTTCACAGAGTTGCGAAAAAGAAAACGCAAGGATAAGAGCAAAAAGCTGCCATGTTAGCAGCTTGACGAGGCTCCTACCCCTTTTCACTTGGCATTACAAAAATCCGCAGAGCACAAAACATGAAAAAACAATTTGTCGTCGATTTTCAAAACTTCAAGAAATTAGGAAATAAAAAGAATATGCATCAAAATTACATCAGTTTCAGGTTTACATAAAATAAGTAAACCACAAAGAGAGAAAAACAACAAAAAACAAAAGAAAACAGCGCGCGGTCAATCATTTAATGCCATTTTCACACCTACCTGTGTAAAAATGGCATTAAATTTCAGATTTTACTTTTACGTTTCGAAACGCTAATTTTTAAATCTCGCACAGATATACACGCCTGTGCACCGAAGAGACCACCGTGGCCGGCATCTGCTTCAAGCCAGGCATGTGTGTTGACATTCCATTGGCAGGCATTCACCACGACGCCGAGTACTTTCCTGAGCCCGAGAAGTTCAATCCAGAAAGGTAATAAAATTGCGCGATTGCTTACATTTGTTCGAATTAAAGGACATTTGTCAGAACGGATTCGCCTACGCATACTATTTACAAGAGCAGTATTTGTAGCCGATTCTTTCCATAAATACTTTCGTTCATGCGTCACATGTTCCTGATGAAGCAATAAACACCATCAGACAATGGCGTTAATTTTGCTTTTGGTAGCTCCATCAATTCACCAGACGCGTCACAGTACAGCAGGCGCCAAGCTGCGCCAAGATGCGACAAGTGCACCCGTCACATGTCAGTCATGTCAACACAAGGTTCTGACAGAATACCATTTTTTTCACTTTGATTGTCCTAGCTGCTGTACCGAGAGTTCATCACGTGAGCCCATAAAAGCGGCTGCATTGTATCATACCTACTTACTCTGACGAATGCCGTGCCATGGCCGAAACGTTAGTAAAGACAATTTCCTTTTCAAATGTGCTATTTGCAAGTTCATTCAATATATATATATATATATATAAGGTCGTAGGTTCGATTCCTGCTCACAGTTGGTAATTTTTTCATCCACTTTTCTTTCTTCTTATTTACATTCCATTGGTTCTAATAACTTCCCCTGTACATTCCTTGGCATTACTGTCTGTTATATCTCATTAATATTGTGTTAAAACACGGAAAAAACGAGCCCTTAGGTATACACTTCTTTCCCTTATCTATATATATATACATATATATTGTGAGCATTATTCATACGCGTCATCTTATCGTATGTACATCCTCATCATCATCAGTCTGATCTGTGTTGTGGGGCAAAGACTAGGCAAGTAAAAGAAGTGTCTTGCAGCCAAAACGTTGCCTTGCAAGTGGTGGAGAGTGCTTTCCGATCCCCTGGTCCTCTCCCTGCAGCGCTTTTTCGTTATCTTCGACTACAAACCATCCCTGGAGCTCCTGTCGGGTCGCCGTCTGCGCAGTCAGCCTACGGTCATGTCGCAAGACGAGCACCACAACACGGCTCCATCCACCCCGCCTGCACCACTGGGCATGCCTTCTTGGACTGTCACCGCCCCTCAAAAAGATCCCCCGATGTTCGCCGGCCTTCGCGGTGAAGACGTTGAAGACTGGTTGGATGAGTATGACCGTGTGAGTGCGCTTAACTATTGGCATGATTCTGTGAAGCTGTCCCGCGTGCCTTTCTATCGACGGATCTGACGGCTGTCGCTAAGACATGGTTTCTCAACCATCAGCTGGATTTCCCAGAGTGGCCTACCTTTAAGCAGCAGCTCCGTCAGATATTTGCCAACCCTTCTCTACGTGCAGACATTGCCAAACAGAAGCTTGCTGAACGTGTCCACCACTCCGGTGAATCCTATACATCGTACATTCAAGATGTCCTCGCCCTATGCCGTCGCGTCGACAGCTCCATGGCGGAGCATGACCGCGTTCGCCATTTGCTCAAGGGCATAGGTGCCGTCGCATTTAACGCTCTGGCGGCAAGGAACCCGACCACGGTCGCCGATATCATCAGTACGTGTCCGCGACTCGATGACCTTCAACTTATACGTTTATAACCGGAAACAGCAGATATCAGGCCAACGCATGACGGTGAGCTCCGTGCGTTGATACGGTCTATGATCCACGAGGAGCTGCAACTCCAAGCCACCTCGTCATCTTATGAGCTCCGCATGACGCCTTCTACAGGCAGTGTCCGCAACATTGTGAGGGAGGAACTAGCGTCCATGACGTGTGAGGAAGTCCCGAGCTCGCATACCACTCCAAAGCCGACGTACGCTCAGGTGGTTGCAGCGTCACCTCCTCAGCAATCTCCGCAGTATGGGTCAACTATGCATCCTTCACTGAATGTACTCGCCCCAAGAGCAACGCCTCCTTCGTTTCAAGCCTGGCGTCCATCTCGACCTATTTGCTATTATTGCGGAATACGCGGCCACATCTCACGGTTCTGTCGTCGACGTCAACAAGACGAAAGGCGTGGCTATGGTGACTTCGAGAGGGATGAGTTTGCCCCCTATCCACAACATCGCCACCCATACCAACTTTGCCAACGCCGCTCACCCTCTCCACAGCACTTCGATGCAGCCAGTACCTTCCGCTCCTCGCGCCGTCACTCCCCGTCACCTATGCGCCGTTCTTCGTCACCACTTCGTCCGGCTACCACGGCGTCTGATCATCGCCTGGAAAACTAAACAGTGCAGCTTCAGGAGGGAAAGCTGCATTTGGCGGACTGCATCGAACTCCCCCGGAACGCCCCTCAAATGTACTTTCAGTGTGTGTTGAGGGTATATGGACTGAAGCCTTGGTGGTCACAGGTGCATCGCTCTCAGTTATTAGTGTGGACTTGTGTTCCCGTTTGCGCAAAGGGAATACACCGTATGATGGCCCTCCCCCTCGCTGTGCTAATGCGCTTTTTGTTCAGCCTTCTGGTGTTTGCACAGTACGAGTTTTTATTGAGGGCATGCTTCATCATATACAGTTCCTTGTTCTGTCATCGTGTACCAATGTGCTCATTTTAGGATGGGACTTTCTCTCCTCAGCTTCAGCCGTGATATCTTGCCGTCAGAGGGTCATTCACATGTCAGATACTGCGTTTTCGTCTGATAACTATGCCCATAGCCAGCGTTTCGTCACCGCTGATGACTGTTTTATTCCTCCAAGTAATGAGCATATTCTGACCCTGATATCAGAAAAGATCGATACTGGTGATGTGTTCCTAGCACCATGTGGACGCTACCTCTGTGGTGGACTTACCATCGCTCCTAGCCTGGTGCGCTTTCGTGATGGCAGAGAATTAGTTACGGCAGTTAACCCCACTTCATTGCTTGTTGCACTGCCCCAGTGCACCAGTGTGGTTTGCTTCACAGATACCGAACCACTTTCTCTGGTGCCCCTTCACAGAGACTCGCCATCTTTCTCTACGAGTACTGATGACCAGGCTACAACGGCTGCTTTAAAAGCCACAATAAATCCCGATCTCACGTCAGCGCAAAAGCAAGAACTTTTGGGTATGCTTCAAAAACACAGCGCTTCATTAGATGTATATTCCAAGCTTCTGGGTCGCACTTCTGTCGTCATGGATTGAATTGAAACTGAAGGCAATACAATCGTACGCCGCCGCCCATGTCGAGTGTCGTCCGCAGAGCGCAAAATCATCGAGGACTACGTTGCTGATATGCTCCAACGAGATGTTATCCGGCCTTCGTCCAGCTTGTGGTCATCACCTGTGGTACTAGTCCGAAAGAAGGATGGTTCGGTCCAATTATGCGTCGATTATCGAGCACTCAATACGATCACGCGCAAAGACGTCTACCCGATGCCACGAGTCGACGATGCACTTGACTCTCTGCAAGGCGCTGAATTTTTCTCCAGCCTTGATTTACGGTCTGCTTATTGGCAAATACCTATGCACGATGCAGACAAAGAAAAAAACTGCCTTTGGAACACAACCAGGCTGTACGAATTCAACGTAATGCCATTCGGTTTATGTAACACTCCTGCCACGTTTGAACGCATGATGGACACAGTTCTACGCGGCCTGAAATGGAAAACATGTCTCTGTTATCTAGATGACATCTTCATTTTCTCCTCTTCTTTTCGCCAGCATCTTGACTGTTTGGACGAAGTTTTGACGTGTATTTCTAGTACTGGACTTCAGCTAAACACAAAAAATGCCATTTCGCCAACAAGAACATCAAAATGCTGGCCCACCTTGTCAGCAAAGATGGCGTTCGTCCGGATCCTGACAAGCTTGCTGCCGTGATACGCTTCCCTCGGCCAGAAAATCAGAAACACCTACGCAGTTTCCTGGGCCTGGCATCCTACTTCCGCCGCTTCATTAGTCATTTTGCTGCTACCGCGTCGCCACTGCACAAGCTGGTGACATCCGGATCAACTTTCGCTTGGAACGACGACTGCGAGCGTGCCTTTCAAGCCCTCAAGAAGCTTTAACGTCCGACCCTGTTCTGTGCCATTTGGACGAGAATGCACCTACATGTCTGCACACCGACGCGAGCGGCCATGGCATTGGTGCAGTTCTTCTACAGCGGGATGCCACTTCATTGGAAAGAGTTATAGCGTATGCTAGTCGTGCTCTTACGGCTGCTGAACAGAACTACTCCATAACTGAGCATGAGTGCCTCACTGTCGTTTGGGCCATACAAAAATTTCGACCGTATCTTTACGGACGCCACTTCACAGTGATTACAGACCACCACGCCTTGTGCTGGCTGTCGACACTGAGAAACTTGTCTGGTCGCCTCGGTCGTCGGGTGCTCCGCCTGCAAAAGTACGATTTTGACATCATCTATAAGTCTGGCAAAAGACAACAAGATGCAGATGCTCTCCCTCGCTGCCCCCTTCCACTGTCATCAGCAAGTACGTCACCTGATTGCTCATCTGGTGGGCAAGGCACTGCGTCACCCCTCACATTATCATACCTTGCGGTTATCGAAATGCCGGCTTCAAATCGCTACACCGAGTTCGCCACACGCCAGCGTGATGATCCATATTGCAATCGCATTATCCAACGCCTAAATGGCATATCACCTACTCCTAATGCTAGATTGCGCCGACAACTACGGCAATTTAAGCTCGATAACAATGTGCTCTATCGTTACGTTCACACTACTGGTGGACACCGCTGGGTTCCAGTACTTCCGCGTTCTCTACGTCATCAAGTCCTCGAAGCCTTTCACGACGACCCATGTGCAGGCCACTTGGGATTTCACAAAACACAAAGCTGCAACAGAAACCGTTTCTTCTGGTCGAGCATCTCTACATTTGTGGCCAAGTACGTTGCATCTTGTCATCTGTGTCAACGACGGAAGCGACCAACTTCGTCTCCTGCTGCCCTTCTGCAACCTATCCCGTGTCCCGAGACTCGTTTTACCATCGTTGGCATAGACCTACTCGGACCTCTCCCCATCACGCCAGCAGGTAATCGTTGGATTGTGGCTGCTGTCGACCTCCTGACAAGGTACGCAGAGACTGCTGCACTACGCACAAGTTCTGCTTCAGACGTTGCAGACTTCTTTCTCAACGCCATTGCATTGCGTCACGGTGCACCTCGCGTTCTCATGAGTGATCGCGGCAAGGCGTTCATGTCCACGATAATCGAAACCCTGCTCACAACCTGCGGCACAATACATAAGACGACGTCAGCCTACCACCCCCCAACTAATGGGCTTACAGAGAGATTTCATCGGACAATAACAGACATGCTTTCGATGTACATCGCACCAAACCACGACAACTGGGATACCATTTTGCCTTTTGTGACGTTTGCCCATAACACCGCTGTTCAAAGAACTACTGGCTACTCACCTTTTTACCTCGTGTACGGCCGTTCACCGACATTCACCATCAACGTCTCTTTCCTAAATGTGCCAATCGACGCCTCGGCAACCGTATCAAAGCAGTTCATCACAAGGCTCGAAGAATGTTGGCAATGGGCTCGCCTTAATACAGAAGCCAATCAGCAAGACCGCAAGCAATGCTACGACAGCTCTCATCGCGACGCCTCCTTCAGTCCGGAGGATGAAGTGTTGCTTTGGACGCCCGCCCATTCGTACTCCAGGATTGTGTGACAAGTTTCAGTCACGCTTCATTGGGCCCTATACAATCAATGAACAAACGTCCCCAGTGAACAATCGTGTCACTCCCACCGACCTTTCTTCGGATCATCGCTGTCGTGGTTCGGAGATTGTCCACGTATCACGTTTGAAGCCATTCGTTCGACGTTCCGTTTCCGTCTAAGACGCGTCCGGGCTGGTCGCTCACTCGTGAGGGGAAAATAAGTGTGAGCATTATTCATATGCGTCATCTTATCATATGTACATACTCATAATCATCAGTCTGACCTGGGTTGTGGGGCAGAGGCTCGGCAAGTAAAAGAAGTGTCTTGTAGGCAAAACGTTGCCTTACAATATATATATATATATATATATATATATATATATATATATATATATTGTAGTGGAGCATACGCACCAACGCGTATGCGCCTTCGGAAGACAACGAAAAGCCCGTGCTCTGATTGCGCGAGAACCTGTGCCGCCTTTGCCAGACTTGCTGTTCGCCCATTTTCCGTCGCGACCTCGTTGCCGCTCCTCTGTTCCATTAAACATCATCGCATTTGGTGGAGGCTGCTGAGATCCCAAGGCAGACCTGGAGCTCCGCTCTCGCAAGTTGGCCGAAAGACCACCGTACCACATGACTGACGCAGTCGACAACCAGCCCATCCCAGCACAGCCAGCACCATCGGCTGCCCCGTCGACCTGCCCCGGTGCTACCCGTCAGCGGGTCCCACCAATCTTCAGCGGCAGTGGTGAGCAAGACGTCGAAGATTGGCTCTCCTTGCACGAACGCGTGAGTGCCAGCAACAAATGGGACAATGACTCTAAGCTTGCCTATGTTATCTTTTACTTGGCTGATGTCGCCAAGCTATGGTTCACCAACCGCGAAACCGCCATCGCCAGCTGGTCCACCTTTAAGACCCTCGTGACCGAAGCGTTCGGCCGACCAGAGGTCCGCAAGCTCCGCGCTGACCAGCGTCTGCGCCACCGAGCCCAGCAGCCTGGCGAGACCATTACTAGCTATATTGAGGATGTGCTCGACCTCTGCAGGCGTGTTAACTCATCCATGCCTGAAGAAAAGAAAATTGGACATATTCTTAAAGGCATCGAGGATGGCGCATTCCAGATGTTGCTGGCGAAAAGCCCGACCACAATAGCAGTCCTCGTAAGCCTGTGCCAGAGCTTTGATGAATTGCGTCGTCAGCGTTCCATCGCCCGACAGAGTGTCCCATCACCAGATTCAATATCGGCCATCGCACTCGCAAATGGCAACGTTCACCAAGGAACTTTGTCGAACCAGATTAAAGACTTCATCAGGGAGGAAGTCGCCCGACAGCTCTCCCTGCTGCCGCATAGCGACGCGCCCACGACAAGCCTCCCTTCGAATATGCAGCAGGCCATACGCACTGAAATTTGCAATGCCCTCCCTACAGTTCCGGCCTCTTACCCTTGCACTTCGGTGCCATCTGATCTCTCAACTGCTGGCTACGCACCAACTGCGCCGCCTTCACCTCTCAGCTACGCAGCTGTGGTCGCGCGGCCCCCACCACATCCAGTCGCCTTATCGGCTCCACCTCCTCCGGCCTCGCCTCCAGTTTACAGGCCCCCACCTCGCTTTTTCCGTCCATCTAATGAGTGGCGCACCCGAGACAATCGTCCCATCTGCTTCGCGTGTGGCATCGCTGGCCACATTGCACGCTTCTGCCGCCGCCGTCCCACACCTGCGCACGCATACTTCGGAGCTCCTACCTACGCACCGCAGCAGACTACCACGTCTGGATATGAACAGAGACACTCCGACTCGGATCACCACCCATCGACTGCTCGTTTCTCATCACCTCGTCGCCGATCGCCATCGCCTATGCGTCGTCGACCACCTCCTGAGGAGGGAAACTAATCAGTGCAGTTCCGGAGGCAAGAACTGCACCTTGTGCGCAATTCCCAAGGCCTCCATTTTCGCCGCAAAATGTTGTTGATGTCGATGTTGAGGGAGTCGCCACATTAGCGTTAATTGATACCGGGGCCGCCGTTTCTGTGATGAACGCAAAATTTTGTAGGAAACTGAAGAAAGTGACCACATATCTTAGTGGCTTGGTGCTGCCCACGGCTAGCGCGCAACGCATTCATCCCTCGGCTGTGTGTACGGCGCGCGTCGTCATCCGAGACGTTTTGTACGTCGTACAGTTTTTTGTTCTACCATCTTGCTCTCATGACCTTATCCAGGGTTGGGATTTCTTATCACGTCATGAAGCTATCATCGATTGTTCCCGTGCCGAAATGTCCCTTGTGCCAACATGTGAATTTACACCACCCGACCGCTCTCCTCTGCTCTGCAAACTCACCGCTGATGACGACATCATCTTGCCTCCTGAAGCTTCGGTCCCTATTAGCCTTTCATGTGTGGGGCAACCTGACGGCACGGTGGTGTTTACGCCATCTCCGGTTTTTACTGAACGCAAGGGCATCGTTCTCCCATTTGCTGTTCTTACAATTGCGTCTGGTTTAACCGTAATGCTGGTCACCAACCACTGCAACTACCCCATTGGCTTACTTCGTGGTGAAACGTTGGGATATGTGCAACCTGTCGACCATATCGATGATATTATTCTTCCCGACGAAACGCCATGTCACATTGCTGCAATCACTCATGCGTCTGAGCCATCAAGTTCGTCAGCCTTCGACAATGCTATTGACGCAGACCTTCCCCTCTCGCATCGCCGCCAACTTGTTGCTCTCCTTAACAAGTTTCGTTCTTCTTTAGACTTTCAAGAACCTGCTTTGGGCCGCACCACGACTATCACTCATACTATTGACACCGGCTCACATTCTCCTCTGTGACAGCGTCCTTACCGCGTTTCCGCCGAAGAGCGCCGCGTCATTACGGAGCAAGTAGATGACATGCTTAAACGTGGAGTGATACAGCCTTCTCAAAGCGCTTGGTCATCACCTGTGGTTCTGGTCAAGAAAAAAGATGGCACCGTACGATTTTGCGTGGACTATCGCCGCTTAAACAATACTACGAAAAAAGATGTCTACCCGCTACCACGAATAGACGATGCTCTTGACTGTTTACAAGGCGCCGAGTACTTTACATCTTTGGATCTGCGTTGTGGGTATTGGCAGGTGCCAATGGCTGAATGTGATCGCCCTAAAACAGCCTTTGTAACGCCGGATGGCCTATATGAGTTCAAAGTCATGCCATTTGGGCTCTGCAACGCGCCTGCCACATTTGAGCGCATGATCGACACCATCTTGCGTGCCCACAAGTGGAAAACCTGCTTATGTTACCTGGACGACATCGTAGTCTTTTCATTTGATTTCCCGACACATCTTGCTCGCCTCCACGAGATTCTGACGTGTCTAACTTCTGCAGGCCTACAGCTCAACTCAAAGAAGTGCCACTTCGCAGCACGAAAACTAACCATCTTGGGACATGTCATCACAAGAGACGGTGTTCTTTCGGATCCCGATAAGCTTCGAGCTGTCGCTGACTTTCCGTTGCCCACATCACTGAAAGCCCTAAGAAGTTTCGTCGGTCTCTGCTCCTACTTTCGTCGCTTCGTGCGCAACTTCGCGTCCATCATCGCACCTCTCACGAGTCTGCTTTCCAACAGCAAAGGCATATATGCATGGTCACCTGCATGTGACGATGCATTTCGCCAGCTGCGCCGCCTGCTGACCTCACCACCTATTCTTCGTCACTTCGACCCTGCTGCGGCCACAGAAATTCACACCGATGCAAGTGGCATCAGTCTCGGTGCAGTTTTGGCACAACGGAAAGGCACCCAAGCTGAATACGTAGTCGCCTATGCAAGTCGCGCTCTCAAGAAGGCAGAATTGAATTACTCCGTGACAGAGAAGGAGTGTTTGGCCATAATCTGGGCGTTGACGAAGTTTCGCCCGTACCTTTACGGCCGTCCTTTCGACGTGGTCACAGACCACCACGCTCTATGTTGGCTGTCCACTTTGAAAGACCCATCCGGACGCCTGGGGCGTTGGGCACTTCGATTGCAAGAATACGACATCCGTGTCGTATATCGTTCCGGTCGCAAACATGCGGATGCCGATGCACTTTCGCGATCGCCATTAACACCAGATGTGGCTTCTTTGTCTCCCCCTTTTACCACCTTGTCACCACTCGACACGACTGACATGCTTTCGCAGCAGCGTAAAGACCCATACCTTGCCTTGTTAGTCGACTACCTTACCGATCCGTCTGCTGTCCCTTCCACGAGAGCGCTACGCCGGCAAGCAGCCCACTTTTCCTTACGAGACAACATTCTGTACCGCCGCAACTACATGCCTGGTGGTCGGAAGTGGCTCCTTGCTGTCCCAGCTCATATGCGCTCTGACACCTGCATGAATTTCCATGCAGATCCCCAAAGTGCTCACGCAGGTGTCCTGAAAACCTACGAAAGGCTGCGCCAACGCTATTACTGGCGAGGAATGTATCGCTTTGTGCAGAAATACGTTCAGTCTTGCACCACTTGCCAACAGAACAAGACACCTCCGCGGCACCTTACTGGCACGTTACAGCCGCTCCCGTGCCCGGCTCGCCCATTCGACCGCGTGGGTATAGACCTATATGGCCCCCTCCCATATAGTAGCTCTGGAAACCGGTGGATTATTGTCGGAGTCGATCATCTGACACGCTACGCTGAGACTGCAGCTCTACCGGCAGCCACCGCCCACGAAGTTGCACTCTTCATTCTCCGCAGCTTCATTCTACGTCATGGTGCTCCGCGGGAATTACTCAGTGATAGGGGTCGAGTGTTCCTGTCGGAGGTCATCCAAGCCATCCTCGCTGAATGCAACATTATCCACCGGAAATCTACCGCATACCATCCACAGACAAATGGTCTTACTGAGCGGTTCAACCGCACACTTGGCGACATGCTGAGGATGTACACCTCCTCCGACCATACTAACTGGGACGCTGTATTGCCCTTTGTTACCTTCGCTTATAACACCGCGACGATTGCGACTACCGGTTTTTCCCCGTTCTTTCTATTGTACGGCCGCGAACCTTCCCACCCACTCGACACTATATTACCGTACCGCCCTGATGCATCTGAGTGCTCCCCGCTTTCGGAAGTCGCCAGATACGCTGAAGACTGCCGTCAGTTGGCTCGGTCTCTGACAAGTGAGGCTCAAGGTCTACAAAAGACTCGACACGACGACGCTCACCGCATAGCTCCTACATTTAGTGCTGGCTCCCTTGTGTGGCTTTGGGTGCCCCCGCACGTTCCTGGCCTGTCTTCTAAACTTCTGGCCCGGTACCATGGTCCCTACCGTGTCATTGACGCGACCTCCCCGGTGAATTACATCATCGAGCCATTAACACAATCACCAGATTTGCGCCGTCGAGGACGCGAGTCCGTACACGTCGACCGTCTCAAGCCCTACTACGACCCCCTCATTGTGCCTACTCCCTGAGTCGCCAGGATGGCTACCCTTCACCCCGGGGGTATTGTGGTGGAGCATACGCACCAACGCGTATGCGCCTTCGGAAGACAACGAAAAGCCCGTGCTCTGATTGCGCGAGAACCTGTGCCGCCTTTGCCAGACTTGCTGTTCGCCCATTTTCCGTCGCGACCTCGTTGCCGCTCCTCTGTTCCATTAAACATCATCGCAATATATATATATATATATATATATATATATATATATATATATGGTGTTTTAGCGAAAGAACCAAGTAATAAAAAATAAATATTAAAAATGAGTGCTACATGGATCCAGGTAGCGTAGTATTGTTTATTGTTTTTAGCTGTATGTAGCGCGTCGGAATTTTGTTTGGTCTGCCAAGCACACTAATGAACAAACATTGCTTAATGAGGTTTTTAACTATTGAGAGAAAGAAAATCAATACAAGACTTGTAGCTCTTATCCACAAAAAACAAAATCTTAAATTTATGGCAAAAAAATAATGATGGTTATTTTTTTCCAGGGTTTGTTTAAAGTGCGCGAAATTCAAAAAAATACCACTTGAATGCCGCCTAACGCGCGGCGCTTTGAGTGCCCTCAAATGTAAGGTAAACGAATTAGCGAAGGTTGCTCACGCACGAAGGTTGGTTGAACGTTACAGGCTATCGGTGACTACGATAGACATTAAGCGATGTTTAGATGGTATCATTAAAAAAAAGGGGGGGAGGGGGAGAAAGAAACGAAGACAATAAACTTCGACGAAAAATCGGCTGCCACGTTCAATGCGACACGAGACCGGAGGCAGCATTCGGCGCAGCGCAGACTTTTTTTTCTTTTCAGGCCAACGACAACGATTTCTTTAAGGGCCCTCTCCCCCACTATCATGTTATCTAAAAGAAAACCCACAGACGGAGGGAGAATGCAGTACTGCCCATGTGTGTGCTGTTCGTCACTTGCACTATGTTCCAACCACACGGCCAAATTTCTACATTTGCCTATGGGTTGTTTACTTGCCTTCTCTCTCACAAGGCGTTGTCAATGCGTATTGCTCCGTTAATTTACGCCCTATAACAACACGGTGTCCAGAATGAGAAAACAACCTTACAAGGGCGGACACAACTTTGTGCAAACAACAAGGTTTACGCAAACGCGGAGGTCTTGTTTTAGTACTTGCGAATCTCACAATTCGGCCTTGCGACATAAATGGTACACAACTATAGCCCATTGTGTCATCCTTCTCGGATATTTGCTCATTGTGTATTGCACTCAGCCCACTTGCAAAATGTGTGATGTAAGTCGTGTGAGACTGTTAGCGTGGCACAAGAGACGCTGCCAGGACACAAAAAGTAACTGACCTGCTTTCATTTTTTTCTTTCTCAATGCACGTGGAAGGTTTCTGCCTGAGAACAAAGACTGTGTGAGACCATTTACTTACATGCCTTTTGGCGTTGGACCACGTAACTGCGTCGCCATGCGACTGGGATTGCTGCAGGCTAAGGCATCGCTGGCTTGCTTATTCCGCAGCGTCAGGCTTGAGACGTGCCCTGAAACGATGGTAAGCAATATCAAATAGACGTGGAAAGTGGTTTATTTATTAGTGTTCTGGTAGATGTGGGAGAGAGGAAAATACCTAGCAATGCGAATAAATTCACGCAATGGTTAACCACGTCACATGTTCCCGCCAAACCATGTAACAGCTATTCACGGCAACCAATTTTCTTGACAGCAATGCGAAAGCACAACCGAAGCACACGCCTGTTACCGTTCCAAAAAAAAAAATTGCATTTGAGATTACTAATAGTTTTCTCAATAACCTTGCTAAAATAAATGGTGTCCTGCTTATTGTGAGACTCAGATAGGTACGGGAAGTAGTAGGTAAAATATTGTTATTGTTCGCATTACAGGAATTGTTCGCATTACAAGTATTGTTTTTTTTTACTTTCAATTTCTTCGATAGCACCACCTTTTAAGCTCGCCGTTTTCCAAAGTAAACGTAGGGTCCATGTCGTAATTAGTCAGTGTGCGGCTGCAAGCACGCTGTATAGTTCTCCAAATAATATACTTTTGATATGACACTAAAATATACAGTGACCTTGCGAAATGTTCTTCCCACTCACGTTTTTGTCGACATAAATCTTTGAAGGCATTTCCGATGCAAGCGAGGAAAACCGAAATTAGTTCAAGCTGCGGCAATATAGCGTACCAACATGAATGTGCAAAAACCTGCATACATAGGCTTCGCTCCAATGTGACGATAAGTCGTCGCCGAGTACGGTCATGACTATCCATGCGACCAACATTTATATAAGACCATATCAGAACTAGTCACATGGTTTAAATCATGCGATGTCACGTAACTGCAAGTTACGCCACATCGTCTGACCAAAACCACGTAACAACGTTATTAGATTATAATTACGTAGCATCACGTAACGGCTAGCCGCTTAAAAGGTTCCTACCAAAACCCCGTCACCATAAGTAACCTGAATGAAACCAGGTAAGACGGTGTGACAGCTAGTCACGTGATATGTTCCCGCTATACGATCTTCCAATTTCTGCACGCTCTTCTCACACCACATTACCCTTGTCACCCCTCTCGTTACCACAACACAGTCTCATTATTAGCAAAACATATGAGCTAGGTGGAACACTAACTCCGCTGTTGATTACAGTCTTGCGGCACTAGTAAAATTGGTGTGCATTTTTTTTTTATTGCCACACCATTGCACGATACATTTGGTGACAAAGCTACAGGCACCACCATACACCCTAGAAAATTGCCTAATAAAATAAAACTTGTAGTGTCTACTTTTGGACAGCTCTGGCTCAGCGATGAGTTAAAGATGAGTTAAAAATATACTTTGATACCTCATGGCCAGTATATATGTTTTTTTTTCAATTTTGTGCAGGTGCCTTTGAAGTGTAAGCCTCGCGTGCTTCTGCACAGCATGAACGGCCCAGTTGTTCTTCGCCCAGTTCTACGTCACACCTCAACAAAGAAATTCATTGGCACTATTTGATTATTACACCCCTACAACTACACAACTTGGGAGGAAGTTGGAGGCTCAGGAAAGAAGAAATCACTTACCAGCGAATGTAGCTGGAGCCGGTGTTTTGACAATTACACTTGTATTCGTCAGTTAATTCTCGCACTCAATATCTGCGATACATCAGCTTGTGAACGTATATCTCCAGGATGCGACTTGCTGTTGAGTGATTAAAGAGATAAACGATGAAACCTCTTCTTAATTCAGAATTCCGAAATGCACTTCAGAAGCACACGTTTGTACTAAAAGCAACTAAAGAAGGCAAGGACATATATTTGCTAAAAGACTGAAATGGCACTATTCTCTGATATGACACTACAGTTCATTTAAACAGTGAGGCTTTTTATGCTGCTAGTAAAAACGTGGCGCGCACAGAAAACGAGAATCATCACGAACGGTTTTGTACCACAGGTATTGGGCGAACTCAACAACTCAAGGCTGCACCGATGATCTACGTCCATTTATACGTCCATCTATCCATTCGTCCATCCATCAATCCATCCATCCATCCATCCATCCATCCATCCATTCATCCATCCATCCATCCATCCATCCATCCATCCATCCATCCATCCATCCAACCGGCCTTCCGTCCGTCCGTCCGTTCATCCATCCAACCGGCCTTCCGTCCGTCTATCTATCTATCTATCTATCTATCTATCTATCTATCTATCTATCTATCTATCTATCTATCTATCTATCTATCTATCTATCTATCTATCTATCTATCTATCTATCTATCTATCTATCTATCTATCTATCTATCTATCTATCTATCTATCTATCTATCTATCTATCTATCTATCTATCTGTCTGTCTGTCTGTCTGTCTGTCTGTCTGTCTGTCTGTCTGTCTGTCTGTCTGTCTGTCTGTCTGTCTGTCTGTCTATCTATCTATCTATCTATCTATCTATCTATCTATCTATCTATCTATCTATCTATCTATCTGTCTGTCTGTCTGTCTGTCTGTCTGTCTGTCTGTCTGTCTGTCTGTCTGTCTGTCTGTCTGTCTGTCTATCTATCTATCTATCTATCTATCTATCTATCTATCTATCTATCTATCTATCTATCTATCTATCTATCTATCTATCTATCTATCTATCTATCCATCTATCTATCTATCTATCTATCTATCTATCTATCTATCTATCTATCTATCTATCTATCTATCTATCTATCTATCTATCTAACTGTCTATCTATCTATCTATCTATCTATCTATCTATCTATCTATCTATCTATCTATCTATCTATCTATCTATCTATCTATCTATCTATCTATCGTAAGGCGAAAAGCAGAAGGATGTTTTTTTTTTCATGCAATAAAGAGGTTGAAGCTGCCAAACTTGGATTGTAAAACAATAACTTATGTTTGCTCATCAACTTTTCATGTCAGGGCAGTTATTCATATGCAAGCATTTTAGAGTGCAATAATGAATAGACACTCCATTTTTCACAAATTCAGCAAGTCACGCATTTTAAATAGGTTATGACGCTTTGGCGAATGGTCTGGTGTTTTGCTTAGAGATGTGTTTATAAACATTTATCAAGAGTTTATATTTTTTCACGCAGTTCTTTTGTAAACCATTGCCCCCTCCCCTTCCTCCTTGAAACCAACCATGCGAGGTGTATACTGCACAATTTTATGTGGATTCAGTTTATCTTTCGCAGTCATTCCTTCTTGATTTTCTTCCGGCCCTTCGGTCAATGTACCGTTTCTCTCTGAGATTACGAAGAGAAGGGGCACGCGTCGACATTTTCTTCTCCCTCTTTTTCTTCCCTCTCAGATTTCCGAGTTGCACCACTCTGGTGCCGTTCCGCCAAGGGCACGTTGCTCAATAGTCCGTACGGCATTTTCAAAAGAAATAGAAAGAGAGCGACAGAGAGAAGGAACGAGGAAAGGAGGGGAAAGACTAGCGTTCGTGCTGCATGTGTGAGCCCCCTACAAAACCGGTGCTGACCCTCCTCCTCTTTACGCATCCTGCCAACAACGCCCAGACGCACAACACACGCGTCGGCGTGGGCAGAGCCGCTCCCGAACTACAACAGGAGAAGCCGATGCTGACAACGAAGGCCGATGTGTACGCATCGCATGACATGAACGTTGTTTGAGTGTTAAACCACAAAAAAAAATTCTAGGAGAAACCAAATTTCATCGTTCTACTTTAAACAGGATCTTGTATTGAAATAGAACAGTTAGTTGAGAGGCGTACACCATGCTTGCAACATTCGTCGGTGTCCTCACCATCGTAGCAACGCTTCTGTTCTGGTACGTACAGTTTCTTTCAGCCTCGTAATTATAGTGATGTCTGATCTGGAAGTCGCAGAACGCAGCACGTCGCAGAACGTGTTCTTTACGGATTTTTAGTACCTTTTTCAGAAATCAGATTAACCGTAAGTGGACGTGGCGAAGTCCCAATGGTGACGCTAGAAATGAAATCGACGTCATTCTGTGTGAACACACATGCATTGTGAAAGATGTAAATATAGTTGGGAGATTCGATGCAGGGACTATAGAATGGTAAGAGCTGCAGATGCAGCTAGATTAAAAAAAAGAAACAAGGACAAGAACTGATACGCAAGAAGCCAATTATTGAGCTAGCTGAAAGAGGGAAAGTGCAGAAATTGAGTTTCGCTTCAAAGTAGAATAGAGGCTCTAAATAAGGTAACCGATGTTGGCAATTACACACCGATTGATTGATTGAATGTGGGCTTTAACGTCCCAAAACAACCATATGACTATGAGAGACGCCGTAGTGGAGGGCTCTGGAAATTTCGACCACCTGGGGTTCTTTAGCGTGCACCCTAATCTGAGCACACGGGCCAACAGCATTTTCGCCTCCATCAAAAATGCAGCCGCCGCAGCCGGGATTCGATCCCGCGACGTGCGGGTCAGCAGCCGAGTACGTTAGCCACCATACCACCACGGCGGGGCTGACACAACGAACGATAATCTTACTACTATCATCAAAGAGTGTGCAATAGAAGTCGGAAGTACAGTCTCTCGACGGGACACTGGCAAACTGTCTTAGGAGGCGAAAAATCTTGTTAACAGACAACAAACCAGGAAAGCATCAAATGCAATCGGCCATATAGAGCTATTACAGATTTAAAAGTTAATCAACAGGCGTTAGGCAGCTGATATTAGAAGTTATAACATGGAGAGAATCGAACACGCTGTAAGAAGTAGCAGAAGCCTAAAAGCTGCGAAGGCAAACTTGTGCATAGAGAAATTCAGGTGTATGCATTATGGACAAAAAATGCAATGTCATAACCAATATAGAGAGGATAGTTCAGGTGGGGGAGTAGTTCTACGGAGAGCTGTCCAGAAGCCAAAACAACCAGAAAGATAAAGTGAAAAACAATTATAGTCCAGATAAATTTGACATCTTACCAGTAACGACAGGTGAAGTAAGGAATGCCCAAGAAGGAATGCAAAGAGCCAAAGCCACGGGGAGGACAACGTAACAGCAGACCTGCTTAAAGATGGCGGAGAAATCCTGTTAGAAAAACCTGCCACCTTATATACGAAGTGTCTCTTTATGGGAATGGTGCCCGAATCTTGGAACAACGTGAACATCACTTTAGTGTATACAAGAAAGAAGACTTCAAGAACTTGAAAAATTAGGGGCTCATAAGCTTATTATTCGTTCTCTGCAAACTATTTAGAAAAATATTAGCTGATAAAATTAAGGCTACATAAGTGTTCCATGAACCAGAAGACCAAGCAGGATTTCGTACAGGCTACTCCACAATAGACCATATTCACACTGTCACTCAAGTATCCGAGAAATGCGCGGAATACAACCAACCCCTATACATAGGTTTCATAGAATACGAGAAGGTGCTTGACCCAGTCGACAGATCAGCAATAATCGCAGGCACTACAAAATCAGAACATTGATGAACCAAGGTTCGTCGATGCCCTGATATACTGGACAAAATCCCAGACACACTAGAAGAAATCTCAAGTGGATCCACAGCAACCATAGTTCTCCATAAAGAAAGCGACAGAATCCCAATGAAGAAGAGTGTAAGGCTGGAAGACATGATCTCTCCAAAGCTAAATAAACGCTATTTCTCTCTTTATCTCCAATGCTATTCACCGCGTGTTTACAGGAAATTCTCAGGGCCTCAGGTTGAAAACAGTTGGGGATAAGAATTAATAGAGAGTATCTTAGTAACCTTGTAATTCGCTGGTGACATGCCTTCAGTAATAACTCAGGGGATGAGTTACAGCTTATGATTGATGAACTGGACATAGCAAGATGATGAGTATAGGTCTGAAAATTCTTATGCCCAAAACAAAAGTAATGTGCAACAGTCTCGACAGAAAACCGCACTTTGCGATAGGTGGAGAGACGCTGAGGGGGGGGGGTAAACAACAAGAGGGAAGGCAGGGAGGTTAACCAGGCACATGCCTGGTTTGCTACTCTACGCTGGGGGAATAGGAAGGGGGCACAAAGATGAGAGAGAGAGAGGAAATAGAAGCGAGAGAGAGAAAAAAAGAAAAAAAAGGAGGATTGTCAGTCAATCGGCTGGCGCGTATGCAGCGGTGCCACTACACAAACGTTAAAGATGGTCACATAGGCCTGCAGTCCTCAAAAAGCACAAGACAGCTTTGACTGCTTTTTGAGCCGACGAAAGGCGATGACGGTGTTCTAGTAGCATCTGCACAGAGAGTGGCCGATCGTCCAATTGTCGCAATGCGTCCGAAAGCTTCTGTCTTTCAGAGGCAAATCGAGGGCAATGGCATATCAGATGGTCGATGTCTTCTTTGGTGCAGCAGACGTCGCATTCCGCATTGTCGGTCAATCCGATGAGGGTTCTATATGCTTTTGTGAAGGCAACCCCCAACCAAAGGCGACAAAGAAGTGAAGCTTGACGTCGACGAAGTCCGCATGGAGGTCGAAGTTCCAGTCGACGGTTTATTTGGTATAGTCTCGTAAGTCTTATGCTTGGGGTGTTCCACTTTTGCAGACTCAGACTACGTGCCAGGTGACGAAGTTGCTTTGCAGCGTCAGTCCTTGACAAAGGAATCGGAAGGATGTGTTCTTCTTGGTGCGATGTGCGAGCCGCGTTGTCTGCGGAATCATTGCCACTGATCCCACAATGGCCAGGAAGCCACTGAAAATTGATCTCGTGGCCTGTTTCTGTGACGTGGTGAACGAGCTTGACAACTTCGTAAGTTAATTGTTCATGGCAACCTCGTCGAAGGACTGACTGCATGCTCTGTAGGGCTGGTTTTGAGTCGGAAAACACAGCCCATTTACTCGGTCTTTGGGACTTGATGTACTCTATGGCGCCACGCAAAGCCGCAAGTTTTGTCGCTGTGGACGTAGTGACATGTGACAGTTTGATTTGCAGAGTGATTTCTCTAGCTGGAATCACCACCACACCACCAGAACCAGACGCTGTGGTTGAACCATCGGTGTATATGTGAATGTGGTTGTTGTACATTTCGTGCAGATGGCTCAAGCTCAATTGTTTTAGGGCTGATGAAGGCAAATTTGATTTTTTCTGCATTCCTGGAATGGAAACATGTACTTGTGGTAGTGTCAGGCACCACGGAGGATACACCAGTTTCTCAGCAGGCGTGAAATCTGACGTAAACGACGCACGACGAGCACAGACAATTGCACTAAATTTCGTGAAGGGCCTCTCAGTAGCGAGGGTTGCCAAGTGGTTAGAAGGATTCCTAGCATGTTGCCTGAGGTACGTACGCATCGTTTCAATGGTGATGTGCGTCATGATCGAGTAGTCTTGTGCAATGGCAATTGTTTCAGCTGTCGATGCGCAGCGGGGTAAACCAAGGCATATCCTAAGCGCTTGGGCTTGAATATTTTGGATTGTGCGCAGGTTCGTTTTGCACGTGTTAGATATAACAGGTCGGCTATACCGCAGGAATCCAGTAAATAATACCTTGTACAGCTGTAACATAGACTCGACAGATATTCCCCAACTTATCCCAGCAAGAAACCTGAATAAGTGACAAATTGCAGTCAGCCGCTTTTTCACGTAGTTTACGTGGGGTGTCCAAGCCAGGTTTCGGTCGATTACGACTCCTAAGAACCTGTGACTCCGGCTGCATGACACCAACTGCCCGTTAATTGATATGCCGTAAGCGGACATTGGTTTTCTGGTGAAGGCCACGACTGCACACTTCTCACTTGCGATTTCAAGCCCTTGTTTGCGTAAGTGGAACGAGGTCACGGATGCTGCCTTCTGAAGTCGAGCGCGAAGCTGAAGTCGAGTCACACCTGATGTCCACACACAGATGTCATCAGCATAAATGGAAAGTCGTACACTGCTTGGATGCTTGCCAACTAGTTCAATGAGTGTTAGGTTGAACAGCGTCGGGCTTAGCACTCCGCCTTGCGGGACTCCTCGGCTGCAGTAATACTCGGGTGTCGGGCCATTCTCTGTCTGCACGTGAAATGATCTATTTTGTAGGTAGCTCTGAACCAACGTATATATCCTGCCACCGAGTCCCACTCCTTCTAGTGCGCTGAGAATGGCTTCGTGGGTGACATTGTCGTAGGCCCCTTTAACGTCAAGAAACAGAGTAGCAGATCACCGTTTACAGGCCTTCTGGTGTTCTACATATGTCACCAAGTCAACTACATTGTCAATTGACGAGCGGCCTTGTCTGAACCCGGACATGGCATCTGGATATATTTCGTAGAACTCTAAGTACCATTCCAGACGCGTTAAAATCATACTTTCCATAACTTTTCCCACACAGCTCGCGAGGGCAATCGGGCGGTAAGAGGAAATATTCAAGGGTGACTTGCCGGCTTTGAGAAGTGGAATCAGGCGATTTGACTTCCATTCCTGTGGAACCATGCCAGTTTGCCAGGAGTCGTTGTACAGCTACAAGAATGCCTGCCGAGCTTGATCTCCTAGGTGACACAGAGCGCGGTAAGTGATGCCGTCAGGTCCTGGCGCTGAAGAACGTCTACACAAAGCAAGCGCAGCCTTTAGTTCGTCCATTGAAAACGATATCTCCATTCGGGGATCACGTGAGGATACTCAAAAGTCGGCTGTCTTTGTCCCAGTTGAATTTGAGCCGCAGGCCATCCTTCGACAGAAGGAATCTGCGACATCAATCTTTTCGCAGCGTAAGTGAAGTGCCAGAGATTTTAATGGCTAGCGCTGGGTAATGGTTGTACGAAGACCCCGGACAGTTCTCCAAATTAGAGACAGAGGCTTTCTGGGATCCAAAGACTCGCAAAAAGATACCCATCGTTGCTTGTTCAACTTGTCCATGTGACGCTGTATTTTCTTTTGTGTGCGTCTGGCCACTCTCAGATCATCAAGTGACCTCATGCGTCTATAACGTCGTTCTGCACGACGACGAATCGCTCGGAGTTTCTCGAGATCAATGTCCATATCAGTGCGAGATGAGCTCACCGAAAGCGAACGCCTCGTTGACTGTAGGGCACTCTTTATTGCGTCCTCTAGGCTGAAAGGTGAGGCGCCAACATAGTCTTCCATGATTAACTTGTATTTTTGCCAATCGGTGCACTGGACGGCTCTGGAGGACTTGAGACTTCGAAAGCCGTCAATCTTCAGGTATGTTGGGATGTGGTCACTACCTCTTGTTTCCAAATCCGAAAACCAGTGCACTCTGCGTGTGAACGAGCGTGAGACGAAAGTGAGGTCCAGGCAACTGCTATAGGCCGATCCGCGCAGATAAGTAGAGCTGCCGTCATTCACGAGGATAAGTTCACATTCAGAAGCGAAAGATACTAACTGTCTACTTCTAGTGTTGACCCTGGAGCTTCACCATTCGTAGTGGTGGGCATTGAAGTCACCAGTTATCACCCATGGCTGGAGAGTCGAATTCAAAATTCCGCGCAAGCGCTCTCGGTCTAGACGACTTGATGGATGTAACTAGGCTCCGATGATGGTGAATGTGGTCTTCTTGTTTTTTACTGTTAGGCGAACGTACTGGTTTTCTTCGTCAGGGGGTACAGGGTGATGAACATAAGTTAAGTCGCGCTGTATGAACACAACGACCTTGCTGCGCTCTCCGTGGGTAGAAGACATAAAGCACTCATATCCAGACAGTCTCATCTGGGCTGACAGGTTCGGTTCACAAATCACAATTATGGAGAACTGGTTCGTGAATACATATTGCCGGAACTCGGACATACGCGCCCTAAGTCCTCTGGCATTCCACTGAAGGACAGATGCGTTCTTGACCTCCTCGCGAAAGGACAACATGTTGCGGGCCATCGTTTTACCTTAGAGCTTCAAGCACTGGACTCAGTGTCCAGCACTTTTTATTTATTTTTATTTATTTAATACATACTGCAGACCACAGTTGTGGTCCTGGCAGGACGAGCACTTGAATAGCACAATAATACAAAAATAGCAAAAGGGACAAAAAATGAAGGGCGGACATTGCATTGTCAATCCAACACACAATTAACAACACTAACAAAAATGGGGCTATACAGTATCTAATAGGTATGGCTCAGCAATGAAATTCCATTCAGCCACGGTGCGCGGGAAAAATGAAAATTTGTAAGTATCGGTATGTGCTTGGTATGGTGTTAGCGATCTAGGGTTATGGTGCCGCGTGTGTTTTGTGGTCAGGGCCGATATATACAGGGAGGGGTCGATAGCCAATTCATGTTTAGTAAGTGAGCAGAGGAAATCGAGACGAAATTTTTGTCTTCTTAACTGAAGCTTGGGAATGTTATTGGCAATCATTAATTAAAAGGGAGAATCCGTGCGACGAAATTTTGAAAAAAATGAACCTGACAGCTTTCTTCTGAATCTTTTCCAATTTATCGATGTTATTTTTAGTATACAGGTCCCATACTACAGCAGCATACTCAAGTTTTGGTCTAACGTATGAATGGTAGCAAAAAAGTTTAACACTTGGAGGCGAATTACGAAGTTTGTGTCTCAAGAAACACAGTTTTCGAAAGGCGGAGGAGCAGATGTTTTCTATGTGCAAGTTCCAGGAAAGATTACTAGTGAACGTTACGCCTAAGTATTTGAAGCTGTTAACTTCGTTCACCGCGCATGATCCCAGTGTGTACTGAAGTTGGAATGGAGATTTTTTGAGCGTTATGCGGAGGGAAACAGTTTTCTCTGCGTTGACAACCATGCCCCAATCCCTGCACCAACTGTATATATTGTCCAGGTTTGTGTTAAGTTCTATTTGATCTTGCATGCTGGAGATTTCACGGAATAAAATACAGTCATCTGCAAACAGCCGGACATGAGTGGTGCGTGTAACTACAGTGACGATATCATTGATGTATAACAGAAAAAGCAACGGCCCCAGAAGACTACCTTGAGGCACTCCGGATGTGACAGGAAGACAGCTCGAGGCATGACCATCAATCAAGACATACTGCTCTCTATTCATCAGATACCTAGACACCCACGCTACCAAACTTTCGGGAAGATTTATATTTTTTAATTTTTGAATTAATTTGTCATGAGGAACTTTGTCAAATGCTTTGCTAAGATCAAGAAAAATTGTGTCTACCTGAACATTATTATCAATGGCTTTTGCAAACTCGTGTGTGACGGTGACCAGTTGAGTCACAGTTGAATAGCCTTTCCTAAAACCATGTTGGAAGCTTGTTAGAATCGAGTGTCTTTCAAGGAATTCAAGAATACGGTTGGCTATGATATGTTCAATTAATTTCCAGCATGTTGAAGTTAGAAATATAGGACGGTAGTTATCCGGAATTAATCGATCCCCTTTTTAAAGATAGGGATGACTCTAGCGATCCTCCAGTCACGTGGTAGTGTTGCAGTTAACAGGGACGCTTGGAAGATTACAACAAGAAATTTGGCGACGCATTCAGCATAACGCCGAAAAAACACATTGGGAAGGTCATCAGGACCACAGCATTTTTTTTGCTTTCAAGTTTAAAATCATTGAAACCAAACCAGAATAAGAAATGAAATTCGCTTCACATGGTTCAAACGAAAACGTTTCTGGTACACATATTGCTGAATTGGCAAACACGCTCTGAAAATAACTGTTGAAGTGATTTGCGATGTCACTGCGATTTGTAACCGTGCGCCCTTTGACAGAAATTGACGTCACTGGCTTTTTGTTATCGGATAGATAACTCCAGAACTTTGTTGGGTCGCTTTTAATAGTGTTTGGCATTAACGTTTTAAAGTAATAGTCTTTGGATTGTTGCACTTCACTTGCCAGGCTTCTTTGTAGCTTTTGGATCACATCTCGCTGGGCATGCCTCTTTTTCAATTTTTTAATTTTCCGCTTTAGATGGATGATACTGCGTGTCATCCAAGGTGTGAGTTTGTCAGTTTTTTTACGTTTGTTCGGTACAAAGTTGTGATACAGTAGCGGCATACTTCCAAAAAGCGATCCCAAAGAGCGCATGCGTCATTGACATCATTGCTGAAGTCAACTAAGGCCGCTTCCATATGTTCAATCACGCAAGCGTCGTTTGCTCTAGAATAATCTTTAAAAGTTTGAACGGACGGTTTTTTTATAACAAACGAATTTCAGGAGCGGAATAGATACGCTGACAAGGCTATGATCCGATAACCCTTGTTCTATAATACAGAGTGTTCAGAAAGGTCGCAATTCACAAACACCAAGTCTAAAATAGAGCTCGACTGTCCTTGTACACGAGTAGGTTGTTTAACTAGTTGAATTAGGTCGTGTGTGAGCATGATGTTAAAAATAGCATTCTCATTTTTGTTAGGCTGCGAACAAGTTTGCAACCGGTCCCAGTCGATGGTAGGCAAATGGAAATCACCTAATAAAATATTTTTTTATTAAGATACAGGGACATATGTGCTTGCAACGTGATTAGATAATCTAGAGCTGAGTCTGGAGGCCTGTAGCACGCGTACAAAAGAAAGCTATGGCCCCAGCACGTAATATGTAGGCATAAACATTCAAGACTGCCCATATCTGATAGAATCCTAGCCTCTAATGGCGGCTTCACTAGGACGGCTACGCCCCCTCCTCTGGTGGCCCTGTCTTTGCGAAATACGTTGTAATGGGGCGGAAAAACTTCTTCATCACCTATTTCACTTCTCAACCAAGTTTCAGTTATTACGGCTATGTGCGGATCATGTTGCAATAATTGAATTTCCAGTGAATCTATCTTATTAATGATACTGCGTGCATTTATATTCAGTAGCCTTAGTTGTTTTTCACTTACCACATTTTTTGTGTTTGAGCAAGACGATGTGATCCTCGCAGTGAAAGAATCGGCGGAGCGTACAGTTGAGACGCTGACATGCCTTTCAATTAGCTCTGTAATTGCCCTTGGCTTCGCGTAATTGGGCGGCTTGACTCTGCGATTTCGTTTTTTTGGGCAGGAACTTTGTCGTTTTTCTCGTCATCCCCGACATAGGCCTTTTTGTTTATGTATAATCTATCAAAACTAAGCGAAGTTTTCTCTCCATTTTCGCGGTTTTCCTTAGAACTTTGCCAGAGCTTCCTCCTCAACTCTCTCACTCTTTTTGAAAAATCCTCGCCTATCGAATAATTTGTGCCTTTTAATTTGATTCCTTTTTCAAAATGGCAACTTTGTCCCTTGCGTCCAGCAGCTTGAAAATTACTGGCCTTACTTTTCTGGGCGATGGCCTTCCCAGCCTATGAATGCGCTCTATACCCACAGGATCCAAAACAAGAATGCCTTTGACTATCTCTTGGTTTACAGTATGTTCCAACGTGTCGCTACTTTCGTCCTCAGCTTCAGGTAATCCGTAAATGATAAGGTTAGACCTTCTGCTACTATTCTCGAGGTCATCTAGCTTGTTCTCAAGGGTTTGAATTGTAGTAGACATGGAAGCAATCTGTTCTTGGCATGAGGAGACCTTGGTTTCAAGCACTGTTAAGGCATCAAGTTTCCTTTCAATATCTCCAAGCCGCTTTTCTTTGATTTCTTTAATATCATTAGCGATTTCGTTAAGTTGTTTCGCTATTTTAGCCAGGTCTGGACCAGGGTTGGTCTCAATATCCCCTCCTAGCAAGAGTATCTTCCAGCACAACGAAGCAGCGTCATACATCAAGCAACAAATCACTGAACAGAAAAGCCGTGGGCACGGCAGCACCACCACAAACGGGTCGCTAGAGCAAAAGCACTTTCCGTAATGCTTTCTCACCTGTATAATAAACAGGAACGGGTTAGCAGCGGTCCGCATGTTTGTGGTGCCACCGTGCCCAGTGATCGTGCCTTGAGCAGGGTTTCCTTTTATAGCCGAGTAGTCGGGTGTCGTCATCCGCAGCTCCATCACGTGACGTTCTGCGCGCGCAGTGGACGAGTGACGGGGCATCAAAGTCCATGACAACCCTTCCAAGTGGTACGGCACGAGGCAGTCGGTCCTCTCTTGGTCATGCGCCGTGGGACCGGCCTTGCACTTGCCACGACTCGTGGCGTTGACGTTATGCAGGAGGCCAAAAACCTGTATAATAAACAGGAACGGGTTAGCAGTGGTCCGCATGTTTGTGGTGCCACCGTGCCCACCGTGCACTCCAAGTGCTCAGAGCGCACTTGGAGTGCGCTCTGCGCTGATGGGGTGTTCATGTTGCTTAGGAGCATGCGCATTGCGCTCATAAGGGTCTGCAACATGTTGATGACCTGGCGATCCTCAGTTGTGTCTTCATCAGTGGTTCGTGATGGCATCGAGGTCGGCGGGGATCGATGCACCTCTGAAACAGGCTGTGTTCGTGGAAGTGATGGCCACTCTTCACGAGGTGGGAGTCTTGACCATGATTCTGTTTTCGGTGTATCCGTCTTCGCAGAGCTTGACGATGGGGGGCCAGTTCTTGTTGCTTGAGATGACGGGTCTCTATCGGCAGATGCCACGTTGCGTGATGATCTTCTGTGGTGACGCCGACGTCGCCTCACAGTAGTAGCGGCTTCCCCGTGCGTTGAATTGTCGCGCACCATACGTTTCAGCACCGCGCGTTCATTTCTCACTCGTGGGCAATCTTTAGACGACGCTTTATGAGCGCCGCGGCAATTGGAGCACTTGAACGCAGTTGCGTGGCAGGTGTCTTCTGAATGAGGTTCGGCACACCGCGGGCACACGACATTGCTGGTACATACTCCTTTGACATGTCCCATCTTGAAGCATCTGAAGCATTGTAGGGGCTTCGGTATGTATGGACGGACCTGATGGCGAACGTGGCCAACTTTGACGTGTGGGGGAAGACTGTCTCCCTCAAAAACAATCTTCAGGCATCGTGACTGACCAAGCCTTGTGATGTGCTTGATGAGGATGTCGTCTGTAGTTGGCTTTATCAAGATTGGGAAATCGTCAGCGGGAATGGAAGTGTCCCCGTCATAAATGACGCCAACACTGCCCTTACAGTCAGTGGGGATCATGAATTTAACTGTGACTCTGTCGATTTCCGAGATGTTCTGTAGGCTTTGCAGCGCACTACGGTGTAGAACATCAACTGCCAGAATATTCTTCCGTGAGTTGATCCTGACGTCTTTAATTTCATTTGGAGTGAGTCCTTCGAGGTATCCAGAGAGGACTTGCCTGTTAAGCCGCCGTAGGTTGGCTGAAGGGTCCACAGCCATGAAGAGTATAGTGTGTGGCTAATGCTGCACGGTAGCCTGCACGGTGGATATACTCGTCGTCGACGATGTTCATAGCAGTCTTCTTTTTGCATTGCGGCTCGTGACGACTGTGTAGTCATCATCCGATGACTCCAAACTGTCGGAATAGAGCTCCGTTGCCGCGTTGTCTGTGCCACTTGAGGTGGTCCCACGTTTCCTAGCCGCTGCCAGACGTAGCGGTTGTCCACCTCGAAAATTCTGAGAGGCTCCTTTATCCATTCTCGCAAGGAGGGAGCAGCAGCTCCCAGAATTTGCGGTAGAACAAATAGAAAATTTGAGACAAGGGTACAAGCGCTCTATGAAATAGACACTTCCGAGAGACGCTGAAAGTTGTAAAGGAATGTAGCTGCTCAGGACAGGTATTTACTATGAAGGCAAACCATCAGATTGAAATAACTAGAAGAATAAGAATTGGGTAGATCAGATTCGGCAAGTATTCTCAAATCATGAGAGTTAATCTGCCACTAACACTTAAGAGGAAGGTATATAACAACAGCATCTTGCTGGTAGTTACATACAAAGCAAGAACCAGGAGTCTTACAAAGAGAGTTCAGCTTAAATTGAGGATGACCCAGCGAGCAATGGAAAGGAAGATGATAGGTGTACCTTAAGAGAGATAAGAACAGAGCAGAGTGGGTCAGGGAGAAAACCGGGGTTAAGAATATCATAGTTGAAATAAAGAAGGAGTGGACAGGAGCCGGGCACGTAGCACGTAGGCACGATAACCGCTGGTAATTAAGGGTAACTGACTGTATTCGCAGAGAAGGAAAACGAACGAAGGGGAGACAGAAAGTTAGGTGAGCCGATTAGATTTAACGTTCGCAGGTATAACGAGGCAGCAAAAAGTCCAAAACAGGGTTGATTGGCGAATAATGCGAGAGGTCTTTGCCCGGCGTAGAAAGGCTGTTGATGATGATGATGATGATGATGTTTATGATGATATATAATTTTACTTTTATAGAATCTTTGTGTATATTTTTATTCATCAATGTCTGACTTGCCAATACCGGTAACAACATAAGCGGGGTGGTCGTGGTACGATTTAGTGACAAAAATATTAATGAACGGATTATGCACAATTCAGACAGTTCGTTACTTGACGAAACGCTTTCCATTGTCTGAGTTTTCGGAAGGAGCAAACAAGACAATCAATGCGTACTTCTGACGCATGACCTTAATAGCGACCCGTCCCGAGTCTTGCATAATCACAGAGACGGCCTACATGTGCGTTAGACGGCGCGCCCTTTTTGGGTACGGGATATGTAGGATGTGTACGGGATATGTTGTTGTCAAGATCGATGTTCCCGGATTTAGATGTATGAACAGCAACTGTCTTTCGTGCTCCTGATAATCGCATCTCTGAAGGCGCGAACAGCGATAATAACACTAGAAGCTGATTAACCTTGAAAGTTAAGGTATTATTTCACGTTTGTGTGATAACATGCTGTGTTTCTGCTAACCTGGTCGTTCCTAACTACACGGACTCGTCAAAGTCCACTACAGGGTATATTAACCACTACCACGTGCAAGTTAAATGCTACGTTCGCAGAGCGAACAAGATGGCCTTGAAGAGGGGGGCAAGTTTTCGTCATTCAATGTCTGTTGCAATACAACACGCTCGGATGCATGTAGTCGTTTTTAGTGCTAGTTTCTTCATGTAAGCGTTACTACTCATTTTCGTGGTCCGTAAACGTTGGTCGGAGGCTGCCAGGCCGTTGTTTGGCAGGTGGGTGTTCTATCAAATTTTTCGGTCTCATGTGGCTTTTATTTCTATTCTGTTTTCTTTTAGCTGTAAACACCAAATCATCATCTAGGCCGTCGTCTGGGGTATGAAGAGAGTGAGCTGGATGAGGTGTTATATAATTCAGTACTTCCCAAAAATAAGCGCGTCGGTTAAAAGACCGACGGGCAAGGAGGTCCTTTACTAAAGGCTGTTATTGAGCTAGTTGATGCATGTCGCAATAAAATTAGACGATACAGGCTACCAGGGAGAAATAGGCGAAAGGAAAGAGCGCCAAAAGAAACGAACGCTCTTTCCTTTCACCTATTCTTATCAGATTACCTGCATCATCTAATTTTCAGGTAGCAAGGATGTCCCTTGCGAATTTAGGATGATACACGAACAACTACCTGGAGAAAAGGCCAACAAATGGAAGAAAATTCCAGCCAGTGTTCATATCCATTTAAAAACCATGTTCCCGACGTGCCATCGAATCGCTTGTTGAGGTAGTCCTACATAATTTCACATTACCTGGGCCTGCTCAAAGCATCCCCAAAACATACAAACGGCACCAACACACCCGATGGGCCACTGGAATATAAAATGAACACATAGGCTCACACAGACACCCCCCTCCCCCCACAAACACACATCGACGTGGAAGTGCCTGGTTGTTCTAGGAGGCCGGATGCATAATAAAGATATTTTATAAGGCCAACGCCACCGTGGTCAACGCACAAGTTTAATTTCTACTTAACACCACGATACAAAGTTTAGTTAAAAAAACACTGGTTTAGTAGCATCACCGGAGTTTCGTTAGCGCATTGAAGCAGCTCATCATGCTTTTTTTACTTCGCGAGGGGTGAGCGATTATGAGGAGGACTAATATGAAGGCGTGCCCACTCCAAACAATCTGTATAGCCTTGAGGTGTATTGTCTGGGTTAAGCTCAATAAGGGCTCTGGAAATTTGCCAGAACAGCTGCCGCAAATCTTTGTGGCCGGAATCACCACTATGTCTTAGAGATGGCTAAGAGGAACCAGGCACCATAGTTGGGCCACGATGTACTAACTCTTTGCAGTGAGACAAAAGAAAATATTGCACATGTATAACAAGACTGTCTTTTGTTTAAGTTTGAAACTGCTGTACTGAAAAGAATACGTTGACACAGTAATGATTCAGCCTTGACACTATACCAGATCTTTTGGGAGTTGTCCTTGCCAATGCCGAATTAAATTACACGTTTATTTAAGAAAAAATCGTAACTCATATAACAGGTGTAATACTATGGCCACACAAAAATGTTTATTAGACAAAGAAATGGTTACTTCACAGTCTTAGAGAGCTCACTTAAGTAGAATTCTAGTGTCGAAGTCGGCATCGGTATCGGCGTCGTAGGTAGCAAGCCATCATTAGCTTATCGTCTTGTCTGTGACCAAAAATCCAGAAAAACGCAAATTAAATAAATAGTAAAAATTTTCGTGTCTGAGTGAGAAGAGAACCCAAGCTTTTAGTGCAGCAAGCTGGTGTTTTTTCATAAAGCCGCATTATTTCTTTAAATAATTCAGGACAGAAAAAAAGCATTGTACGAATGTCATATAGTGGAAGGAATCTCCTTAACGCATGAAATACATCATAAAAAGCTCAGAATCAAGCCAGGCATCAAAACATGTGAAATACGGATTGAGAGGGTGTTTGAAAGGGCCACGTGTAACAGAGGGCTCACACATGTCGAATTATCATCGTCAGCAAAAGGATTAACAAAGTGAACAGGTCTGTAGGTTCGCGCGCTGCCTCACTGAGGCGTAGTGGACTTTCCGCTGATTCTCAAAAGGGATAATTATGGCGTTGTGGACACTGAAGAACTGCAATTACACGGGACAATCTACGATATTTTGAAACAGCCAATGCTAAGCGCAGGTTCATTAGTTTCCTTATACGACAGGGTTGAGGCGTGCAGCCGAAGCGAGACTAGCCACTGAGAAGGAACGCTCTGCATGGAGCCAGAATTACGCCGTCGCGTTGTACTCTTGAAGGCTGAACTCAAGCGTCCTCCAAGTTTTTCACGCCATTGGGAAGGTGGAGGTGAGTGAATGACAGCGTCATAGTGCCCAAAGTGGAGTGATCTTCAGTTGTAGAAGACAATTACTCTATAGGTAGGTAGGTAGTAAACTTTATTAAAAATCCAACTGGCCCGAGCTAGGCCTACAGAAGCCATCGTCCGCGGAGCATCATGAGATGTCCTCGGCGATAGCCCTAGCTCGCTGGACAGCCCAGATTTGGTGCACTGCACGTGGGCTGAGAAGGGCGGCTCGCCACCGCTCAGCCAGTCGTCCTGGGGTGCACTCATGCTCGTCCTAGTAGTAGCGGCGAACACCGCACTGGCACTCCCAAAGTACATACGCCATGTCGGCTGTGTCGGGCCTGCACCACAGACAGTCGAGTGACGGGTGGAACGCGGGACACAGTCTATGCAGGTGTCGGGTATTCTAAAATATGTCGGTCTGCAGACGCCTCAGATCAGACGCCTGAGACCTTTCTGGCTGCATGTGGGGTGGTGGGTAACGTCGTCACCCTTTTCTATAATGGTTGAGGATCTCGTGGAAAGTAAGCAGGATGCCCTTGCAGGCCAGTAAAGCCTCGGAGTCTGTTATTGTTGTCGCAGAGGTATTATGTCTTCCAACCTCGGGTGCCTCGCCATCGTCGATTTATCGCACATCGGCGTCCCTTTCGTCTACGTCGCGGCAGTTAAGCAGTGTCGCGACGAAGTGGGCGCGCTAGTTGTGGTCCGACAGAAGGTCAGATCTTTGGTCGCTGCCAAGCTCTCTCGCGTTCGCGGGGAACGACTTGAGAGACTTGGCAGCGATCGCGCTAGACTTGAAATCTTCGGCTCTAGCGTTTAGCATGTGCGCCGACTCGACAGATACCCATCCCTTCATAAAGTTTTGGACCACCGTCTTGGGGTCACTCACGATAAGTGTGTTCTCGTTTTTACTATGAACTATTGCGAGGGATATGGCCATTTCTTCTGCCGCCATGGAAAAGGCACGTGTCAATTGGCACCGTTGTTGCTCTCGTTCGTTCTGCTATTGTCAGGGGTCGGGCCACGGGTATCTAGCAGCGTACACGGTGCATTTCTCAGCATTGCTTTTCGCCATCGTGATATGCTAATGAAAATAGCGTTGGACAGTGAATATTTATTTGCAGTTCGTGTAGCTGAAGGTAAATTGTTCACCTTGTTCCCTAGGTGGCTGCGAAGGGTATTCTTCTTTTGGAACGACAAGGGAATAACACACCTGACATTGCGCCAGTACATGCGCTTCCTCTACGACCTCTACACAAAGGTGGGTGTTCCTTTTACATATGACCATAATTAGCGCCAGAACATTCCAAGTGTGAATAAGATTTTCACAAAAAGAGAATGTTCTCTAAATCATAACCCTTGCTGTATGTTTACTCAAGGTTAATATAAAAAAAACTCGCATGACGTCACCCACTAAGCTCAGCCGGTATGCAATCTACTAAAACTGCGTAGCAGTGCACCGACTGTGGCATAAGAATACAGAGCACGCACTTTTTGAAGTTTAAATAGTAATATTGAATTGTTTATTAGGTGAAAACATTTTGAGGTACTATGGGCGTCGAATGAAACGTGAACAGCGGCAAGCATTCGCAATGGTGTAGTGCGCACCATCCAGTAATCACCGTGAACGACGTGCACCGTGTTGCCAAAACAAAGTGCTTTAATCCTGTAAAGGGTGATGATTGAATGGTACGCGCTATACCATTTCCAATGTATGCCACTGTTGCGTTTCGTTTGACCCCGATTGTACATCAGCAAACATTACCATACATATCTATTGGCTATATCCGTACACGTAGTCTGTATCTGTAGCGCCAAATATTGCGCTATGTGCAATGCGTATCATCTATTACTGCAGCCCGTGAACAAAGTGATCATCCAAGCCTACAACCAATATGGTCGCGTGTACGGGTAAGTGTGCCTTCTTGCTTTGTGGTGCTTTATCGAGAATCGCTTTGTATCCATGTCTTCGTTGCCTCGTATGCACTACTTGTATGGCACGTCATGTAATCCAATAATAATAATATTTGGAGCTTTACGTGCGAAAACCCAAATATGAATAAGTGCATCATAGCGGAGGGCTGTGGAACTTTGGGCCATCTGGTGTTCTTTAACGTTCGCTGAAACGGGCATCTAGCGCTTCGCCTCCATCAGAACGCAACAGCCGTGGCGGCATTGCACCCGCGATGCCAGCAGCCAATCACCGATACCACAGCGGCAGAGTCTGAGGCAATGCCAACCATCTGTGACGTCCCCACAAACACGGACTGAACCCCGGCCCTTTTACGATGTTTACGTTCATTTCCTAAACCCACGCATTGGGAAAAAAAAAGGAAAAGAAAACCTTCGGGGTAACGAATGTGCATTACGGAGTGGAGTACCTGGAAGAATTCTGTCGACTGTTCTCGCCCCCCCCCCCCTTCCACGCAAATACGAAAACCGGGCCGCGCCTTGTTGTCTACAGACAGTGTGTCAGTGTACGGTGGCAATGCTCCGCTCACACCCTTCAGATTTTTGGCATGGGGGAGCAGCAGAGCACCTTTTGGTGGTTCGGTGAATGCGACTCTGCTGCAGCGCCTGGGCCGGGTCCGGCCTGACTTTCTGTCAGCCTCCGAGGCTCGAGGGCTCATTACTGCGTTCTGCGCAGATGGCCATCCGCGGCGTTCAATGACGAAGAAGCGGCGGCTGCGGAGAATTTCGCGGGAGACACCAAGCTGCATGGAGACGTTGAGACTCGGTCTGGACATCGGCTCATCAAGTACCAGAAACCGGGGCAATTGGTTCGGTCGAAAACACTTCGGCACAACCCTGCAAACTCCGGACGTTGGCCATTACAGACGACGCACTTTGTCGGGAGCATTGGGACCATTGTTCGCCCGTAATTCACGTGTCTTCGGACAGCTCGCCCATCTCTCCCTCTCTCTGAGGCTTGAGTCTGGACATTGTTACTTGCTCGGTTTTGCTTGGGAGAGGGTTTTCTACTGGTGTGGGCCTTGGGGGCGGCCGTAGAAGCTGACACACACCGACTGACAAAAAATGTGTCGTGTCAACAGTGGCAATTGGTCAGGTGCCACGGAGGGGCGGAGTCGGGTCCTACAAAAAGGGACTGCGGAACGGCGATCGGGGGGACGATGTGATGAGAGTCGATGAGATGAAGACTTAGGCAGGGATGGTATGATGAGGAATAAAAGTTAGAGATGGGAAATGAGGAAGCGAGTGATCGCGGGACGTTATGAAAGAAGAAAAAGATGGGAATCGCTGATAGAGACGACGAAGACGATGAAGACCGACAACACGGACGATTCGTGAGATGAACTTAATGCACCTTATTTAGACGAGCTTTGCAGGAAAGGAAGCAGCGTGTTGAGACATTGCATGGCTTCATTCATTGATAACCTCATCAATTGTGTCGTCGAGTATCTCCTTTATATATGCATATCCTTGTATTGTTGCAGTTACTTTCTTTATGTGCCTGCCCTGTGTCGAACGTCGCGAATGGCCAAATGATGTGTTATAATTTTGTGTAGTGGTTGATGTACGCGAACATACGATGTTTGCAGTTAGTAATAAATGAAATACATCAGTAAACAGGAACAGGTCGTAGCGTCTCTTCCTTCCCGGCCCCAGCAAGAATCCCTGTATGTGGGAAGTGATTGAGACACGTAGCCAAGAGGGAACCGGATAGAAAAAGGGTTGGGTGGTCTTCCCTCTCTTTGGCGATCGGTGGCGTAGTGGGGACGTCTCACATCTAATAAGTATGGTAACGCACAAAAATAATGTTCCCGCAAATAAGTGTTGTTAGGTAATTACTAGCCGTCGGCACGAATGACATGTAAAGTAACGCGATCGGCTAAACTTTCCCCTCACAGAAAATTCTAGATTAAAAGCATTCTGTAAACTCGGGCTGCGTTCTTTTGCTCTAACCGAATTTAGGTGACATCAACTGGGTTAACATCAAGTTAGTTAACCGGCATGAAACGTAGTTTTCATATGGTCCTACTGGAGAGCAAGCGAGTGTTCGGTCGGTTTGGCAACGAGCGTGTGTAAAAGCGTGGGTGAACACGCGAAACCATATCTGCACACATGCGTGGAGACCCTGCAGCAGTGTGTGTAGAAGTCTGCTGGACTTTTACATTCCTCTTTTCGCGTCAAACTCTTTTTACTCTATCATTATATTTTAGCTGAAGTACATACTCATGATTTGTCATTGCAGCTCCTACCAAGGCCTGGCACCAACTCTCGTCGTCGGGGATCCAGACATCTTGCGAGAGGTCATGGTCACAAAATTCAAGAACTTCTCTGACAGATCGGTATGTTGATATATTTTGGTTGAAATAGTTTTACCTCCGAGAAACCACGATAAACCAGTGAGACATACAGACTACACAATTTTTTGAATGATTTTCCGTCGAAACTGCACATGGCTTCTTAGCTAAGGTGGGCCATGAACGATATGAAGGACGTATGGACAGTCCGTTATGCATGTCCTGCGGCTACTGTGATACACTAGAACACCTGGTTTTAGAGTGTCCTGCATTCGCTTTGCAGTGGGCCCGGCTAATGAAAGACTATGGACTTTTGGAAATTAAGTGCACAACCCTTGATGATCGCCTGTTAGCGGGAGGATGTGCTTCTCGGTGTGACCAAGCCCATGGAGCCCTGCTAACTTTTTGGAACTGAACCGATTTGGCCTTGTGTTTACAAACATTTTCCCATGTCGCTACCTAATTGCGTTCTGTCTTTGTTGTAGTTTTTTCATCCCTCTTTTCTGTCTTCCTATCTTTCTTTCCTCTATGTTTGCCTCTTTTCCAAGGAGTGGGGTCTCTTTAGGCGGGGCTCGTCAGCCTGTCTCCTTGCTATCTCCTGCGTATCATGTGATAGTGACGAGACAATAGGATATTTACTGTGTTTTTCTGAATGTTTTGCGAGCGAACATGGCGTGCTACGTGAACCATCAAACAAACTACATAATAGACATTTGTCGAAGAGAAGGTCCTCGTTTAATGGCTCTACGCCTTGTAGGCCAGCAAAGTACTCAGGCGTTACTTAGATTTTTTAATGTCGACCGGATGAAATGAGTGCTCATAAGCGTGTAATGGACAGACATGTATGTACCCGCGCGGTAGTCTACTACCGCTCCTCTCTTTCTTCTCCTTTAATCCGCTCATCTATTCCCCCAGTGCAGGGTTGAAAACCGGACGCGCGTCTGGTTGACCTGCCCGCCTTTCATTTCTTTCCTTCGTCTTCCTCCTCCTCCCTCCCCATCACCTCCTGATCTTGGTGTTTTTTGTGTTCAAAGTACTACTACTACTACTACTACTACTACTACTACTACTAACATTAATAATAATAATAATAATAATAATAATAATAATAATAATAATAATAATAATAATAATAATAATAATAATAATAATAATAATAATAATAATAATAATAATAACTTTAAATTTCTAAGCACATGTGGTGATAACATTCTTTTTGTTTGCATTGTCAACTTTGTTTGCCTTACTTATCATTTTATTAAAAGTCTATACAGACTATTTAAACGTAATAAAAAAACCTCAAATATTGTCCCAGCTTGTCTACTACTACAAAAAAAAAAAACTAAGATGCACCTCTTCACGCTTGTCTGACCATCTTTATTCCCTGTACAGTTATCTCAGTCCTTGGGGACTGAAGTATGGAAGAAGTCCATCATGAACCTCTCTGGAGAGGAATGGAAAAGAGCACGAACAATCTTTACGCCGGCGCTCACGGCAACCAGACTTAAGACGGTAAGCATAAAAGAAGAAAATATCTTGCGAAGGAAATTATTACAGAAGCATTTTTCATTGCGTATTCCTGTGAGACATTAGAAACTTTAATGTATTTACTATTTATCTTTTACGTTACAAACGCTAATCCTTAATCGTGTTTTGAAGAATTGCATTTAATTCCCAATGTAGCTTTCCGTGTAACACCTACAGACAGGTAAAAAGTTATTGTTTACTAATTTCTCCTTAACACGATATATTGGTAAACTTACACGTTTCACACCTTCTTACACAACAGGCCCTACGTATCATGTATTTCTTCTTAATGTAATGGGGCCCACCTTGGCCACCTAGTGTTGCACCTTAAAGATACGCGAATCCACCCCATGTTAAAGAAATGAGCGCTCGTCTCACAGAAATTCTCTTGTTAAGGCTGGCGTCAGTGTCGATGGATGTGAACCAGAACCTGTGTTGTCCATGTGTGAAACGAGATCGATGAAAATTAAAAAATTAATCTCATGATTCAAGTGCGAATTGAATCCAGTACTTCAGCGTGGCAAGATTTTGTTTTGACACCTGCGTCAGCCAGAGTCATACCCGTGCCCGGAATTGCTTTGAAAGAAAATTGGCCCGAAATCTGCATGTTACGCTGCATATGTCGTCGAAAGACGATAGCCTTGCGTCTCTAGAGAATTAACAAAACGTTTATGTGATGTTCTGCGTAAGAAAATTGGTGAATTGTATTCTGGAGGCGCTGCGTTAGTGCCTCGAGCGTGTAGCGGAGACGAACGAGCGCATCGAGGCCTGTTAGACACGAGTGCCATCTGGCAGTTCGAAAACGAAGGAAGGTGTGCGCACCCGTGGAGAAAGATGCGCGCTTGTCTCGGAGGTGATAAGGTGTAGAACGCAAAGCGACGGGAAGGTGCCACCAACGTGTCGTCTTAGCAAAGCGTTGGAGAACTTACCTTTTTGAGCATCGCGTTGCACTGTCAGTGCAGCGTGATAAACCCCACGGTCCTCAGAATTACTTGTGTGTGCCTTCTCTAGTATAAAGGCACACACACAAAACATCGACGTGTTGTTATGGTGCCTCAGATATGTGAAATATTTGCTTTTTATTTCACAATCGCACAAGTATGAACGCTGAACCTTGAGAAATATTGGTGGGCGCTGCGAATGGGGTTGGCTGTTTGGTGCTGTTTGAGGTATGGGTAAGAGCTGACAAACAGACAAAATGTACAGACAGGCAGACAGACCAAAAGTTTTGTGTTGAAGGTCTCCAAGAAAGACTATCGTCTTAAAAAAACAAAAGAAAACAAAACATGAAAGCTATAGAAATATTCATAGTGCAACGAGTGCTATTATCACATGTAATACTGCGTGGCATGCAGATGCGTATATAGAAACACACCGGGTGCCAAACTATCTGTAATGTGTAACTGGCTTAAAGGCTACTAATAAAAAAGCCCCCAAACATTCACTATCGTTCTTAAGACAGCATAAACGACGTGTGCAGCTGCGCAGGTGGGCGTGTTGGCTCACTGCCGCCTGTAGCGAGTACATCGCCAACTCGAAAGAAAGAGAATGATGTCGTTGTGGGTACTTCGTAACTGCACCTGTATGGGATTTACTACGCAAGACAAAACAAATTGAATGTTAGGATTATCTAACTGCAGCTTATCTTTCAGGCTTGCTGCAATTTTTTGCTTTTATTACGAACGAGTTATTTCGAAAACCGTGTATTTCTAAACATAACTGGAGTATATAAACGATTTATTCTTAAAGCAAGGTGCCGCACGTTTCAAGGTGGCTCCTCCCTTGCAGTAGGCATTCTAGGATAGTTTGAAACGGTCAGTTCAAAACCACAAAGACTTTCGTTTTCTTGCTGCATGGTTTAGGTATCTACCGAGATGAAAAGTTATGCTAGCGATTGAGTAAGTGAAGGCGAAGCTCGAGCGCAGTCTAAGTTTTTTTTTTCACTCTGACGTCAGTGAGTGCTACAGCTTTCCTAAAGACGGCGTGACATTGCTAATATAACGCTTTTTCATGGCTTATATAATGACGCTCCGAGCTTTTTTTCTAATGCAAACTAGCACGCCTGGCTTATTTAGAAGGTTGTTTCACTTATCAAGATTTTTTTTTATTTCAGATCTTGGTGAAGGTAAAAACTGTCGCAGGAAAGATGACGTCACGAGTCAAGGAAGCGGCGGCAAAGGATGAGCTCGTGGACTTCAGCGGGTGAGTTAATGCCGGCCCTGAACTTTATTGTTAATTTGGTGCCTCCCACTAAGGCGGGTTAATTTCTCGGTTTTACGAACTTGTCATTCTTAGAGCGCATTCAGAATCTTTTGCAACTTGCATTTAGAGGCAAACGTGGCACGTTTATACCCGTTTTGTACGTGGAATAAAATGGCTAAATGATAAATTTTGGTGTTATTTAGGACAACAGTATTTTGAATGCATGGTAATTTTTTAGCCTCGTTGGGTTTCTTCATTTGAAAGACACGGTGGCTATGCGTGTTCACTGCTTTTGTGACGTTGGTATTTTTGTTTATTCTTTACCTGAACCTCTGAAATATATTATGTATGGGCTAATATGAAGTATAGTTGCTTTTAGTATCGCTTTTAAAGAAATATTACGTTTCTAGGGTAAAAACGTTTGTGCAATCGTTTGGAAAAGAAGCAGTTATTCTTATTTCGTGGACAGATGCCTAATGCGTAAAAAGCTTTGAGCTACTTTTTAGATAAAATATATTCTTTGTTTGATGAGAAACTAAGCTCCAATTTGCTTTTATCCCAGTAAAAACGCTATTAAATTTGTTTTTGGTTAGCTCACAATGCCGAATGCCTAAGTCCTCATAAGGCTTACGAATGCTTAAGGCTTACGTGACTGAAAAGGTTGGCAACAGTGGCTGATCTCTAGGCTTTCTTGTTGTTGTACGGGCCACGTGGACTTCATTGCGTTTCTGAATGCTCTCCCATAATTGAGTTCGAAGTACGCGAAATTGTTGACCAATTCTTCAAAACACACCTGCAAATATTTAGAAAATTGGCTACTAATTGCGTCTAAACAGAAGTTAAATGTAGCGAAAAAGTAACCATGCTGCCAACCTTAAACTTTCGTAGAGAAATGAGTTCCCAGAGAGTCCAATTTGGCATGAAGTTATCAAACTTATAACCCTTCAGTCACAAAAGACCTGCTTGCCCATCAATGTTTTACACGACAAGTGCATGCCCCTCCTGAAAAAAAAACAAACAAAAACATCTAACAGTAGATGAGGATATGAATTGAAAAAAAATTCAAATCTGAGTGTATTCCCACTCAAAACGTGCCATCTTTCCTATGTGCTTCGAGACTCCTTACCGTGACACGGAGGAATTTCTACACTATATATACCACATCAACGGCGACTGCTAAAAGCAAGCAGATGCCGCAACTTACATGCACAAAAGTGATACCATCATACACATTGGAGCAGTAGGAAGTGCGAAAGTCTGGTGTTGCAACTCCGGGTTTAGCGTGTCTCATTTGGGCAGTGGTCCCCCGTCGTAGGACCCATCGTCCAACAAGTCAGACGAGGTCCTCTTAAGAACGACAAATATTCATTTACATCATTAAGAACTGAGATGTCGACAGCAAATGATCAAGTAAGTAAGAGTTCGTTGAAGAACTGCAGAACTGAAAGTATACAAAAGGTATTCCGCTTATATAGTGCCGCGTTGCCAACCCTGGGTGCATTGTTCGAATCTTCAGCCAATGCAGCGCTCGATGGTATTGGTGCTCCAACCACAAAAGTGGGCAAGGACACTACACAATGCACGGGGAGATCGAACGGTCTAAACTATTCCTAGATATTGTCACGAACGTACTGCACCACCAGACACGACCCTCAGACTTCGCGTGCGTCCGAAGATCCTAGCTGATTTGGGTGTCGGAGTACTCTCTCTGAAAGTAGGGTGATGTTCGAGAAGAACAGCTGCCGGTACATGTGCTGCACTTGCCTGTCTGCGTTCGGGCAGAACAATGTAGCGGCCTGGCAGGTTTATCGTCAAACATGCCACCCCATGTAGTCACTGCTATGGAGAGAGGGAAGATGAAGAGTGCTCGAATAATCCCTCGTCGTTTGCTAGGAGTTGCTCCTTAACAACTGCAAGTTTCCGGAACTTCGTTCTCCTCGAGAGGTGAAGCTGCAACCGGTTTAGTTTCAGCTGCCAACGCAAACAGTGAATACCATGGTGGCTTCAAAAATGGCACCTCATTGTTCACACGGAAAGCCTTTGCACCTTGGAAGGAGCCGAAGTCACAATGACCTTTTCTGATCGCGCTTTTTCTTAACGCCGAACTGGTCCTAGGTCGCCCTTTTTTTACGCTTGACGGAGAGGAACTCAGCCCGTCTCAACTGCTTACTATTACTTAGGGTGCGCCTAGAACTTTTTTTCGGGTTCACAGCCACCGAAATAATTTCTATGCTGATGACGATCATAACACTGATTTTTACCTGACTGACAAGCGGCTTGGGCTGGTTGGGACCTGTGTATAAGGCTCTTTTCATAACGATAGCTTATATTTCAATAAAAATTTTCCGTGTCGTTCTAATGATTGGCGTACATGAATCACAACTCATAGCACGTACGCGGTTAATTTCCTAAATAGTCTCTCTAGGAAATGTCACATTCTGCACTACGAAATATACTTCCAAATCCATGAAAACAGCTTGTGAAACGATCGAGTGAAACCTCTCGACGATTATGCGTTCCAATGAATACATACAATAAAAGCGGGATAATATTCTTTGCAGGCTCGCCACCAACACGGCACTCGACATCACAGCTGCCTTGAACTACAGTATCGATATTGACAGCGAGAATGACACGAGCCACCCAATCATCAAATCTTTGGAATCTATTTATATGAGCACGGGCGGCTGGAGAGTGGTGATGTTGTGTGAGTGTTGCATGTTTTCTTGCACAAGGAGATGAGTGATTCATTTGAATGATTTTGTCAATGAAACATCAATTTCTTGATGTCATTGCAGCCAATAAAAGTGAAGCTTATTTTCAAATATTTTCACATTCACATTAAGTAAAAAGTACTCGGCTCAAGTCGCAAAACGAGAATTTCTTGGTTCTTCATCCATAGAACTAATGTGGAATTGAGTGGCACTATATAATGCTTCGTTCACTCGCTCTTGAACTGGCATGTGCAAAGTGGTACGCTCATCGTCACAACTTGGGCTCGAAGGTCCGGCTGCTTCTTCCGTCGGAAATAACTAGAGCTTAGGACGCTCCAAAGCCGTCTATGGCTTGTGGTGGCCTTGACGAATGCGTATACTCATTTAGAATAGCAATTATCAACAGCGTCCCATGCAAGAACTGCAGCTGCGAGGAGCCAATTGCCCGTCGTCTCTGCGAATGTCCGTGCTTCGGGTGCACCAAGAGAAGAAATTTAAAATGTGTTATATAGATTTAACAATCACCCAGTTTTAGAAGAAAGGGTATGATAACAGTGGCTGAGATAGTTCCCACCAAAGGAGATTGTGAGAGCGTTGTTCTGTTTCTTGCGAACAAATGTTTGGAAAGAGAGACTTCAAGCAGTGTTGTTTAATGCATTATCTTTCTTTGCATTTTCTTTTTTGCTTACTTTTTGTATAGCACCTATTTTCTATCATCTCTTATTGCCTCACCCCCTTACCTTGCACAGCTAGGGTGGCGAGCAGGTCTTAGAAATAGCTAACCTGACCGTTACACCACGTTTATTTCCCTCGTCAAACGACCGTTTATCTTTCTCCTCCTTCATTGCGCCATTTTTGTTCACAAAGAGAAGAATTAGCATCACCTTACTGTGCCGAAGACATATGAAAACGTAGATTCATGTAACATCTTGTTTCTTGATAGCTTTCGTACTGCTTACGCAATAGCTAGGGTGGTATGCAGAAACACGTGAAAGCCATCATTTTGCCAACAAGAATCAGTTCACACCTCGAAAAAGGCTACTCACAATATGAAACCATAGTTCTTCAGCGGTTGCCAACCCATACAATACACAACAAAGATTCTAATATGATGATGGCTGTGGAAAGCTTCCGTCTTATGCGAATCGTTTAGCGAAAGTCCTTAACTGGCACTTTGTAGCCACCCAAAAACGTGAAAATGCGGCTTTCATGAAATGTTGCTTCTGCATCTTAAGTCTCTTCTACTTAGTCCTCCTGCGTGTATCATGCTTCCATTGTGTCTTACGAACATGTCCAAGCAGTCACACTATATAGTTCTGTACAGTGATCGGTATAAAGAAAAAGTCCAGCAAATGTTTTCGCATTCGAGGTCCCCATTAGCTGGATGCGAAGGGAGTGCTAAGAACGCCAAACACCCGAAGCTTTCCAAGTTTAAGTGGGCAAATCCAAAGTGTGAAACAGAAATCAGAAAAGGCTTCCATTAGGGTTTATAGGATAAAAGGCACTTATTTTATAGCAGCTAAAACCCTTTTCTGCTTGCGTGAGCAAATGTCTCTTTGTATTCGCTAATATAGATAATGCATATTTCTGCCCCACCATTGTGGCCGTATGGATAATTGAGTAAAATGTGACTGGTTCAACTCTGGCCGCGCCGGTCGCAGTTCGATGGAGATGAAATGCCAGAAGCCCGCTTGCCGTGTTGTATTCTTAAGTAGGAACAACCAGAGAAAAGGACCGTAGATAATCGAAGTTCACCCAGTTCATCACTACAGCGTACCTCATAATGATATTGTGGTTTCGGCACGTAAAACTCCGGAAAGTAGTTATAGTTGTGAAAAGTTCAGGATGATCCATGAAAAACAACGAGAATTATCGCAACTTACTTCCGCTTTCTTACAGTTCTCATGCCGTCACTGAGCAAGATTGTGAGGCCTGACTATCCGCCAAAGGCATCTACCGACCTATTCAAGGCGTTTGTTTCGCTCTTGATGGAAGAACGCAAGTCCAAGAGCCAGGTAAAGTGACGAACTGTATTGCAGGAGTTACCTATGTGTCGTGAACATGAGCACGTCTTTCAAAAGGATGCTCCCATTTCGCCATGTCTGAGAGCTTGGCTGTGGTTGTTGCTTCAGTCTTATTAGACGAGGGACATAATAATGCAAAGGCGACGTAACCTTGCGCTGCAGTTCGTCACCTTTGAACATGATCGACAGCGTTTAAGGGGCGAAGCACCTTAGAATCTCAGCGTGTCGGTGAGCATCACCTGTTATCTGCTGTCGTAATAGCCGATTTGCTTGAGCGCGAAAGTAGGCGAAAATAGGCGAAAGTCACCACTCTTGGCGAAAGTAGGACCACCTTTCTCGCCACCGCCTCAGCGTTCGCCGCGCGGCGAGAGAGAGCGAACGGGGCGCGTTGAATATGGAAACGCTGCTTCCGCCCGCAAGAGACAACGCGCTGCACAGCCATTCACTGGCCACAACGTATCTACACGCACTATATTTTGACCTGCAATGTATTACCGGTGGGAGATTTCTCTTGTGCGTAGTTGAGCAATAAATGTTCGCAGAATGCACGTTAACTAAAAGAGGAATGCACCTTTCACCCTTCCCCAGGTTTTATGCTAGCGGAGCTGAAAGGTCTTTCCTACATTCTTCGTGCGTTCCAAGTTTTGTTACTCGCACTCTACTTACCCGGCGGGCAGATTCGGCGTGGCGGACGTCCTCGGTGGGTTCGAGTGATAAGCGATAACGTTTGATAAGCTTGGCGTTGCATGATTCATTTTAACTATGAAGCTGCTTGTCAGCCTAGTTATCTTCATCATGAAGAAGAAAGAAAGATAATAAGGCCGCACAAGGTATTAAAAACTAGCACAGCTTACCATGAGATGGTTTCGATTTTGTTTTTAATTCGCGTGAAAATCTTATTCTCAAATATATCAGACGTTGTGGAGCGTGGGCAGCTGCAGCCATGAGAGTCATGCTGTCAGATCTCTCTTTCTCTCTCTCTCTTTCTCTCTCCCCCTCTCTCTTTCTCTCTCTCTCTCTTTCCTACGCCATTATAGCTTGAAATGAGTGTACCCTCTAATAGTGCGTAGTATTGACGTGAATGTCAAAACAGATTATCCTCGTGTTCTTTGTGTAAATAATTGTTACTATCAGCTTCAGAAGTTATTGTTCTATTGATTAAATAGCTGTTTGTTTCTAATGAACCAACCCATAATAAAATGCGGGCCAAGTAGCAGACCTACTTTTTGTGTAAAAAACAGAGATCTGTTCGGAATTACACAGAGAAATAAATGGCGCTCCGGGAATATCAAACAGCATTGTTGGTGGCGCCCTCGCATTTGTAATATTCTAGCATGTCTGGGGCAGTGATGAAGCGCAACTGACTTGCAACTAGAGTGCCCTATTCTAGGTCACTCTACTTGTAACAGTCTATTTATTATGGCCAATTGTTCTCTGATATAACATCATGTAAATGCGATTATCGTTTTTCACGTGCTAATAAGCATGGCCGCTTAGGAAAGAGCTTTGCTCTGTTGTAGAAATAAAGTTAATGTACTACGTACCGAATGAATTGCTGTAAATTAGCAGCACGAGATCAAGGTTCACGTTTGTCTTTTTAAGCGTATTTTATATGCCCTTTGTGTAAGAGATGAAATATTTACGGAAAATAACAACGTTTCAAAGACGGTTGAACCAGCGGTTGAACCAGAGGTTTCATGAAGATTATAAAGTGATTACAATTTTCAGGAAGGAACAACCAGTTCAAGATGTCTGTGCTATTATCCAGCCAATTTAGAATTGTCTTGTACCTCTAGCTAGTTTAACGAGAACACTAAAAACGTTCTTTTCAGTGCACTTTGCATATACCCAATTGGAACACTCCTTATCTGTTATGTTATACGGGCTGAGTTTAAGTAAACCGTTATCACTTTCACTTGGGTCGTTGAGCTTGCCTGTGTGGTGACAATACACCGTTCTGCATTGCAGCATCAATGTAGCGGTGACAGCAATGCAAAACTGAGAAGTACAAAGGATGCCTTTCCTGTGTACTTCTCTATACGTTCTGTTGCGGTCACGGCTGCACTGCATATAAAGAATGAATGTGGACGAATTCACCCCGTTTTATATTCTATTTCAGGTCTTCGAAACTTGATTATTATAAAACAGTTAAAACCTTTCCATTAAAACAATATATAAAAACTTCATCAGGTTTATAAACGCAGTTTTGTCGTAGTTTGTATTCATATACGCGCCACACTCAACATTTTCAAAGGGGCACGATTTAATTGGTTGGTTGGTTGGTCACAAAGCTTTATTAAGGGCCTGCAATGCTCATGAATTTCACGAAAGAGACTGTCAGGCCAAGCATGTGGGGAATAGACGTTAAGAAACTTCCGTACAGTAAATAACGTGTGCTACTGGGCTAATCAGTTTGTATGCCATTGAGACAGATCGCAAATACAGTCACTTCGTGCACATTATACCGCATGTTGAAGTAGCGCACTTATTAACGGAATGCGACACTCGATACTCCTTCAAAGATGTTTCTAGTAGCAACTGTCGTGTTCGGATTTTGTACCAGTTGGCCCTGTAAAAGTGCGCTACCACACCACACGGTATAATGTTTAGTCACCAACTAGCCGAGCTCTCAACTTCATTCCCCTTAGTGTTCGATGTTCTCATGTTTATTTCACATAGCTTTAACATAGCACGAATCATGTGCGCTGTGGTCATCAGACTCTCCTGCATGTGTAATTGTTAGATGTGCTATGAGTGAAATAGCAGGGTACAAATAATTTATTTTGCGTAGTTTCAAGTGCGTTCAAAACGAAACAAAATTTGTTTTCCTTGTGCATTTGAGATAACAGAACGTATGAATAACGCTTTTTTTTACGAAACCGAGATATAGGCTTTGAACGTTTTACTTTACCATTTTACTGGCAAGTCCGGACGAATTCCGGGCGATTATATCTGATTGTGCAGTCAAAATAAAAATGAATGCACAGGTTAGTTAGCAGGGCCATGTTTCTTGCCTGCTTATATGCAGGAACAAGACGACTTCCTCCAAATTTTCATGAATGCTGATTACAGCTGGGAGGAGAATGCACAGGAGAAACCCGAGAATGCTCAAGAAAGAAGTAAGTGTCAGTTGTTTTTCGCAATTGAATAGAATGGAAAGATATCAGTGAGGGCTGTTTATTTGTACTGGGGTACAAATTTACAGCGAATCGCTGAGTACAAGTATTGCAGTGGGAGTGGTAGGCTTTAGGTGAACATTATGTTTGTGTGAGTATTCTTTGTGTGAATATTCCTTGCAGAAAACTATAGGCCTGGTACCGGAAAATGGAAACAGGAGACATGTTTTGAAAAGGGCAGTTTCCTGTCTACCTTTCCTTAATAGCCAACCAAGTGTTCTTCCGTTTATATGTTGTTTTTACAAGAGTTTTTCTGTTTAACGCAAGCAGTGCTACTTATCATGTAGCGTCACATCACAATCACTCCTTGAACTAAGGCGGATTGACCGATGGCTCCCCTTGAAAAGCTCGCGTTTGCACTGGCAGTGAAAGAAATGAAGGAGGCGTTGCTCTTACACTTATTAGTTACAAGGCGTGGTCCCCCGTTCACAAGCTTATCTCGTGAGACGGCCAATTTGTATACGTCTTGTGCTTTCACTGCAAACTTTGCGTTGAAATGACAGAACACGGAGAAATCACGTCGCTTGCTGCCGCGGCCACGTTCACGAAAGAAGCCAGCTGCCAGCTTGAACGGCCAATTTAGGGCAGTTGGTTGCACATAGTCGACACTTGCAGCGTGCTTCCCAAATGGTCAAGTTAGGGCAGTTGGTTGCGCATACTCGACACTTGCAGCGAGCTTCTTAAACACCAAAAAATAACAAATGTGTCACTTGTTAGTTCACACACGTACTTTGTGTACCTGTGCGTTCGTTTAGTGCGTCCTTTGCATTTGAGCACCGTTGCTAGTGCTGCACTGTAAAAGCTGTTAGTTCGCTCTCCTACTGTGTGCGTTCCTTTCATGCGTCGTTTGCGCCGGACCAGCGCGCTGCAAGTTTCGAGTTGCATGCTGTTCTTCACATGGAATTTCAATTTCTTGCTACCGCATTCATTGCCTTAACCCTGCTGCGAAACTGACTGCCAGAAGAACGACCACAAGCGTCGTTCTCTAAGGTCGTCAGCTCCCACCGTGCTTTGCTGCCATCCGGTTTTATACCCTTGGCGTGTTCACCATCCGCCTTGTGGAGCCTACGACCACCCGACGTGCGCCTTTCCGTCCAGGAATAAGAAATACAAAAGTCCTTTTTGCCTTGGCGTTGAAGCAAGCGACTCTGGACTGTTTACACACTTTCTACACTGACAGAATCCACGTATACTCATATGAATCTACCACCCAGACTAGCTCCACCGGCGCCATCGTTATTCCATCGCGACACATTAACATCACTTACAAACTTCGTCACTTGAGCACATCGACTGGTTCGGAAACTGTTGCCCTGTGAGGTGTCATCGTTTATATCAAGCAACAACCGGCTAATTGATGGACAGCATTCTGTGACTGCAAGGCAGCTATACAATGTCTTTCGTCGGCACTTTGTCGTGGGTCATACGAACAACTGGTATGGTAGATCAGAGAAGGGCTGCACTATGCGACCGAACAGGGACACAACGTTGTGTTCCAGTGGATACCAAGTCATTGCGGTGTCTCCAGCAACGACCTCGCCGATGAAGCAGCCAGAAATGCACACGTACAAACAAACCCTGTGTCTGTACCTTTATCTAGTATTGACTCGGCTAGATACCTAAGTAAACTGGCGCAGGAGATGACATTCCAGAAGTTGCAGTCATCACAGTTCGCACATCATTGACTATATTCTCTCGATCCATCTTTACGACTGCGGTTACCCTCTGGTCTTTCTAGGGATGAAGGTACAGTGTTGTACCATCTGCTTCTGGGTGTAGCCTTCACCAATGCCTACTCATTTAAGATATAGATGGCCGACAGCACAGAGTACAACGACTGCGCCGTCGATGAGACTATTGAACACATCTTATGTTACTGCCCGGCATACACAAATGAAAGGCTTCACCTGTGCAGTGTTTTAAATCAACTGGACAAAAGTGATTTCACTGTCGAGAAAGTATTTGGCACCATGGCACTGCCCATCTTATTTCCGAAAGGCAACGAAAGCGCTGTTGTATTTTCTCAAAGACACCGGCCTGTTTCATTGTTTGTGATGGTGAAACTGTCGGACCAGTCAGGGACCTTTTCTCACCTCCTCTATAACTTTCCTTCCCTTCTCTTCTTCCCCAGTGCAAAGTAGCCTACCGGGGCTCAGCCCTGGTTAACCTCCCTGTCTTTCTCCTTGTGTTCTCTCGTTCAGTTTGTCCAGCTGACTTTATCCTTTCAGAAATGACACTCGATGAGATAACTGCCCAGTTGCTGGTGTTCTTCGTGGCTGGCGTTGAGACGGTATCAACAGCCCTCAGCACCACCGCTTACTACCTGGCCCTCAATCCCGAATGCCAAGACAGGGTCATATCTGAAGTGGACAAGGCAGCATCAGAGGTAAGCGGCCACTATGCTGCACACTAATTGATTTTCACAAATGTTATTTTAATAAACAAAACTTTTGATCTCTTGCCTAAGCTAAGATTGCGAGAAGCGATGGATAGATGTACTGGGTTACCTCAAGCGTGCCTTGAAAGCGCCATTGTATAAGTCTGTATTTTTTCGAATCCGCATAAATTAGCGACCTATAGTGGTATCTTTGGAAAAACATGACATAATTTTCACATTATGTGCATTGACACCTTTGTGGATCATGTTGATCGAGTGCTAATGCGATTGCACTAAAAACTTGAACACTGTGTCGACGTCCTTCCCTCCCCTTCCACTCTCCTTTATGTTTCACGAAGGCAGGCTTCCATTGGTTTGTGTAATCGCCTAAATTATATTCTGAACAACACCCGCACATAAGGCTGGTCCCTCATTGCGAAAACAACTTAGAACACGACATTGTAAGCATTGAATGCCGAGGTTTTGTGGTGGATGTGTGCGAAATACTCATCAAATCTGCTTTCAAGTGATAGAATGCACTATCGAAAATACTACTTGTCCAGTGATTACCATATATGACTTGACGCACGAGCTTACTACATTGACACAGTACAGCTCTATCACATCTACCAGCATTCCTCTTCTTCAAAGCTCCAACCTGCATCTGGCACTCGACTGCCCATCATGAGGTAAAGCTACGATGCTGCGCGACCTGTAGATCGGTGTGTATTTCAAGAGTGATTATACTGGGTATCCCGAGTATCAAGCAGCACAATTTCAAAAAAGTAGGAACAGCGATACTCGAACCAAACCTAGTGCATATTGTACAGTGCAGAGACCACCACAAATTTTTTGCTAATGACAAATATTTATACATGATTTTTGCAACTAAAATTACTCACTTAAATATCTTAACCTCAATGAGACAGGTGCGCGCATGTTGAAGCGACACCTGTCAGTGCTACTTTCAACGACGTACTAAATCCGCGCTCATTTTTTTTTCATGCGGATAAAGAAAGCCCGCGAAAAATGAAAAATAACACGTGACTATAGGCTGCTGCGTGCTTCTGTAAGCGGCGCCCCCAAACAATCTCACTTTGAGGTGTCCAAGAATCAATGGAGCAAGAAAAAAAATACAAATTGCATTATCTGCGACTTCCCGTCCGAAGAAACGCACAGCTGTGATCTTATGGTAAATTCGACAGGTAGTTTTTGAGCCATCATCTTCATCTTCTGCTTTATCGGTTCGGTAACGTGAAGTAAGCAGGAAGCACACTTTCACAACGATGAAGTAGGCCAGATCATGTTTTCGCAAAGGCGAAGTAGGCCAAGCCAAGTGATCACCGCTAAGGCGAAGTGAGAGCGTAGCTCACTCGCCTTCCGCAAGGAGGCGTGCTGGTCGTAACGTGACTTTCTGAACGACTTCTAGTGTAAGTCGCTTTTTCGCTAAAAATCTCGTTCGCTTGGGTCATGTAATGCGTTTCGCTTAATAACGCTATTTATTCCAGAAATGGGGTTTTGGGGGCTAGTTGGTCCAAGAATCTGTAGAAGGTAAATGTGGCATAAAGGAGAGGTAATACAAGTGAAGGGAACACACTAGACGAGCGTTTGTCTTCTGTGTTACTTCGTTTGTGTTTTCTCCTACACACAGCTTTTCCCATTTAGAAAAACTTAGTAGTAAGTTAGAGCCAGAAGTGTTGAGGTCTCTAAGCGGGACTGTGTGCTTGTGTGTCATAAACATCCTAGAACACGAGGAATAAAAATATTTGTAAATGCTTTACTACCATTGCACATTTTTTTAACAAGTGCTCAGCGGCCTCATACATTGGAAGAGATATAAAGCCACCATGCACATGCGGACATCTGTAAATTAGAAAACAGTCAACCTTTTCACATAACAGCCTTCTGGTTCATTCTTTTATACCTCTCTGTGTGTCTCAAAAGTGCATTTATTTTCACACGCGGGTATTGTTTCGCATGCTTAGAAGTCACGTCCTAATAACGTTTCACACTCGCGGCAATTTCTCCAAAAGTAATAGTCAAAGGAATATGTTGACGCGTCTTCTCAGAATGTGGTATTCCTATGAACGTTCTTATAAGGGTGCGGAAATGCTATTGGCAAGAGAAGTCGAAATTATTGCTCCCCCTCCCTTAACCCGAACCGTATAATTATGTGAAGAAGCAAACAAAATAGTTAACTGCTAATATGCATACCTTTGTTTCAGGGAGAGATCACGTACGATAACCTGCAGGAGATGCCTTACCTCGAAGCCTGCTTCAAAGAGGCGTTGAGACTTTGTACTCCCGACTCAATGTAAGCATCAAAGCATGTACTATTTCTGTCGTAAATTTGTATAATTAGTTTGCACTGCAATATAGCGCTGTAACATTAAATGTACAGTACATAGCTGCGGCAATGTCCCACATATGTGATTTCGGTATAGAACGAATGCTAGGGTACGGCGTACTAGGGTTTAGGAGTATCTTAAAGAAGTTCGGGTGGTGATACCTTTAGGGACCTGCTCTACAGCGTGTTTTGTAGTCTTATCCTCGATAGGGCAAATAATATCAGAGGAATTTATTATTATTATTATTATTATTATTATTATTATTATTATTATTATTATTATTATTATTATTAATATTATTATTATTATTATTACAAATGGCCCATTCATTGATGTGCGGAAAAATGTAAGAGCTCCTTCAACACTGAAATGATGTTAATGAGAAATACACTTTTTCAGAAGGTCATTAGTCCATGAAATTGGGAAAGAACTAAAGGGAATAAAAAAGTCATAAAAATTATGTTCCTGCTCCGAGAAGCAATTTTACAAACAGCAAAGTGATTCGTGACAGCCCAGTGAGGACCCTTACTTACAAGGATACCTTAGGCTACATTTGTATTCAAGCCAATGTATCTGCAAATTATCAGGCTGCCATCAACACGGGGCAAGCCGTCCGTTCATAGGCAAAGAGCAAGAACTAACATAGAGCTTTGCGAATTCAGACCCTATGAAATAGCAAGCCCTTGCATTTCAGCATGGGTGTGTACGTCGTAAAGGTAGTGCATGCTCGGGCATTGCAGAGCTTATGTGTCACTTGGTGTGCGTATTTCTCACAACACTGCGAAGACCAATTTGAAATACTAATTTTCGTATCCATCATCTGGCACCATCTTCTCTCATGTGATAATGTCATTGCGAACTCTAAGCACTAAGTAATGTGGTCACACCGTATAATAGAACAACTAGGTGACGTGATTGTGAACACTCAGTTTTCTAGATCAAGGCGTTCTGATAATATGTCGACGATGCTTTTATTGCTAAAGTACACAATTTTCTGTACGACCCTTTCACCGCAGCCTCATGCGCCTCTGCACGGAAGAAACCACAGTGGGTGGAATTGATTTCAAGCCGGGGATGTCCGTAGATATTCCCGTGGCAGGAATCCACCATGATCCGGAAAATTTTCCTGAACCGGAGAAGTTCAACCCAGACAGGTACGGTACCCTGGTGTTATGTAAATAAACAGCCTGCGAGCTACTGCTTTTGCTTTCACAGTCTCATTGACCGCATGCTTGCTGTCATGACTTGGACCGAGTTCAATGCATAAAAGTATTAAATATGCAATGAAGGTGCTTTCACTTGATTGAGATAAAATCTCTGTGACCTTGTAGCCATTTGATTGCCACATCCTTCACCTGTAAAATAACCATCTCATTCAAACGTCATCATTTCGCTGCCAGTAAATCAATATGCTGTTAAACTACTGTCACGTGTTACAAATGTTCACTTGCAATCAAATTACAGATTTCAAAAAGTTTTCGAATCAGAATAACGAAACATTTTCAGAGAGGGTTGTACAGTGATTATTCGATCATTCGAATTTCATGAAAGCGGAAAGTATGTCCGTATTAATGGAATGCCGTATGATGGAAAGTACCGAGAAAAAATTACGGGTTTATTCTATACATGTATTCTCATTTTCTTGGTGAATGCGTAAATCCAGTTCATATTTTGCATAAGAGCACTGTAAAAGCCGCTATTTTTCTTATTCCCGACTTAATTCATAACGAGACAGTGCTTGAAGTCCCCCGTGTATTAAGTGAAGACGTGCCCTGGACTAGCTTCCTATTACATAAAGCCACCGCCCACACCACAAGGTGCACGTGATGATAATTTTTCTGCCGGGAAAGTTGCCGCCTAGTGATTTTTCATCCATCATAATGTATACAAGTGATTTCTCAGTCGTTAACCCTCGTGCGGACGCTTCAATCTTCGTCATCATCTACAGCTTCCGCCATGTTCAAGTTTTGTGACATACCGTGTGCCTTAAGCCATTGCCTTAAGCGAAAAGGAAGCTGCTGGGTCTCGCTGGCACTGTGAACGAAACTGTGGTCAATAAAGACACGATCGTAGCGTCTCCTGTTCTTAAAGTATGCGCGAGATCTACGTGCAAAGTCGTAATAGAACTACCGAGCCTCGCATCTGCTGCTGAGTAAACCTGGCTCGCCAATGCACCATCGTGGATTGCAACTCTGTGGTTTTGAAGGCGTTTGGTGAAAACGAAACAATTGCTCCTTGGCCAATGTCGCTATCGGCGTGATCGCAGATAGTGTCCACGCCATTCACGTGCGCCAAAAAATGAAAAAAAAAACAAGAAGCAAGATTGCCGCCGGAGCTGTACCCTAGGTTGCCAACATAAGTTTGTGGTAAAATTTTGGATGGCGATCACGCCTTTCTTAAAGCCCGCAGCCGTTTCAGTTGTTTATGAATGCCGCTTTTCGTCATTTGCGATGCTTCGTGCGTGACGCACTCTGATGGTTGGCTGAATTAAACAAGGTTCGGCCAAAAATGAGTTAACTAATATAAAATATCATCATCAAACGTCCGAAGAAGAAGAAAGAAGACTGCTGCCTGGAGCGAGCGCGCGCTACTTCACTTCTTCTAATAAACCGTATTCATTCGAAGCAGTCCCTGGTCTCGATCGTCTTAATAGTGGTGCCGTGAACCAGGATACTACCTCCTCGCCGGCAAGAAAGGTCAACCTGCCACAGAGCAGCAGAGAAGAAGACGGCGGAGGAGCAGAGGATCGACCTCGATCGAGCGACGAGACCACGGTGGACAGTACGAGCATCAGAACGAACGATTGACAAGTAAGGAGTCATTGTTAACCACCTCAATATAAGCAAAGAAGTGATAACGAAGAAAAGGAAAGCGCTTCGCTCCCAGATCACGCGACTGATTAACGCAGCCGAGCAGCAAATTAATGATGGAGCCAACCGGGAGCAGCTGCTTACAGCGCAGGCGCAGATTAAAGCAATAAGCGACAGTCTCAAGAGCGCAAACGAGCAAATGGAAAAGTTTCTAACAGAAGACAATGCCGAAGCTGAATTCGAAAGCGTCATAGAGTACGACATGAAATTAACGGCTATCTTATCTGCAATAGAAACCAGACTTCGACAGCCTGAACAATCGGATTCAAGCGATAGGACAAGGCAGGTGATGCCCTCAAGTACAGGACAAGAAGCAACGAAACTAGTTAAGCTACCAAAGCTTGAAATGATGAAGTTTGGGGGGAAAACTTTGGAGTGGAACCGCTTTTGGTCTCAGTACGAGTCAGCAGTTCACCTGAGACCAAACATGAGCAAGGGACAGAAGTTCAATTACTTGTTAGCATCACTAACCGGAAAAGCTGCGGCTGCTATTGAAGGACTTCAGTACTCGGCAGAGGAAAATTATGATAACGCAATCAAAATACTGCAAAAAACGTTCGGCAATCAAGAACATTCCATTGAAATGCACATGAATGAGCTATTGAGTTTGGAGAAAGTGAGGTCTGTTCAAGATACCGATGACTTAAATAGGCTAGTACAGAGAGTGCAAGTTAACATATTGGCACTCAAGTCACTAAAAGTGGAAACCGAGAGCTATGCGCCGATGTTATTACCGGTATTGAAAAGAGCAATTCCACCAGAATTATCAGTGCAGTTCAAGTCAAAAGAGGCTATGAGAAGCAGCTCAGCCTCAGAAAATGGCGAGCAAAACAACGCAACGGGAAAGGCGTGCGAGGAAAAGCTGGACACGCTTATGTTATTCTTAAGAGAGCAAGCGGCTTTTCGTGAAGAAACACAACGTGAACAAGAGAGGATAACTGCAAAACCAAGAGAGAACCGCGGACAGATGCGCACAACTTCAAGCTTCTATAGCTCAGCGGACAGAATATGCTTATTCTGCAAGCAGAAATCCCACGCAACCGAAAACTGTCGTAGGAGCATTCCAATGAATGAAAAGAAAGCTATGCTTACCGAAAATAGGGCATGCTTCAGATGCACGCGACCAAAGCACACTGCACGTATTTGCAAGGCCCAAGTAAAATGCAAGCAATGCAAGGGACGACATGCCACGTCAGTGTGTAGAACGGTGATGCAGAAAACAAGGGCAGAGCTGGTCTCAACAGCGCAAGCCGAAGCGACGACATCTACGCTACAAGCAACCGAAAATATCAAGCATAAGTTTGTGCTTTTGCAGACGGCTGTAGCGTGCGTAGAAGGAGAAACATGCGGCCGACATTGCTGTTTGTTATTAGACAGCGGAAGTCAACGTTCATTTATTGAAGCGGGATTAGCGAAAGAAGTAGGTGCTAAGGTGTTGCGACAGGAAAGGCTGACGATTGGTTCATTTGGAGGAGACGAAAAGGTCAAACTAATGAACGTGGTGCAAGTGACTGTAGGATCACGAGAAACAAGCACGTTAACAGTGATTGAAGCGTTACAAGTCGACGTCATCTCGCACAGTTGTATACCCACTCCAACTAAGAAACTCAGCGAGAAAATGAAACTGCTAAATATGCAAGTGGCTGATCACAGGACCTCTTTACGCAAAGGACAAGTACCAGATTGTGAAGCAATATGTACTGATATTCACCTGCGCGGTAACAAGAGGAGTACACTTGGAAGTTACCAACGATTTGTCATCGTCGAGTTTTTTACAAGCATTTCGACGATTTACAGCTCGAAGGGGAATACCAGCCGTAATATACTCGGACAACGCCAAAACATTTATAAAAGCTGGAAAGGAAATCAACAGAATGCTCGAAACAATTAACAACGAGGTCTTAAAGAATTTACTGCAGTGGCCAACAAATTAAATGGAAAACAATAGCCGAGTGCGCGCCATGGTGGGGAGGATTTTACGAGCGCCTCATAAGAAGCTTGAAGACGTCGATGCGAAAAATATCGAAAAGCACAGCTTCGGTAGAGGAGCTACGCACTATTGTAGCAGAAGTTGAAGGAACACTCAACAATCGACCATTGACTTACGTATATGGAGAACCTGATGAGCCAATGCCACTAACGCCGGCAGACATCATAGGTGGACGGCGACAGCTTCAAGACGGACAAACAAGACTATACAACGGTGACATTGAAGACGCATGGCGACGCAGATGCAAACTCGTGCGCGCTTGGTGGAAAAGATGGCATCAAGAATATATCAAGGAAATAGGAGCTACGGTCAAAGCCAAGACACGGCAAGCAAAACCACTCTCACCGGGTGACATCGTGTTGGTTGAGGAAAAGGCTCCAAGAACATTTTGAAAAATGTGCCGGATTGAAAAGCTCTGCCCTGGGCGAGACGGAATCGCAAGAGCTTGTCTCCTTCGCACAGGCAAAAAAGAGCTTCTAAGAAGATCGGTGAACCACATATACCCAATGGAAGGTTGTTTCAAATAGCCCGCCAGAGCTTATCACATTTCAACTTGGGCGGGCGGGAGCCTATAAAATATCATCATCAAACGCCGGAAGAAGAAGAAAGAAGACTGCTGCCTGGAGCGAGCGCGCGCTACTTCACTTCTTCCAATAAACCGTATTCGTTCAAAGCAGTCCCTGGTCTCGATCGTCTTAAAAACTAACGAGAGCCTGACGCCAGTAAACAATGCACATGCTTGCTGGGACTAGAGAAAACGTTCGCATTATATGATTAAAAACGAACGGCAGTAGCAGTATCGAGCTGAACAGAACATGATAGTTATCACCGAAATGTTCTGAACAAACACTAAGTTCAACTAAGAAGTAAGTGGACGACCATCCACATGTACAGAGTACAGAAATGTAAGTGTTCTTTAACAGGACAGCTTTCACTACATAAATATTCACAAAGATCCACTGCTTTATTGGCAAAAAAAACATAAATATTCCCACAGCCGACATTTCTCGGGTACGAATTCGGTGGACTTTAAAGCGGTACTCAAACACTTTTTTCAAGTAACTATGGAATGCATTCACTAAAAGAGCTTATTGCCTCATGAATTCAATGCCACAAAAATTGAAAGACTCCCGCCACTACGAGCGGATTTACAAAGCTTTGTCGCATGCTGCAATCGCATTCACCCCTGTCTGGTTTTCAAGAAAGCGCTGTAAACTAAGCGAGAGAACGGTGGTGAGGAGGGGGGGGGGAGGCACGTGCGCCTCAGGATTTCGAGCATCTTTTCATTTTCATTTTTCTTCGAATACGTGGTTTTTTTCAGTGTGATAGAACGCGCTCTTCCGCGGCCTCCCGCGGTGATCCTTGTAACGACCGAGAGCGCCATGTTCAAATCAGCCAACGCCTGATAAATGGCTTTCTACGAGTAATTTTTTAACTTCCTCTGTCATTTGTCGAGATAATTTATTGTGAATTGCAGGCCGTGTGCTGCGCTATATTATTTGGCTCGCGCGTTCTCGAAAGCCTCTACTACTGATCGGTATTGTTTTGTGACCATGTTCGAAAGGTGTTGCAGGACCTCTTTCAATACAAACATAGCCAATTACGCTGTCGCAAATAGCACATAATCGTCATTCAATAAACTTTTAACCAAGATGGCTTGCTGATAATTACAATGCCAGTAATAAATAATGTTCTCTTGGTCTTGTATTGTTGTGGTACATTTGACTTCGAATTGTTGGTATGGGGATTCTTGCGCGTTTCTCTCTCCTAGGTGAATATCTTGATGTCGATGGTGTTAACAATGATGTGTTTTTATGCTTTGCGAAATACTGATCACAAGTGTAAGTGAAACTGCTCATGCAGTGTGTTTTTGGTAACAGGTTTATGCCAGAAAACAAGGACTCCATAAAGCCGTTCACTTACATTCCTTTCGGTGCCGGACCTCGCAACTGCGTCGGCATGCGCCTCGGCATGGTCCAAGCGAAGACAACTCTCGCTTGCCTGCTTCAGCACGTTAGGCTCGAAACGTGCCCTGAAACAATGGTAAAAGTTAAAAATGTTTCTTTGTTTTAGTGAAATACACTTCGAAAAGTTAGGATTTATAATAGGGTATATTATCAGTTTTTTTTTTGAAGATCGCACATAACTGCATTCTCTACAATTTGGTTCCTTAATGTGCTTTTGCCTGTATTAATCTATACTTTAAAACTTAAACCGTGAAATATTCAATATGTAGTCTACAAGCTATATTTATTATCCTGCTGGATGTGTCAGCAAAAAACTATTATATGTTCGGAGCAAACACATTTATCCAGAGCTGCTATGCGATTAGCGATAGCCTACAGCTATGAATGGCAGTACAATGTCGGGTTGCTATTTTGTAGATCAGCCTTTTGCGGTTGCTAATGTCTTTTAACGATTATTGCAAAGACAACTGCAAAACCACATGGGACACAGAAAAGAAACAACACGACGTGGTTCGTGTTGTCTCTTCTTATGTCGTTTGTTTTGTGGTTACCTTTGCTAATCATGAATCAAAAACTGGCCTACACGCACATTTTTTTCTAAATACTTTATCATGCTTTTTGTGATTGTCCAGCGGTAAGGACGACCGCCTGGCCACGTTACTAATAGAATCTGCCAGTAGTGAGTAATGGATAGGCTAAAATGTAGTTACTTCGTTCTATTGTAGCATAAGACTAGCATATAATGAAGCTTGACACGTGGCTACAAGATACGGGCACTGGCTTCAAAACGTGTGCTGTAATAATGCGATCGTACTTCAAATAGCGTAGCAGCAACAAATTTTGCCACGCACTCATTTAACAAATTTTCTCAGTGAATCAGTGGGCCTTGACAATTGCATAAATCTGTTTTGAATATCAGTGGATTGGAGCTAGAAAGCTGTCCTAAAGTTCGTTCTATTTACAGCCTATTCATGGAAAAAAGTTGCATGTAGTAGTTATTTCCTCATAATTCGTCGGCCCTTATTTTTTCTTGTGCTCGCACGAGCTACCATGTTAACGCAGTTCTTGAACACGACATTGGGTGAAACAAATTGACGCCATGCCGTTATGTTGCTCATAGACTTACAGACATCAAATGAAGGCACTGATCGAGCAACAACCCTAATCACATGAACACAATTTCTTACTTTATTATGAAGATACCAATTACCGTGTAGCAGTAGAACGTAACAGATGAAAAATTTGGGCGTCAACTTCTTTTTATAATATAAACTTGGCGGAATATTGATTAAATCCACGAATCAAAACTGACTAGCACAGTAGGAATAAACTGGCACATTCATTTTATGAAAACCATTTGCTATCATTAGTCCAGAACAATTTCTTCAATGGATAGCTCGCATTGCGTCCCTTTTACACGCCTGCATCCCACTTTGGAATGTTGTCAACGTAACATTGACACTCATTCCTATCGGTTCTTGCTGTGTATTCTCAGTAAGCGTATTTCTTACTCATATGCTTTCATACACAGAATATTAGTTCAGCTTGATGCAGCATTATAAATAACGCTTTTCTTCTGATGTATGACATCCTTAGGACGAAACTTAGTCATGTCTTTTTTGTGTGGCAAAAAAAAAACGTGTTAAAACACCTCTCGAGTCGTCTAATTCTTGCTGTTAATCTCGGTCAACAGATCCCACTCAAGCTGAAGCCTGGACAAATACTGCCTTTCTTCGATGGCCCGTTGTTACTACGGGCTGTGCCTCGTCAGCGCTCGTGAAGCAGTGCTTCATAAGGGTCCAGGAGACGTGGTTCATGTGAGGAGCGTGATTTGCGCACAAAATAGGACTTGTTGCTGGACAACTTGGTCAACATTGCTGCTGAGTGTTTCGGGCGCCGTGAAAGACGGCCTGTGCACACAAAACACCGGGGATGCAAGCACCGCTACCCACTGCCTCATGAAACGTGTCTCTCAGAGGAACCAGAAAGATTATGCGCTACTGTACACAATAACGACATCGTTACATATTTCGTTTGTTTTGCAGTAACAAAAAGAATAAAATCTTGGAATAAGAATGTATTTTTCTAAAGTTTACGGATTCCGGCGTGTCCACACACACACTCATATATATATATATATATATATATATATATACATTGTGAAGATAGAGCGCAGCAACGGAGCTTTGGCTCTCCCGCTCGCTCAACCCGAAAAGACGAGGGCTAATAAAGAACAGCCGGCCTAGTTAACTGCTGCATCTGAGTCTCATTCTTTGATAATAGATAGATAGATAGATAGATAGATAGATAGATAGATAGATAGATAGATAGATAGATAGATTGAGTCAGTCACATATATAGTTCACTCTGGGAAAACACCCCTGAAGCTTGTCGTATGTAGCGCAAGAGTGAGGTGCTAGTCAATACATCCTTTTTACTTGGGAAAACATGAAGAAACAGTGTGGTTATTTACATATGTGCGAAACATGATGGCTTGAAGTGGCATTTTATAAAACATGAGGAAAGTATAGAAACCTACAGAGAGTTCAAGTCATTTGGGTAAAATCTAGTTAATATTCTAGTCGTCGTGGTGGTCTTGCATTCACAGCGACCTTGTGGGGGCTGGCGTAGGACCACTCGATGGACCTGCGGTAGTTGGGTCATTACTCAGTGGTGTGCCTTTGATGTGCCGCGCAGCTATCGAGGTTTTCAGTCCTACGTTGCTCCCGTTGTTATGGAAGTCGTGTTGTAAGGCTTCTAGAGTTGGTAGCAGTGCTATCCATTGCGCTGAAGGCAGCGCTCTTCCTGCGTGGTTACGTGCTACGACCTAGGATAAGCTGAGGGCTTTGAAATGATTGCGTTGGTGGCCCATTAGCCGCTCTAGACTCGCAAAACATTGACTTCACGGAGTGACTGTGCGGGCGACCGAGCCTGACGATACTCGAATACTCAGTAGGAAAGGCTACCCTGGTAGTCGGGTAGCCGCGTCTGTAGCCGAATACCCAAAGGCATCTCTGCATTTGCCAGTACTACATCCAAGGGATATGTCCTGTAGGCCTGCAGAGCCGACCAGAAATCCTGTTTAGCTTCGGAAACTTTCTCAAAAAGTATCTTCATCACCTGTACCCTCTCTTCGGATCGCGCTAGTGGACCCTATGCCCAGGGGCGAAGCCAGGAAGTTGCACAGCGGGCACGTATCCTCTCCCCCCTCTCTCGATTTTTTTTCGCCATGGCATAGAGAGCAAAAAAATCGCTAATTTAAGGGGGTGCCCATTCCGAAATCAAGGTGGTGTCCCCCCTCCCCCCGAAATACATTTCTGCCTAAGCGCCTGCCTACGCGGGAACCCTGGATTTGAGGTAATGTGCTTGAATTTGTGAATGCACGCAAATAAAGCGAACTCATGACCTGCTCGAAAATTGAGGACCATTGTGAGAGGGCACCTCCATTGTTATGCCATAACGTGCAAAAATGCGGCACTAGTGGCGCTGGTGATAGTCCTCGAAATAATGTGTCGGATTCATTAGACTTCCAGGAAGTCTGATCATGCATCGTAGACACCCACGCAGGACTCCCCGCCATAACAAAAGATGTCTATACCTACTCCTTACCAGAGTTGGTCAGGCGCAGAACGCATCATAAGTGCTTGCTTCGGCTTGCTGTACACGCATTTTGCGCAGCGAAAGCTCTAATGAGATCACAACACGATTCACGTGCGCGCCGTAGTTGTCCGCCACTGCCACCGCCGGTGTCCGTAACCACCATCGCACGAAATAACAAAAAAGTTCAGTAAGCAAAAACGACAAGGCTGCAATAGAATTTGAACCCGGATCCCCTGCAGGCCAGCCCAGTATTCTGCAACTGAGCAACGCCAGTTGCAAACTGGCCTTTCACGCCGGCCTGATGTTGGAGAAGAATAGCGGTTATATAAGCAATAAAGCGTTTTAGAACAGCAAAGAAACAATCAGGGGTCACATAGTGCGAATTGCGCAAAAAGTACGTCGTCGAATGATCAAATGGTTTACAAAAGTCCAACATTGTTCACATAATAATCGTGGTACATACCTTCTCTAGGGGATTGTGGGGATAATAAATACTTCTTCCACAATTCTTCTTTGTTGTCAAGCACAGCAAAAAAAGAATAAAAAAATGTTTTGCAAGTGAGCAGCAGGTACCACGTTTCTCCGAAGGATGACGAAGGATGGTATAGAGACTGCCTGCCCACTAGACGTGGTGGGTAACCTGAGGGTGTGCATGATAGCCACCTAAAAAGTGAAGCAGAATTTTCGTGATAATTCTAGCTCTCCGTAAAATAACTGATTCAGTAAGTTCCGCAGTAATTTTAACGGATTCACTATCAGTATGTGCCTCCCTTATTGCAGATGGCAACTCGCATGCTCAGAGTGCTTTCAAAGCATTAGTTCCCTCGCATCTCAATCTGATCAAATTGGTCTGGGTTTTAGGGGGTCTGCTCTATGTACGGCTGACGCAGAAGCCTAACTAAAGCCTCAGCCGCACGCAGTCGTACCGTGCACGATTAACGTCCCCTATCCGTAGCTATTCTCATTGCAGCTACACTGGTTCGGGCGAATAAGGCAACAGGCTAGGTCAACAACACTTTTTTGCTCGGCATTAGCAATAGCGCGCAAAATTTCGCGAGGAGAAAGTACAGAAACAAGGGTAGACGCTTACTCCTCGGCCGTTGACGTCCTATAGGCTCGCAGGGGGTTGTGGGTCCGACCTCTTTGATTCCTGGCCGGTGTCAAGGCCCTCCTTACACGCGCTTCCCGCACAGCCGCAACGCACGTGCCGGGACCCATACCACACGCAAGCGGGGGAGAAATAAGCCGATTGGCGACGCTTTTTCACCCTCCCCAGCGTCGCCAATGGGCTTATTTGTCCCCCGCTTGCGTGCGGTAGGTGTCCCGCCACGTGCGGAGCGGCAGTGCGGGAAGCGCGTGGAACGTTTCTCAGTGAGCCCGCGCGGCCGTCCGCATGCCAGTTTTGACCCCTGCCCTGGTTTGCCTCTCCCTGACGAGAATACTTTTCTCGCTGAGGGGGGAAACCCGTTCCGCGTGCCGGGAAAGGGGGAATCCCGAGCGCCGGCCGTGCGGGTGTTCCCGCAGCTAGACTTTCGCGCTGCCGTAAAAAGAAAAAGGGAGGCTGGGCGCGGGTGCTTCTCCACAGGGTTCCAGGACATAAGGGTATTTATATGAATGAAATGGCAGATGCGCTAGTAAAGTCATCGCTAAATGGGCCTGTTATTGAGGTGTTACCGACATCGAAATTCTTAATAGGCGCTAGATTAGGAAAAACTAGTGTTAAGGGATTTTCTACATTTTCTCTAACAGCCAGACTAAAACTCAAGCACTTGTTATATCACTTGAATAGTAAAATATGTCAAAGGCGAGGAACAGAAGTCACAATCACTAGACTGCGCTGTTAAATCCCGCAACTAGATTTATATTTACACAGAGCTGGTCTGATAGCCTCCCCTCATTCTCCAGTTTGTGGAGTAAATGAGTCAACTGAACATTATCTCATTTACTGTAATAGATTCTCTGCCTTATTAAAAAACACTTTAGGTGCTGTTTGCCGCCTTCTCGGAATAGATTTAAATGCTCAAAATGTGCTTTCTTTCGGGGCTTTGTCTCTTGGCCACAGCGACGGGAAGCTTGTTGACGCATTGCAGGAGTTCGTCTAAAGTTCAAAGAGGTTTAAGTGTTGAAGCTATTCTTCGGTGGATTTTGACTTTACCAAATTCCCAATAAATACGCCGCCTCATTGCATTACACTACAGATTATTTACAATTCAGCCATGAAACTTGTCCTGTAGTATCTTTTTTTATTTATCGTAAATAGTTTAATCTTAACCTGTTATTAAGGAACAAATTCATGAAAACAATTTGATTCTTGGCCAATCCCCCAGCGTGGGCGTGCGCCACATCGTCAAGGATTTTGACTTGACTTGTTTGAAGAATGCTCTGAAAGGCCACTCTTTCAGGTTTCGCTGGGACAGTGCTGCGCGTTCCATGCAGGCCTGGCGATTTTTTTCATGATGTGTACCTTTCAGTGAACGCCGTAAATTCCTAGTTCATCACAGGCCAGAAGACCTAACGACGAGCCTAGCTGAACGTTTCTAGAGCTTTAGGTGCTCTTCATGGATCCTATAAAATGTCTCACCACCTCATTCTGCTCGAAGTTTCGACCTTGAGCCACTGAATGAAGACACCGTTGATGGAAAAGAGCCTGGGTAGACAAAGCTATAGTCAGCCCTCTATTGGTTCAAACGTAGTGAACTTCTGCAGCACTATCTTCAAATAGCTGCCTTTGGCAGTTTCTTTGGCAAGGCGCTTTCAACTTCCGTCGTGGATAAATGAGGATGCCATACTTATGGCATGCACTGCAGCGTTATACATGCTAACGTCCCCACTGCCTTCACTGCTAAGTGCTCTCGACAGCTTGTCTGCGAGCATGAGCTGCTGCCTTGGAAGGAAGTGCAGGTCAGAGTTATATCTAAGCAAGCGCACGAAAAAACGTTGCAGCCTCAATGGCATGTCACTGATCACTTTTTTTTTATTCGGCAATGAAAGGGTGATGGTCCGCTTCGACGACTGTTCATATAGCAAGTATAGAATACAGTGAAACCTCGGTGATACAATAACGGTTCGTACAAACTTCGGGGTAATACGAACCTTTCTGTGATCCCGGCCAGAGCTCATTAGCCCGCAATGTAATGGAGCAAAGTTTTGGAACCGATTTTCACCCCCTGACGTCCGATAGGAATGTACGCAACCGCACAGGTACCAACAGGTGCTGTGCACGCTGTCACGCAAGATGCGGCAATGATGCGTGGGCGCAGTAACTCAACCGTGGGACAGGCTACCTTGTGCACCGCCTATTGGCATTAGAGATTATGCGTGTTAATCTTGCAGGCCTTGGTGCCTCTTCGCGTGCCTTCCCGTGTAGACTTCAGATGGCACTTACGTCGTGTTTTTTCTTGTTCTCTCCTTTAAGGCGCATTTATATCACTAGAGAGAGACGACGCAGACACGATCCAGACGAAGACATGAGACAGACGACCGGCCGACGAGTCAACCGTCGACAAAGTCGCCAGACCGCCTGGTCACACTAGGCCAACGACGATGTCAACGCATCGAAATACAGCATGTCATCGTTGTGTAACATGATGACAGACCAAAAACACCAGCACAGCGCACGCGCAGACCTGTCATTGGCATTTCGTCGGGAGATCTGCGGCTGAGCGAAAATTTGCCCACGTCTTTTGTTGTAACGATCACGAAGGAGGAAATTTTGCGGGAGATAACATTGACCCCTCCGATGCTTCCACGGCGTTTGAATAAGCATCTTGCGCACCCAGCGAAAGTCTATACTTCGCTTCCCTCTTGTGTCTCCCACCCCCGTCTCTCCAAGCCGTGGATTATGTTGGTTTGCGTATACGAAAAGGACAATGGCAGAGCAGGGAGCATGGATTAAAATGAGGCGCCGGTGTGCAAGTTTAGGTGGTGTCGCTGCGTATGCCTCCGGTGTGACTATAGAATTGGCAAACGAAAGGCGGCAAGCCCGGCAGGGCACGAACGGAGTCTTTCAGAGACCATCGGTGGACTGTTCGTGTCGTTGCAGTGTAAATAGGACGACGACAAGAGAAAAGACTCTTCCAAAAAAAAAAAAAAACCGGCAGACCGAAATCGGTGACGTTTCTCTCTAGTGTGAACGCGCCTTTAGGGGATTAGGGGGAACCACCCACCCTGTCCTGTGTACGAGTCTACGGCAGTTGTACTCCATTTACATGCGCCAGCCATATCGCACTGAGGCATCCTATCAAAGCATTACTAGGACAGAAAGAATAAGCGCATATTCTTCGTAAAGGAGCTTGACGTCGCCCAGTCAAATCTCCCGATTTGCACGGGCGACTCCCGAATTTTCAACAAGGCCACGGACAGTGCAGGCATGGCCGTGAGTTTTCCGTAAAACACGCCTAATACCACCACGACAAGAAAATAAAGAAAAAAGTCAACGGTTCTGAAATCTCCTGGCATTTATTTATTCCGTTGAATGTGCTATTTACGCCACTCTTGCCGTAGACGTCGTTGGGATGCAGAAAAACGCACTGAGGTTGTGAAAACGCTCTTTCAGCTGCCACAGCTCTCCTGCCTCTTAGCATACTGGCTCATTAAGCACACACGTGCGCATGTGCCATATGTTTCACGAGTACAAGTATGAGTGTTTACCTCCAAACGCTGCGCTGGCAATCATTCACAGGTGTTCATGACGGTGCTGCTGCCCTGAAAAACTGTGCATGGAAATGTACGCCAGTTTTCTTTTGATACATGGTAATTTTCCATGCTTCCTGGTGGTTTGAAGTTTGAATGAAACAAATATTTTAGCCCCCCCCCCCTCCCCCCGGGAAATTCGTATAATCTAGGTTTCGCTGTATGGGAAAACATAGCTTAGTTTTATAACGCGCTTCCACATAACTCTTAATGCCGTGGAGGCCGCTAATTTATTTACCATGATAGCGGCCGCAATTTATGACAATGCAGTTAATGCTTTTTTCTTCGTGAGATTTTTTATTGATAATGTATCGTAATTTACGCACCACTACTTACCGTTTCATGCGCCCGTATTTAAATAAAGGGATCGCTGACTTTTGAACTACACGAAGCTTCATTCCCAATAACACGTAGCAACATCGCTTCCGAAACGCATATCGCACACTTTTCGCGATAGATAATCCCGATTTTTTTCAGAAAAGAAAAACTACTATTTAGATGGAACTAATGCGGCCTTATCAGACCTAATGTCGTATCTGTGTTTGCTATTGTGCCAGTCTTCATGAAGAAAAAGAAAAACAGAAAACCAGGAGGGAGCACCGCATGATTCCATTGGGCCCGCGGCAAGCCACCCTCCTCTGACATCATCTCTTCAACTCTCCAGCGGCTCATGTGCGTGGTGCCCCTTTGACAGTTAAAATACAGAAAACTGGACCACTTGGTATCAAGCATGATAACACCATCATCATCATCGTCATCAACAGCCTGCCTACGCCCACTGCAAAACCATGCCCACGCCTCTCCCATGTTCCGCTAGTCAACTCGGTCCTTTGCTTGCTGCCACCACTTTATACCTGCAAACTTCCTAATCTCATCCCTGGCTGAGGCGGCTGCATTTTCGATGGAGGCGAAAATGCCGTAGGCCCATGTGCTCAGATTTGGGCACACGTTAAAGAAACCCTGGTGGTCTAAATTTCCGGAGTCCTCCGCTACGGCGTCTCTCATATACATACGGTGGTTTTGGGACGTTAAACCCCACATATCCATCATCAATCCTAATCTCATCAGCCCACCTAACTTTCTGTCTCCCCCTCACCCGCGTGCCATCTCGGGCAATCCAGTAAGATACCCTTAATGACCAGCGGTTATCTTGCCTATGCGCTGCGTGCCTGGCCCATGTCCATTTCGTCTACCTGATTTCAACTATTATTTCCTTATCCGCGGTTTTTTCCCTGGCCGACTCTACTCTCGTCTTGTCTATTAAGGTTACCTCTGTCATCTTCCTTTTCATCGCTCTCTGCATCGTCCCCAATTTAAGCTGAACCGTCTTTGTAAGCCTCCAGGTTTCTGCTCCGTAGGTAAGTATCAGCAAGATGTCGCTGTTATATACCTTCCTCTTGAGAGATTGTGGCAATATATACCCATCATAATTTCAGAATGCTTGCCGATTGTGCCCCATCCCATTCTTATTCTTCTAGTTACTTCAGTTTCATGGTTCGGCTCCGTGGTTATTACCTGTCCTAAGTAGACGTACTGTGCCCTTCTACAATCTCAAGTGCACTGCTACGCATCTTCAAGCGCTGTTCTCTTCCCATGCTGTTGTATATTAATTACGTTATAGTAACACATACTGTCATAAAAGCGTGCGGTGGGGCGTCAGTGTGAGGCCACATGAACAATCGATGCTGGTCGACCAAACCTACCCATCTCCTAGCTATCAAGTCACTGGAGCCTACTTCTTCATGAAAGGCGCAGTAAAGAAAGAAAGAAACAAAAAAATGGGCCCCGAATCTGCATGTTACACTGCAAATGTCGTCGAAAGCACGATAGTCTTGTGTCTGGAGAGAGTTAACAAAACGTTTATGTGATGTTATGCACAAGAAATAGGTGAATGGTATTCCGGAGGCGCTGCGTTAGAGTGCCTCGAGCGTGCAGCAGAGGCGAACGAGCGCATCAAGTCACGTCACACGTGAGACATGAGTGCTATCTGGCAGTTATCCTGGAAAACGATCACTCAACTAGCGCGCCCTCTCTGAGGTGATAAGGTGTAGAACGCAAAGGCGACGGGAATACGTTCCACCACCGTGTCGTCTCAGCAAAGCGTTCGAAACCCTTGTCTTTTCGCGCAAGCGTAGCATCGTCAGCGCAGCTTGATAAACGCCTCAGTCTGTAGAATTACTTATGTATGCCTTTTCTAGTAAAAAGACACACATACAGAATATTGACGCATTGTTTTGGTGCCTCAGATATGCGCAATAATTGCTTTTTGATTGACAACCGCACAAGTATGAACGCTGAATCTTGAGCAATGTTTTTGGGCGCTGCGGATGGGATCGGCTGTTGGAGCATCGTATGATCACTTTGGTGCCTTTTAGGGTACCGTTAAGTTGTAAAAACATACAAAGGTACACACAGATAGAGAGACAGGCCAAAATGTTTGCTTCGAAGGTCCCCAAGACAGACTATCGTCTTTAAAAATCACTTTCGTATTAATAAATTACTACTTCACAGACCCATAATTTTCTCACCTGAGCGTAAAGTAAGCTTGCTATGCGAGAAGCCCCAAAGGAAAATTCGGGTGGTGACGCCATCGTTGAATTCTCACACCCGATGTCGTGACATCGTATATTTTGCATCGCCTGCTAAATCCTAACGGAATTCTTAATAATTCAAATTGAAGTGCATTGCCATCTAAGGCCGTAGACTTAGTATAAAAATTAAAAAAAAAATGTTGCACAATCAGGCGCCAATAGAAAAGTGCACCCTGAAACTGATGACGTCACGGGATGAGACTTTTTCGCAATATTTAGAAATATACCTTTGGTACTGATTTTCTGCTCTATTAACAAATCTATCTTGATGAAATTCAAGTCAATTGAGCTCTCAGAGTACAATTTCTCAATTTTAAACGACTTATTATTTTCGCTTAAGCCAGTTGAAATTATTAAAACAGGGCTTAGAGATTGTGACGTGACGTTGCCACCTAGTTTTTTAAGTGTCTCCATGCCCTTATCTCCCTTCCTGAGTTGCGCTAACCTTCATTAAGGAGACAGTAAAGAGAAATGATGACTTGGGATAAATTGACTATCTGCACTCTGAGAACCTTAATGCTATATGTTTATTGTAAGCTCATTATTAATGGAGAAAATCAAGTTTGAAGTCTCATGTCTAAATTTTCATGTCTAAATTTCTCGCCGATATTTGCGCACGTGACGCCAGAATTTTCAAAACGCGATTTTCGTTCTTTTATGACAATGGCTCCACGAATTTTTCGGAGACTTCGTATATGCTAGGCCTGTGGCAACCACAGACGACACAGTGTACTTTATTTTTATCGAATAGAATCTGCGTAAGACCTATTAAACGGCTTAAAAATCTATTACGTCATGGAGTTCTGAGAGGGAACCTAAAGGCAGAATCTCCAACCGCATTTTCCTTTCGCGCGTTTACTCGTCCATCAAGCGTCGTGTCGTAGTAAGATTGGTGTTTTCGGGATTTTGGAATTGCACTTTAATAATTATGTGAAAGGTCGTTTCGATTTTGAGTGTCCATTTATTACCCGGCGAAGGGCGTATTGCCCCACAGCGTCGTCAGAGATTCTCGTGGAGAGAGAAGTGCTCGAACATTTAATTTGCCCTCCGCCATAGTAACGTCATCTCCAGTCGTTTTATTTACAGCCAGCTGCCGACTTCCCGACGCACTGACAAGCTGAAAGAGAGAAAGCTAAAAAGTCCGATCGCTTCGACGAGTGTGTTCGCACGAACTGGGAGTCAGTATATGATACACGACTAACAATACACACCACTCCACGTGAAGTTCTTCTGTGCTCAAATATTTGGGAGAAGAACGCACCATGTTGGCAGTCTTCGTCGCACTTTTTGGGCTCTTACTGGGTGTTGCCCTTTGGTAGGTACAGTTTCGTTATTATTTTTATGACGCCACTCTCTATTCTCGCGCTAGTGCTTTTCGAGGCCACCTTTAATTTGCATAAGTATCTTGACATCCGCTTTGTGAAGCACACCAATTAGTCGGGCTTCGGAGCCGGCGATGATTAATATTATTCGGTCGAGTTTGACGTCTAAAAAGCATCACAAGACTATGAGAGACGCAGTTAGTATTAGGTGCGCAGAGAGGCAGGTTGCCGTGGGGCGCACAGAGAGTTCCCGTGTTCAGAGAAGGCGAACACAGAGGAGCCACGCATGAAAAAAAAAAAAAACTAAAGAAGGCGAATCACTCGTTCACACGGTTGACGAGAGGTTGGGACTAAAGGGGAAAGCTGACCGGAAAGCGAGTCTCGCAAGATACAGGCGACGCGTGGTTGTCTGGTTTCGAGTTGATTGTTTGGCATTCACATGTTGCGTTTGAGAAGGCCATAAGGACCCGGAGGAAGCTTTCTACCGCTGGGCCGACTGAGACATGGTTGGGCTATGCGTTCATTCTTTGATGACAATACGGCCTTCGAAGCATGCGGACGAGCTTGCCCCCCGTTACAGGTTATTCACGAGTGTTTTTGGAATGGCGGGGCACCTCGCTGCCGCATGCACACAATGTCAGTATACAGGGCCTGACAACGTTTTCACCGTGTTTAGGGCGGCTTCTACAAAGCAGCGTTTGGTATGCGAGTTGATGGAACTCGAGCCTGGGAACGGCTACCAGCGGACGTCAAGGCCGATACTCAGACTAACAGGAAAGAGAAATGTGCGAGGTTTGTGGTGTTTGAGGCCGTAAGACGACACGCGTTGCGCAGAAAACCAACCTTGCGTGTTTAATTTTGTAACGTGCTTTTTACCAATGCAGTGTCTGTTATAAAAGTGTTCCTGCAATCACTTGTGGTGATGCGAGCCCCCATTGTGTAATTGGCACGTGTGGAGACCCTTTGTTTGACAGAGGGCTGAAAAGAGGGTGTTCGGATGTGAAATGGGAGCGGAGGTTCGGGCTTGGACCTGGGCAGATGCGCGAGTGCTGCAATAAAGCGCCTCTTCATCGGACAACAACGGCTATTCCTTCGCGCTGCTACCGAGCACTCGAGTTATCTAGGGGTACCCTTGCCGTACCTCAAACACCTTCCCTCCGGAGCTCCAGTTAAAGCCATTCGAGGCTGTGGGAAGAAACTGATACCGAAGTGGAGGGCTGAGGAAATTTCGATTACCTATTATTCTTTAACTTTTGCCTAAATCTAAGCACGCATACATCTTGCATTTATCTCCATAGCATTGATATGCAGCCGCCGCGGGCGGTATTTGATCCCGATATTTTTGGGTCGGCAGCGGACCACCATTACTGCTGCAGAACAGCGGTGAGTTGCGGTGATGATTCTTGAAAGATATTGTGAGAAGAACGATGTGAGAAAAATTTGAGAAGGACTTCATGCAACAGGTTCAATATCGATGGAAGATTATGCTTGCTAGATAGATTAGCAAAACAGTAACCGTTGTAACCAACACAAAAACTTAGCAAAAGCAAGAAATGACGTGTGAATGGGGTGCAATGTTTAGAGCGGATTGCTTCAACACAGTGCCTAGTTCCATGCCTCGCGAGTGCTTCGGCGTTTTTCAATATTACATATACCATCTGAAGGTTCCGTATGTTAACAAAATATTTCATGCGTTGGGCATCATTCACGTACCTTGAAGTTATTTCGTTTTTGCGTCGTGCTGATAGGTGGCTAAGACGAATCTTCACGTTCTGGAACGGCAAGGGAGTAGCACATCTTACTTTCTGGGAATACATGCGCTTCGCCTACGACATCTACACCAAGGTAGGCACACATTCAAATAATTTAAACGATAAAGCGTATTTGTACCAAGCGCCACCTATGGCTATTGCACGAAGAGAAGTGTATATTTTAAGGGCTCGTTTTCTTTGTTAGACAAAATATTATTGAAAACTAACTGACACTGATTGTCTGTTAGTTCTCAATATTATTGTAGCTCTAACAAATAATAAGAGATATTATGTCATTAGGGAACACTCCACCTAAGTCACACATTTATTACCCAAACAACAGCTGATAAAGAACTTAATCTTTGACAGTGCACTTTCAAATATGCATTGCTTTAGCAGTGAAGCTGCTTAAGCTAGCCGTAATTTGTGTGGCCTACCATAAAGGTATGCACGTGTGCCTATTCAGCCTATGAGAAAACTATCCTCATCGTAAATGAGTATGTGCCGAAGAAATTGGTTGAATCCTTGATCGCTGGTTCACTAAAAATATATAGAGGGCAAAAATTAGACCAACCAATGGTTGCGAAACGACGGCGGCGAGCCGAAGACGCCGAGTATATGTAAAATGAGAGAGTAATACTTGGTAACCAGAAAGACCATGACGACTGCGACAAGACCACGAAGCAATCAAGGGCCTACGCCAACGACGACGTCCCCATATACGTATAAGGTGCCAACGCTCATATTCAGGGCGAGTTTCTGTCTCTACAGTCGAAATCGAAAATGATAACTTGAAAACAGGGTCACGTGAACAAAAATGATAAGTTGAAAATAAGACAAATATGGCACTAGGGGTGCGAAGCCTAATAAAAGTGTGGAGCTGGGCGTGATTTGTTTCTGTTTAGTTGTCTGCCATCTCTCTTTCTCTTTCATTTTTTTCTTTTTTCTGCGTTCATTTCCATTTCTTTCTTTCGCTTTCTATTTTTTTCTCTCTAGGGCTGTTTCTATTTTACTTCGTATTTGTTGTCGTCCCTTTTATCTCTCTCTCTTTCTTTATATCTCTCTATTTCTCACGTAATTCCTGTTTCTGTTTTTACCTCTTTCTCAATAGTTTCACTCTTTCTCTCTCTACATATATTTACTTTATTTATCTTGCTCAGTCTCTTTGCGCTACGCTGTCTTCTCGGCCACTCTTATTTTCATTGCCTTCACCCTGACTTTCCGTTCTGAATATCTACTTTTTGCTTCACCCTAACTTTCTCTATTTTCTTGTCTTTTTACCTTTCTGTCTTTCTTTTCTCTCTCTCTCTATATATATTATCATCTCTCTCTCTTTTTCTTTCTTTCTTTCTTTCTTTCTTTCTTTCTTTCTTTCTTTCTTTCTTTCTTTCTGTTTTTCTCGTGTATTGTAGCACTCATAGTCTCTGTAGGGGCAATCTACCATACATGAATTTAGAGTGCTTGCTGGATCAACTCCACTCCATTGTTATTTGTCTAGTTACTTCAATCTCGTGATTCGGCTCCGCAGTTACTACCTTCCCTAAGCTTACGCATTCTTTTACAACTTCAAGTGCACTGCTGTACCTATACCGAAGCGCTGTTCTCCTCCGAGGATGTTGTAGACTACTTTCATTTTCTGAAGATTATTCTTAGGAGCTACCTTTCTGTTTTCCTTGGCTGATTCAGTATTCATGAAGTCAAACACGTTACCCGAGTTACTCAGCAAAGCAATGTCATCCGCGAAGCGCTGTCATCGGTGCAGCTGTTATATAACTAAATGTCAAGAAGAGGGTATTTAACAGCTGCATCTTATCGGTACTTGCCTACGAAACAGAAACCTGGAGGATTAGAAAGAGGGTTCAGCAAAAAGGACGACGCAACGAGTAATGGAAAGAAAATTGTTTGGCGCAATCCTAAGGGACAAGAAGAGAACAGAGTGTTTCCGGGAACCAACAGGTGTAAATGACATCACCGTCGAAATCATGAAGAACAAATATTCATGGGCCCTAGCGCGAAGGCAAGAAAACCGCTGGTCATTAAGGGCAACTAACTGGATTCTAAGAGAAGGCAAGCGGGTGACGAGAAGGCAGAAAGTTAGGTGGGCAGATGAGATTAGGAAGCTTGCGAGTATAAATTGGCAGCAGCAAGCACAGGACTGAGTTGACTTGCGGAACATGGGAGAGGCCATTTTTTTTTTGCAGTGGACGTAGTCCGGCTGATGATGATGATGATCGTTTTGTGTTATGAATCACTCTCTTCTGTCTTCCTTTTCCTCCTCTTTACCCACACTTATCTTACCCAACCACTCAATACATACTGAACTATACAAGGCTATGCTGTGCTCTGATAGCGTGGTTAGATAAACGAGGGGTTACGATGCTCGCCTTTGGTTTGTGGGAGCACGCTACCAAATCCCGTTATTGTCTAGAAGTTTTTTTCGCGGAAGAATTTTCTTGTTTCTCTTTTCCTCTGTGCTTCTTTCTCTCTCTCCTGTTTTGACTTTCTCTAGTCATTCTCTCACCTATCGGGTTATTGAATCCCTCGCCGGACAAGTAACCGCACGTGTTTTGTTATTAGAGACGAGGACGAAGCAAGCACGTACCATTTAATGTTTATGATCATTTCTATTTACGCGTCACGCCCAAACCAGTCAGCTTAAACAGCTGCGCTGTTCGAAATACAGCATTTTGCCTCTTTTTCACGGTATACACGAGTTAATAGGTCATGTTATATGACTAGCAGCTTGATGGAATTTTATGAGAAAGCAGGTCTTCGCATTCACATCAATGCAAAAATATCACCTTGAATAAAATGCATGCACTCTTTGCAGCCGCTCAACGATGTAGCCCGCCGTGCCTATACTCGACATGGCCGTCTGTACGGGTAAGTAGGCCTAACGACATTTTCTTTAGTTTCCAGCGTTCTCGCCGCAGTCACACGTGAACCGTAGCACGCGTCCTCCGTCTTCGCTCGAGGTAGAGGCGTTATTTTCAAGAATCAGGATTATAGCCACACTCGGGGCACATCGTTCGGTAAGCTTTCGAAAGACTCTTACAGAAAGCGTCACACTTATAAGAACTATGGATAATAAAAATGTTTGGCAACATTAGCGAGTTATACTTTTGTACTTGAGCGTAGAAGTATATAGCGCGTGGACGCACGGGCATAACAGAACCGAAAAAGACAACACAGCGCTTGAACTGCTGGAGTGGCGTTTCAACAAGCGTCAAGATCTTTCGAAGCTTTATACTTCCAAAGACGCCGGGACATCATTAGTGACGCTATCGAAGGATACTAACCAAGGGTCACGATGCTGATGAAGTGTTGCCACTTCGCTGGGGTCGCTGCACTGCCCTTTGAATCCGTGTGGATGTAGAGTTATGGAAATTATATATTTTACTCGTTTTGCGGGTGGCAGAGGAGCAGTACTTTCCAAATTTTCTGCATACTTTACAATTCGCTGATGAGATCTGTGGCTCAGCGCACACAACGTGAACGAAACATTTGATGATTACCCTCAGCGCGCTAGAATTGTCGACACTTACGAAGAGTAGTTAAACGATGGCCACATGAACAATCTGTGGATGGAAATTATTCATTACTTATTATAGCTTCAAAGTATGACGTGCATGAAACGCTTGTAGAAATAATTCGCATGTGTACTTCCGGAACACCCCAAGGGTGACAATGACATATATTTTCCCGGAGTGCTCTACAGTGACTATCGTAATAAAATATTGTGTCGCAATATTTTCGAACAATAATTATGACATATGTAGGTTATGTTACATTCAGTTTGGCAGGGAAAAAGTCATTGATTTTTTTTCAGATGCTAACTTATTGCACGTGAATTGAAGGATATAGGGTTAGAGACATCCGGGGTATGACATATATGAAATGATGTGTTAGTGCATATACTGACAGTAGAAAAAAATGTCCATGTGAACATTTCATGACAGTCTGAACTGCTCGAAGCAAACTGCACAATGGCATGATATTTCCACTGGTTTCAGTACGCAATTTTTTGTTTGCTGATTGTCCATTTCTTGGTACCTGTCGATATGATTCTTTTATTTTTTTCCCTTCATAACTTATTGATATGGAGTAGCCGATGCAATATGGACCTAGACCTCTCCACAGCAAAACAGTTTGAACAGAACAGAGACAGCTCGCTTTCAAGGGGTGATGTAATAACGTGTATGTTGGAGCTATTCGACAAAGTTGGCTCAGGTGCCGTAGCGGTGGTCTCCTTACCTTGACTTTTCATACGAGTCGTTATCCTGAATTTCGCGTAAAAAAAGTTGTGCTATGCACCATATGCCCAAGTATATTGAAGCCAAATAAGAAAAACAATGACTGATTTCTTACAGCTCCTACCAGGGTACAGTGCCAACTCTAGTGGTTGGCGACGCAGACATCTTGCGCGAGATCCTCGTGAAGAAATTCAAGAACTTTTCGGACAGGTCGGTAAGTGCCGATAAAGAAAACGAGAGAGAGAAAGAAGTGGTAGTGTAGGAAAAGTAGAGACGTCTAATAGTTTACGACAAGCAGATTGTTACCCTATACACGGAGACATGATAGGGGAAACTTGACGACGGAAAGAGAGGAAAGAGAAAGACACAACACGACTAGGCCGACACAGCCAGTCACAACTGGTTACTCTTGCTTGGTTCGTGACGTATCTGTAACAGCCACTTGTTTCTTTGTTTTTTTCATTTCTTTTAAAAACCGGAGTGCCAAGAAAAAGTATAGTCAATGAGATTTTGCGCATAAAACAAAACTATTTCAGTAGGTATATATACCTACTGAAATAGTTTTGTTGAGTGAGTGAAAGAATTCGTTGTTGACAAGGAGACAGCACATTACCGCTGCGGAGTATCTTTCGAGCTATATTGTAGTTAGTTAGTTGCTGGGGTTTAGCGATCCAATACCACCATGTGATTATGAGAGGCGCAGTCGTGGTGGAATCCGGAAATTGCGACCACCTGGGGACGTGCACCCAAGTCTCAAGCATTTGCACCTTTATCGAAATTGCGGCCGCCTGCGGCCGAGATTCGATCCCGCGATCTGCGGGTCAGCAGCCGAGTACCTTAGCCACTAGACCGCCACGGCGGGTAAGAGGAAGGATGTATAAATTAACCGATGCACTCGAAATGTCTGCATGAAAGCTTTACATTACTTAGAAACTACAGAAGCATATTTTTTTTCTATTTCTCCCCAGCACCTGCTTAACGTTTATGCGCGACAAACTGAACTTTCATCAACACAGAAACAATGCATATTCAAGCATCAAAAAGCTTACTTTGCATGTATGCAATCTTGCCAAGTGCGTACATGTTAGCTCTCACCGATGAATTTACGGAGGTGACACTAGTTTTGAATATGTTCTCTTGAAAGAAATATCACCACAGGCACCCCCTGGTTCACGCGAAGTAGAGGAGGAATCAAAAGCTTCCAGGCCACCCTCCCATAGGAAAACACTAAATAGTGGCTTAGAAACTTCTGACCCCCCTCAACCCCCTTTGCGTGGAACCCCAGCATTGCTGACCACTACTTACGTATGAGAGGTCATTTTCGTTATCATTTGTTGCCGGTACAATGGTGAACAGCCATCAAAATTTCTTTGTATGTTCTTGTGCATTTAAGAAAAACAAGGAAAGAGATAAAGAAAAGGTAGGGAAGTTAACCCGATGAAGTCTTCCACGTATCACCTTATACAAGGAAGTCTATCTATCTATCTATCTATCTATCTATCTATCTATCTATCTATCTATCTATCTATCTATCTATCTATCTATCTATCTATCTATCTATCTATCTATCTATCTATCTATCTATCTATCTATCTATCTATCTATCTATCTATCTATCTATCTATCTATCTATCTATCTATCTATCTATCTATCTATCTATCTATCTATCTATCTATCTATCTATCTATCTATCTATCTATCTATCTATCTGTCTATCTATCTATCTATCTGTCTATCTGTCTATCTGTCTATCTGTCTGTCTGTCTGTCTGTCTGTCTGTCTGTCTGTCTGTCTGTCTGTCTGTCTGTCTGTCTGTCTGTCTGTCTGTCTGTGTCTGTCTGTCTGTCTGTCTAGCCGCCTAATCTTTTAGCTCTCCTAGATGTTTCGATGATAGTATCAATACCAAAATTGGTATGCCATAACATGACTGTATGGCGAGCATAACTGATTACTCGTAACATGGAAATCGTGACGTGTATGGTATGAATATCATGATTTACATTTCATGGTCCTGCTGCTCCTGCGGTGGTTTCGTTCGCATGACATATTGCAAAAGTGCTATGGTATGACATGACTTCATGGCAAACATCAGTGACAAACCTTAATGAGAAAATCATGACATGCAGGTCAAGTAAGTCTTGACTGCACGCCATGCTCATGGTGTGCTCGCGGTCGTTTCGCTAGCTTCACATATAACAAATTTGGTTTTGCGGCACGTGAATGAATGACGAAGGTATGTGACTGGTTCAAATGGGATTATCATGAGATGCGTGTCATTTAAGCACATGATTAAATGCTACGCTCATAGTGGACTCATGGTCGTTTTGCTAGCTTCACATATAGGAAATTTGTTTTTTTGTGACGTGAGTGGATTACGAAAGTAAATAACACATCCAAACATGATAATAATGACATGTCTGCCATATATAACATGATTACATGCTACGCTCATAGCGTGCCCACGGCCGTTTCGCTAGCTCCACATATATTGAATTTGGTATCACGTGACGTGAATAGATGACGAACACAAAGGCCAGGTGCAAACATAATAGGCATGACAAGGAAGTGAGTTAAGGCATAATTTACATCTGAATCGTAACGTTGTCCTTATTTTAGAATTACATATCAACCTTCCTCATTCTTGCTTCACATATTCCCACTATACGAGGGATCTGCCAATTTTCTTCTATGAGGTGGTAGTGAGAGGGTGAACTGTTAGGAATCAGAATGTGTCCTACTTCATAGATTTAAAAGAGAACAAAATAAGCAGAAATTTCATGTTTATGAGGTTGCGTAAAATTCAAAGATGAATGTGCTTCGGCTATGGGAACTACAACGAGTCTATAGACCACAGCGATTTTCGTGTGACCCCGATGGGCTTCTAACTCTAATACGAAAGACAACGCAGGATTTGTCTCAGTCCGTGTAATCGAAAGCAGTTAACAATGTGAAGAGTAAGCCTGGCGGAATATATATAGTCCACCTTTCACTAAATGCAGCTATCTCAGACAGTGGGGAGTGATGTCTGGAAGAAGTCCATCATGAACCTTTCTGGTGATGAGTGGAAGAAAGCGCGAGCAATCTTCACTCGGGCTCTTACTCCAAGCAAGTTTAAGATGGTAAGTATGTAGAAAGCTCTAAAATATTCAATAGGGCAGACAACTGTTATATAAAGCATTTCACTCTTTCGTCTCTAAATGTTGTGCCCACTTCGAAAAGTATCCTATCTAACTCAAGGCGTTTTCGTCTACTGAATCGTTATAAAGAACGTGCAGCTTTTTTGTGTTCTTCGTACTAAGTTGGCATTGCTACGCATGTCATACCTTCATCAGAATGGATAGCGGAGCGAGTTGGTGCACTTTCATTCTGCAATAAATAAAAAGGGCTAAGAGTGACGACGAGCAAAAAACGAGAAATTTGAACGCTCATGAAAAACGGTGCCTGAGTTTGTCATAGCTCCGCGGCTATTTGAATGGATTCATGGATTAAAAGCTTTGTTGAATATCCTGAGCGGCTGAGTGCTGGTCAATACTAATAAGGGGAAGAATTCGTCAATATTTTTTGCATAAGTTTGTTTCTTTTTTCCCATTGTTCCTCCAGTTTCGCTTATGATGTCACCAGCTTCGGATGTGGGAGCGATTCAGCCTCACTGACAAGCTTAGCGTAAGACATTTTAGCGAATGCGGGTCAATATTTGGGGTTTCATGACAGGCGATCGCGTGGCAGGCAATGATAATATTCACTATTTTATGAGGCATTGAATCGAACTATAATACCAAGTAATGCAGGTCCGCAAACAATATTTATGCAGTAAGTCATAAGAGTAGAAGCAGCAATGACAAACAACAGCACTAAAAGTTACGTCTACATTTGAAGATTGTGCCTTGTTCTCCGGATTGGAAGCTCTGTTTCTGTACGCCTCTCTCAATCACAATCACAGATTTTGGCCAAGATAAAACCCATTGCTGGAAAGATGACTTCAAGAGTGATAGATGCGGCAGCTGAAAGGAAGCCTGTGAACTTCTCCGAGTGAGTTCTGAGCTTTCAGAAACATTTTTTGTTAATGTAGCATATGTATCTTTATAGTGGTCATAAAGAACCCCTCAGAATGGTTGAAAAGGAAAAAAAAAACACTGCGGAAAGCAGACATGGCTGTGCACTGCTCAGCCATGCAGCCGTGCGTGCCGCGTATAAATGCTACAAGCGGTTCGCGAAGTTGCTGTTTATTTAGTAGCCCTTTTTTGAAACAGGCCAGTTTTCCCTGCTTGAAAAGATGGCGTCTACATCTTTTCTCTCTTTTGAAACCACAATCATGATGCTGATATGTGATATGATGATGGTATGACAAAACAACCATATGAGAATTGCAATAGTGAAGGGCTCCAGAAAATTTGACCACCTGGGGTTCTTTAACGTGCACCCAAATCTGAGCACACGGATCTACAGCACTTTCGCCTTCATCGAAAATGCAGCCGCCGCAGCCGGGATTCAATCCCGTTAACCGCGGGCCCGCAGCCATGTACTTTTGCCACTAGACCACCGCGGCGGGGCGCAACCGCAATCATGGACACGTTTGTATTGGCCTAGTGTTTTTGAGGGAAATATTATTAAAAAAAGCAGCCCATTCATAATTAGGCTGCTACAAGGCATTCACACCACAAGTATAGTGCACAATGTTTCTGCAATACGTATTTTGTACTTGACTGGTTCAACTAGGTTACGCTAGATGGGCCCAGTTAACCATGGGAGAAAGAAACCTTTGAACCACTCGTGCCATTCGTCATGGTAACGCCAAGCAGTTCTTTTTCCGTGAATGAAACAGAAATGAGCACTTAGCCTTTTGATACATGTTTCAATGCACAGAGGGTTGTTTTCTAAGGCAACTGGTTTCTTTGCTAGTTATCATTGGCATCCGGGACTTGACGTCACTGGTATCATTTTAAAATGTCCCAGTTGTGGTGCGTATGGTGAGTTGCATTTACATTGGTTTCTAATTTAGTAGAGCTTTACTTTCGGTAACACCGACGCTTTAGATGTTCTCATACCTTTATATTTCACTCTGTAGTAAGTTTTTGTTGCCCTTTAGTGTTCGTTTATGAAAGAGAATGTGGTAATCTGGGAATTTGTCGTTCAAAAAAGTTCCTTTGGTGATTTATGGCAGTACATGTGAAACGAAAGCTAGAAGATGCGCATAAGAATGCGTCACTCAGCTCAGCAAGGAATTAAAGATCTGTATGTGGCATTGATCAGAATCTATAGCAGTCCACAGCTACAACAGAAGCAACCCTTTTCGGTCTTCTAGAGCAATAAGGAAGATGCTGAGCACAATCTGATACTTTTCAGCATATACATTGAGGAGTCAGGTGCATTCACACATTTAGGTGTCAGGTGTCAGTTACTTGCATGCAGTTTACTGACGTTCGAATCCATTAGGCACATTCCCCACACAGATTGCCATTGCCCGAAGTTAATTCACATAAAGCGCATTTTAAAGAACTAAAAAAATTTCGCTGGCACGATTAAACTCTTTGCTTATTATCTGCAGAGGCTTTGAAGCACTCTGGTTTAAACGTGGAGGTTTGGGCTAGTTGGCACTCCATTGCCCAGGATAATAACAGCGCGAAAAGAAAGAAAAGGTAATCAAAGCACGAAGCGAGAGAACATAAACAACAAAAATTTAAGATTTTGCTGTGCACACGTATAATTAAAGGTATTAAGCCAGATCAGTGCTGATGCACTGTGACACAGTAAACTATGTAAAAAAGAGCCAAATCGTTTTTTTCTGAAAGAGTCATAACGGATCTTTGTTTACAGGCTTGCTAGCAACGTGGCTTTTGACACCGCAGCTGCTCTTAACTACAGTGTCGACACGTACAGCGAGGTTGATAAGGATCACACCATTATGAAATGTCTTGAAAATATCGCCATGGGTCCCAGTGGCTGGAGAATCGTGATGATGTGTGAGTTATTGCTTTTGTAATATATATATATATATATATATATATATATATATATATATATATATATATATATATATATAAAAATATATATATATATATATTGTTATGTGTAGCCGGAGTTCAAAAATATGCCGACACATGCAACGGCGACGCACATGCATGTTGCTGACTGTTGCCTAAAGCAAGTCAGACTGTTTTGTTATGCTAATTATTTGCTTAATTAAACCACTTTTAATAACTAACGAACTTTCTAAGCAATGCAAATGTGCCAGAAATTCGTATTAGAAAGTGGTAGATTGGTCTGCATAACGTTTCAGAAAAACAATTTTCTAAAGCATGGTATCTAAAGGGTGACTTCTCGCTCTACCGCGAGAGGTCATCATCGGCCTATTATGTATGATTAAGTCCGCACTAGAGGTCTATCGCACTTTTAAGCAGGAAATTGCCAAGGAAAGGATTTGTGATAATACTCGGAGTAGTTCTCTACTGTTTGAGGCCAGGACGGGAGTATTGCGAACCAAGACATATGGGGCCAAATACGAAGGGGTAGACATGGCATGCAGTGCGTGTGGAGAGGAAGAAGAAACTGACGAACACTTGATAATGTTCTGTAACGGGCTTCACCCTATAGTTCAGGATGATGGCGCAGAGTTTTTCAAAGCACTGGGGTTGAGGGACAGGGAGGGGAAAATAGACTTTAAGCGGGTAGAATTAACTAGAAAGAGGTTATCTGATTGGAGGCTAAAGTCAAGGCACGAGTGAAAATTAAACCCTTCAATGCAAAGTACGAATCCTCAACCTCACTATTTAAAGAAAAAAAATAAATCTAGTTTTTGGTTCATTTAGTAATACGGCTTGGTGGCGCTAGCCACCGCCCGATCTAAAGGGTACAGCCATATCCATCCATCCATCAATCCATGTATATATGAATATACATATTTAAATATTATTGCTATACAACTTATGCCGAATCGACCAATGGTCGAATAAGAGATATTGCAACCTTATTTCCAACTTATTCGCAGTTCTCATGCCAACTTTGTACAAGGGTTTGCAGCCCGATTATCCTCCGAAGTCAAGCACCGATGTATTCAAGGCATTTGTGTCACATGTAATTGAAGACAGGATGTCGAAGAACAAGGTAAAGTTGTAAGTCACAAAACAAAGTTTTCTACGCTGCATCACGTTTGGCGCTTTTTCGGCCGAACTACAACCATAGCCATTCTCACAGATAGCTGTATTGCTTGTAGACTCTTCATGAGCTGTATAATATGAGGCTTAGCGACAGGAAATACAAGGTGGAGCTCACTAAACGGTTACCGCAACTATGTAAGGACGTTTTGGTGGCGAATCTCATGAGTCGTGAGTCCGCGATATATGATATGTGGGGTTTAACGTCCCAAAACCACCATATGATTATGAGAGACGCCGTAGTGGAGGGCTCCGGAGATTTCGACCACCTGGAGTTCTTTAACGTGCACCCAAATCTGAGCACACGGGCCTACAACATTTCCGCCTCCATCGGAAATGTATCCGCCGCAGCTGGGATGTGAGTCCGCGATATATGTAGTCACAGTAGCAGGTAACCACCTCCACGGCTGGACTAGAGGAGCAGGAGCGGTACGCACGCACCCTTTTCAATTGAGGAGGGAATCCGTGTACGTTAATCATAAATGAAAAGATAGTTGTTTCTTATGAAAATACTTACGCGCCCTGCATCTTCCGGCACATAGTGGCCGGGATACATGGGGACGCGCGCACGCGTCTTTTTTCTGCGTGCCCCTAACGTCGAGTGTTAAAGACTTTGAGACGGGGCAGTGTGAGCAACGCAGCTCCATCTGGTCAGTGTGGAGCCTGTAGTGAACTAGTATATAGCTATGAACTAGAGGCGGGGAAAGGTGGGAAGTGGACACGAAGCGCCGGCCATAAGAAAGTGCGTGAGTGCCACTTCTAGTTTAGTCCTTAGAATGTCCGCTGTATGGCGGTACTTTTATATGCTGAATATATGGTGAAAAGATGCCAGATGGCGGTACCTGGAGTATTCACTAGATGAACGGACGGAAGGACGGATGGATGGATGGACAAACTCATTGACGAACGCTGGGAGGGACGCATGGATGGACGCACAGATGAAAGAACACACGAATGGGCGCACGGATGGACGGATGTACACATGAATGGTCGCACAGACGGATGGAAGCAAGAACGAATGAATGGACGGACGCTTCGCCCGACTCAGCACTATGTACTCCATGGATATGCTGTGATTTGTTTTATTTACCGCATTTATCATTCAACAAAAAATAATAAAAAGTCTCATATATAATTGTTCACAATAGAAACACTCATAATATAAAAATATCAGCCAGGCCTGTTACGGCAGGTGCAAAGAACCTACTTTTATGATTTCAGATAGGGAGACTGAGGGAGTTACAGGCGCAGATCAGTTAAAAAGAGAGGCAGGGAGCTTAGCCAGACGAGTGTCCGATTCGCTTTGCAGCATATGGAATGAATGGATGGAGAATAGAAAGAATATGATCATTTTGGTATATATGGTTTGGTGCAAGTGCTCCCTTCCAATGATATAGCCGGTAATTGGTGTCTTATTGCATGAATGCGTTAGCTAATGTGATACACTTTCTAGAATCAACGTTTAGTTTTATCAATGTGAAGCGAGACGTGCGGCTCAGTGACATGCCTGTCAGCGGCGCAATGCAGAAATACAATTTTCCGATATCTGATGAACTAAATGTGGCATTGTTCGCCATTGTCCGGCGCAACCACAACTGTGCACATGTCTTTGCGTATAAAAAAAGAAATACTCTCTTTTCAAATAAAGCCAGTTGCAAGTTGACGCTGTATCTTGTCCCCTTCTTTTTTTTTCTTCTGCATGGGTTGTGTCCTCAAAGGGACACTCAAGTTAAATAACAATTTACATCAGTGTGAAAGCTCAATAGATGACAACGTCTAAAACGACAACAATATCTACAGCAGTGCCCTACTTACCGAGAATTTAAGATGCACAACAACAGATGTGCGACGCGTAAGACATTTGCGCTATGATCCCAAGGACGTGAGAAGTACCGCCTAAAATTCATCACTGGTAATCGAACTAGCAGCACTAAATAAAGAACTTTCCGTACAAGAGACGTAATAAAGTGCTGCTTGTTCATTTATGTTTAATCCACGAAAAAAGAAACTATGGACCACCTCCTGATGGGATGCGAAGCAGCAGCAGTGCGCATGGCGTTAACCCAGTTAAAACGGGCGTTGACATGGGTGCTGAAAGAACGGTTTGAAGTGAAACTCGATGTAGTGTTTACTCGAGTAAACGTTTGTTTGAAACTCAAAAACACGGGAGGAGGGACACGTTGAAAACGCTTGCGCTCGGCTTTCTTGGCTCGCATCTCGTCGGTGTTACCCGCGCGCCGTCTGTATTCTCGAACGCGATCGGTGTTTTTCACTGGCAACTCGTCGGTGTCGCTGGTCTCCCACTGCCAACGCTCGCGTTCGGCTTCTCTGGCTCACGCCTCGTCGGCGTTAACGTCGTCATTCGCGAACGCGATCGGCTTCGCTAACGCTCGCAACGTCGGCAACGGCCGCGAAAGGTACACGCACACCAGCGGGAAGATTACCACGACGGCGCCCCCCACGCGTCGGCGTGATCGCGTGGCAAGCAGCGGCGTGCTGTCCACATTGTCGGCACCGCGAGATTCTCGGGAGCTCGCCGCTTCTTCTCGCCGACAGATAGAGAGAGGTGGTGCGGGTGATATGATGGCCACGTAATAAGCGGGCTCGAGCGTTGCGAGCAGTGGAGAGGGTTAAGTGAGGGAGAGAGCTGTCTCACGGCAAGCGCGTGGCAACCCAGGGAGCGAAACGTCACCGCGCACTGCTATGAGGACGTGAGCTACTTGGCACTGCTACAACACTTGTGACTAGGGGAGCGGTGCGGATGGAGGGACAGCGTTAAACAGGCTAGTCAAAGAGCTGCTTCGCATCTAAAAGAGCCACCGGACGTTACTATAGGGAAGGACACGAGTGGTTCAATAGTTCAATTTTTGCCTCGGTAAACATAACAGGTCGTGCCACCAAGCGGGGCCTAGTTGAACCAGGCAGGCCTGCCATCTGAAGGCCAATAGAAGAAAATCGTTTAATGGCCGTTGTTGCTGCTGTGGCTCCCACTGCTTTCATTGTGCAGCCACTAGTGTAGGCGGCCGCGCAGTAAAGCCACGCAACGTTGTGCACGGCAACAGTGCTTGACACGTTACACTTGAGGCGGATAATTAGAAGTACACGAACCCAATGCGAACCACTAAAGCGTCATTTTATTTCAAAACAAGCACTTCCTTGGTACAAAAGTAACTATACGAGGTTTCTGGAGCGCTATTTCAACAATCAACGTCGACGTAATAGTTGCCTTCAGTGCCCCTAAAACATTTCTGCACTGCGATACACGAAGTTTATCTTTCCTGTCGTAGTATCACTGGACATTTTGGCACGGTCCCTCAAGTTCCTAACTTATCTGTTTGCAGGAAGAAGACGACTTCCTTCAGGTTTTTATGAATGCCGACTACAACTGGGAATATGACTCAGCGAGAAAGTCCGACAGATATGAAATAAAGAGTAAGTTTTGCTAGTCTCAAGATAGGTCACGCTGCACTGTTTGCGGAACGAAGGAGACATGCTATAGTACAAAAAGCAGCAAGTGGCTTCGGAAGTCCCAGTTTGTTAAAATCACGACCATCGCTTATTGTCCTGCTAGCACTTTCTTCTCCAGGTCGATGTCTCTCAAGGCCACCGAAGAGCTGTGGTAACCCTCTCGAAGTGTGCTAAACCCTGCGACGTGTTGCAGCCATATGTTCTAAATAATTACCTTTTCTTTGTATAATTTATGACCATTGCAATCCGGCTCAAGTTTACTACTGTATAAGTGTTTTTTTTTGTTTTCAAGGTAAACAAATGAAACTTCGGGTTTTGTTTTTTTACTGATATTTCTCAAGAACGTTTCCTCGTTAGAGTTGATGAAACTAGTGTTTTTCTAAACGGAATGTGAAAGTGGTTCGTGCACAATCCCTCAATTGGTTTTGACCTGTCTTTATCCCTTCAACCATCAAATCAGATATTATTTTTGCTGATCGCCAGCATTTACCTCACGTTCTATATTTTTTCCTCTCTCTAGATATATCTTGTCTTTCTAGCCATTCGTTTCACTTGGATACTCTTTTTTTTTAATTAGGTCGTGCTGAAGCACGACATTATACTGGCACTCGTGTCTTTACTTGGGTATTCGTCATTAGTGAGTGGCAGATTGTGCGATTTGACTCGTACAGCATTGTGCACTTCCACTTTTGTGTTGTGTAGTATTGATAAAGCACACGTGCTTGCTGCATGCGAATAAAAAAATACCCAGAAAAGTATGACGCTTCTTCTACTATAAAACCTGAGGAAGTCTGTTGAACGGGCTCTTAGTGATTCTCATTAGTAAAGTTCCCAATGCCCTGTGAATGAGAGCGTCAATGACGCCAGTGTTTGAGGTAAGCAGATGGAGTTTGCGTAGGTTGAGTAGGATCTTGCTCGGATTCACAACCTCGTTTTGCGATATGTGCGCAACTTTTCCAGCGTTGTGGAGTGTTCCTGCTCTTCACGGCACGTGAGAAGTAGTCTTCAGCGAGTTTTGTGAAGTTGTATTCCCCAGCAGAGATAGTCACGTAGCGACGCCGAGGTGGCGCACGGGGAGGGACATTCAGTCGCTCGGCGTAGTGGTGGCGCTATCTCTCGCACTCCACCGGAGTCAGGCCTATGCTTCTGATACATTTTAATGATTTAAAGCAAATTATTGCGATTTGTTTTTGTTCTTTCCGGTAAATACATTATTTTAGAGATTTGTTAATTTTAATCAATGTTGACGCATTGCTAGCCTTGTTGTCACTGTTGTTCTTGACTGTTGGTGGGCACTTCACTGCAAGGGCCATCACGTCACATCAGATGGCTCGATGAGAAGCCGAGGTCCTACAGTCAGTTACAGCCTAAGAATAAATGTAAGCTCCACCAACAACCGCCATTGTCCCACTCAGGCACAGTTTTAATAAATTTCTCACTAATTTTAGTCGTTTATTTACGTGAAGTCAGGATTTTTCACGTATTTCAGGGATATGATGTAGACGTGAACGCACATGCTCATTTCGGTTGTTTTCGGTCAAAAATTTTCACTTTCTGTCCAATTTCATAAAGACTCCGACTTCACTTCTCAACCAAACCTAACATTTTAACAAGAATTTTTCAATTCATAATAAGCGTAGTATTTGCATTATGAGCAAAAAAGTGCTTATGGTTCGAACGGAAATCGCCAATAACTGATTTGCTCCACAGGTGAATGACAGGCGCACTGCTGTACTGGGGACAGGGGCACATTTATTGTTAGGTTGTCAACATGCTTTTCAGAAATGTCGCTGGACGAAATGACCGCCCAAATTATATTGTTCTTCATGGCTGGAGTGGACAGTGTGTCTAACGCCCTCACCGTTACCGCTTACTACCTGGCCCTTAATCCTGAAAGTCAAGACAAAGTCATTGCGGAGATAGACAAGGCACTCGCAAAGGTATGGAATGAATAGAACCTTGATGTCGCACAGCTAAAATATCAGAGCCAGAGCAGTTTTAACAGTGAAGCATTTTAGATGGTGGTTGGGCCGTCTAGCGTTCGCACGAAAACCTCGCGTAGCAATGAGGTCACTATGCGTCGCCTAGCAACGCGCAAGGGAAAAGAAAGGTGGAAGAGAGGAGAAGTAGGGTTGGGGATTGCAACAAATGAATGCAATATAAATTTCTCCGTGACGTGGGCTTCGAACCCAGGCACACGCTGTGAGAAGACAACTGTCGTTACCACATGGCTATGCATGCAGGCACGATGGAAGAACAAGTATTTATGGGGACAATATATCAGCATTGCTATGGCTGAAAGAACGAGAAACGATAAAGCGGAAGAAAAAGAAACACAGAAACAACAAAATTGGGAGACTATTAAGCTTCGAATTTAAGAGATGAACGCGATAGCGACATTCGGTTCTTAGGGTGTGCTTCAAACACTTAGTGTATGATATCTTTCGAAATCGCTAAGCACAAACAACGTGGACTTAAGGGTGTAGTAATGTGAGTGCCTTTTGTAGTGGGTGTCTGCCTTTGAGCTAAAAAGTCGCCATGATAATCCCATGTTCCGACGCCCAGTGGCCATGTACGCTTGTTGGACGAATTATTGCGGAAATATTTCATGTTGTATTGTGGATAATGTACACAGAACGCGCGCGTTTCTAAAGCATAGAAGTTACTTTCACTACATTTCCAAAAAGAGGAAGTTATTTTTCACTGCATTCACAATAGAGGCGTGCCTATGTGGGACAACACCTGCTTGCCACACAAACGACCCGAAATCAATCCGCCACTTAGACCTCAAATTTTTTAAATATTTATTTTATTTCTATCTTCCTCCATTTTTCAGTCACGCAAAGATTACCATTTTTCACTCACGACTCACGATGCCGACACCAACGCAGCAATATCTGCGAAACGAACTCTTTATATCGCTATCGCGTTAAAACTATAGGAAGTGTGGGCAAGCTAATATGGCTTAAGACCTGCCATCTATGGAACATAGACAGGTATACACTAACTGGCATCTCTCTTGCTTTCAGGATGGAGTCACATACAATTCTCTGCAGGAGGTGCAGTATCTTGACGCTTGCATCAAGGAGGCCATGAGACTTTGCATTCCCGATTCAATGTAAGCGTCGTCATTATCATCTCAGTCAGCGTGCTTGCATGGTTTCACGACTTCACCACGCGAAGAGAAGAAAACACGTAAATATGATAAGCTGTGCCTGCGTATATGCCATGCTACAGAGCAATAAAATACGAATAACAAAAGAATATGGGAAGATCTCACTGCTACTGTTCTGTAAGACCTCGATACATACTTGTGTAGCGTAAAGAGCGAATCAAAAACCTGATCGCTCAGTCACGATTACACGCCTGCCCATTTAATTGATTGACTGATCGATTCATATGTGGGGTTCAGCGTCCCAAAGCCACCACATGATTATGAGACGCCGTAGTGGAGGGCTCCGGAAATTTCGACCACCTAGGGTTGTTTAACGTGCACTCAAATCTGAGCACACGGGGCTCAGCATTTTCGTCTCCACCAAAAATACAGCCGCCGCAGCCAGGCTTCGATCCCGCGACCTGCGGGTCACCAGGCGAGTACCTTAGCCACTAGACCACCGCGGCGGGGCGTGCCTATTTAGTTATAAAGCGTGATTTATTCTTTCAGTGCATGCTTAGCGCATGCCATACAGCTGGTTCATATTGACGCAGTAGCCTTAAAGAGCTCGTGTTGCAGATATTCTGGTGTCGGTGTCATTTGTTGCGAGTGAAAAATCGAGAAAGATGCAAATGAATGACAGAAAAGTCTGCACATCCGACGCACCTTTGGAATCGACGTTATGCGAAACATGCGTATGGAAAGTGACTATGTTGTAATTTTTTTCTTGTGAGAAACATTACAAAGTGGCGCTATATATATGTACAATTCACGCAGAAACATACATTAATTTGATTGATTTGTGGGGTTTAACGTCCCAACACTACGCTATGATTAGCCGAGATTTGATCCCGCGACCTGCGGGTAAGCAGCCGAGTTCCTTAGCCACTAGACCACCGCGGCAAGGCCAGAGACATACGTTAATTAGCTGCATATGTTTTATACAACTAGTCGTCTACACTTGCGTAATGGTGCCAACAGTTACACGGATATTAGCAACATCCAAAACGGCAAGCTGATGTGGAGCCCTGGTGCCCGCGAGGATGGTAGCCCTGTACATAAATCAACTTCAGCGAATGGCACCTGACATCTGACATTGACCCGACGTGACTGTTGTATCACAGGAGCACATATTTAGTGTTTATAAAATTTGATAGCCAACCTTGCAACCACAAGATACGTTTCACGAAGATTAGGGTCTATTTGAAAAGTAGTTCCGAGACCTGGCGTGGCTCTGCGGTAGAATAATTGATTACCACGCAGAATACTGCGCTTTGATACCTGCTGGGACCCCGACATTTATTCTTTGGATTAATCGGATAAACGCTGCCGATGTCAGTTTTTTTTAACGCTCCCGGGTTAAAATTGCCCACTTTTGTTGTCCCCGTTCCAGCGTATACATAAACTGCCAATCACCTGTGGCTCAGACCCGCATACCAGTAGCAAATACTAACCAGCAGGTATGTGCCACTGACTGGTAGAGAGTGTTTGACATCGTGCGTGATAGGATTGTTAAATTATTCGTGTCATAACCGGCAAGTTGTATTCATCAGACTATCTTACCTTCAAATAACAATTTTAGTTTAGCCGAAGCTCTTGGTGTGATCACGAAAGTACCAAACGTCAGCAGATAGATAGATAGATAGATAGATAGATAGATAGATAGATAGATAGATAGATAGATAGATAGATAGATAGAGAGGTAGATAGATACATAGATAGATAGATAGATAGATGGATAGATAGATAGATAGATACATAGATAGATAGATAGTTAGTTTGTTAGATAGATAGATAGATAGATAGATACATAGATAGATAAATAGATAGATAATTAGATAGATAGATAGATAGATAGATAGATAGATAGATAGATAGATAGATAGATAGATAGATAGATCAAGCAGAAAAATCCTTCAGATTTAGAAAACGTCGGCTCAAATCATAAAACAAATCTGTGTGACAAGAAGGCGTTCTACCGCATAAGCACGTCTTGCTTATTTCATTTCTATTTTGATGCAGAGCACACTATCGCTTGACACTGACTGAGAAACAGACTCTATATGAATGACATGCAGTGGCAGGAGTCTTTGTAACGCATGCAATGATACGCAGTGGAAGCGTACAAACGCACCAGGTGTTTAAAGGTTCACCCATACGAGGGGGTGTTTTAAAGGTTCACCCAAAAACTTAGCACATGGGCACAAATAATCTTCATTATCAGCAACAGCACTAGCAAAGTTGATTGATTTGTGGGGTTTAACGTCCCAAAACCACCATATGATTATGAGAGACGCCGTAGTGGAGGGCTCCGGAAATTTTGACCACCTGGGGTTCTTTAACGTGCACCCAAATCACAGCACTAGCAAAGTGTACAGCTGCACAGGTGCGAGTGGTATCTCAAAGGAGCGCCGCAACGCTTTTCGAGCTTGGTAATAAAGTGCGGCCGATCGGTAGTCCAGGCTCCCGAGAACACGCAAGCCAAATATCATAGCGCAGCACGCAGCTTAGAATTCGCAATAAATTATCAGTCAGCTAAATAAACCAAATCTTGCCCAATTTTCACGGCAATCGTAGGCATTGCTCGCAATGTGCTATAATACACAGCGGACAATAAACGTTCTGAAACTTCTTTGACGTTATTGCCGATAATCACGGCATATCCCCGCGGTTAATGAAGATTATATAGTGGTCGAAGCAGTGACATGGGTCAGTGTTACTAAAAATCATTCGTGTCATCGACCACTCACGCATGTGAATAAGTAAGAAAGTGGTGTGATTGCATTTTCCATGGAGACGAAAATGCTGTAGGCTCGTGTGCTCAGATTTAAGTGCAAGTTGAAGAACCCCAGGTGGTCGACATTTCCGGAGTCCTCCTCTACGGCGTCTCTTATAATCATATGGTGGTTTTGGGACATGAAACCCCACAAATCAAGGCAGAAATTGGTGTGCGTTTTAAACACGGAATGTCCCCAAAGTGAATGACGATGCGTGGGCCAAGGAGTGAGATCGCTTGGTGAGAGAGAGAGTGAGAGAGAGAGAAGCGAAAGGAGCGGAAGTTCACCAGAGCTGAGCCCAGTAGGGGATACCCTACACTGGGAAATCCCTCCCTGCAGAGCCGTTCTCCCAGCTGGGGCTGCAGAAGTTGCATATTTTCCTTTCCTCAACCTCTTTCTCTCTCACTGCGTTGCTTTCTTCGGGACGGCTATTGGAAAACATGTTGCAGGAATCGTGTTGCAGACGTGTAGCAAGAACTTCTCAACAGTACTTGCTTGGATGTGTGTCACAGTTTTAAGGTTCGACAACACTTTACTCGCAGTAGTGGATCATAGTCGGTCATTTTATAATATCAAGTAGCTTTCAATGAATTGAAGCGGAGGAAAGTAATGAAATAAAGTGACATAGCAAAGCAGCTGTTGAGGTGCTTCAAAAATTATATGGAGCACGCTAGCTGTGGCCAAGCTCCGCAAAAGTGAATGCCAGCCTGCTCTACCAAAAAAAAAGTGGTTCTTTATTTTTATTCGGTTATGTGCCAAAAGGCAGTGTTGTCATGTCCGTGTAGATATAGATAACCACCTCTTTTGAGGAGCGCGCTGGCGTTCATTTTTGCGTTGCTCAGCCAACGCTCATGTTCCCCGTATTACTTGAAGAGCACCTGTACTGAACTTGTATATTAGAGCAAAATAGGACCGCAGTGACTGTCGTTTTTGTCATCATTCTTATTCTTTTGATGCTCCTGTTTCCCACTCCTAAACTTACGCGCAATAAAGAAGCATATCATACCTATAAATGCCTTCGAAAAACCTATATGACAAAATGATTCATAAGAAGATCTCTTGCATTCGGTAATCATTTTTCCAACATCCTGCTGCAGACTCCTGAGGGTCTGTACAGAGGAAACTACGGTGGCGGGCATCCACTTCAAGCCAGGCATGTGTGTGGAGATTCCTGTCGCTGGAATTCACTACGACCCGGAATATTTTCCTGAACCAGAAAGTTTCAATCCAGACCGGTGCGTCGTCATCGCGACACACACACACACACACACACACACACACACACACACACACACACACACACACACACACACACACACACACACACACACACACACACACACACACACACACACACACATGCACACGCACGCGCGCGCACACACGTGCACACATATGCATACACACACACAAACACGCACGCACACACACATGCAAACAAGCACACACACACACGTGCACACACACACGTACACACACACACACACGCACACACACACACATGCACACGCACGCGCGTGCACACACACACAAGCACACACAAACATGAATGTGCACGTATTATTATTCGTAGTATATGCGCACGTCACTGTATTTTTATCTGTTCCGTAGTTATAACGTAGTTTGTTAACTGGTGACGTCATTTTTAATTACATCAATTCGCCCTATAAGAGCGCCTTCTGTTTTTAACGTAATTATGCTGCTTTAGAGTACATTAAAGGAAATTGCAACATCGTGGGTATTGCACAAAAAGGAAGTTGGTTATCTTTCTTATACGAAAGCTGCGTAGGATAGTACTTTCTGGTTTTCATTTATTTTAAATTTCGTCATCTGTTATAGTTCATGCACGTTGGCTGTCCGATGTTCTTAAGCACAGCGCAGTTTTCATTGCATATATGTTTTCTTTCCTAATTATAAATCAGTTGAAAGGGAGCGCTTGCGTGTGTCAGCTTTCTTTTTGTCCTTTCGTGTTTTATTACCACACAATTAGAAACGTCTTCAGTACCAGCTCACACAAAGACGCACGTTAATCAGTTGTACTTTACACCTGCCCACAGGTTCATGCCAGAAAACAAGGATTCCATTAGGCCATTCACTTACATGCCTTTCGGTGCCGGTCCACGTAACTGCGCCGGCATGCGCCTCGGCTTCCTTCAAGTGAAGGCAACTCTCGCGTGTCTGCTTCAGCACGTTAGATTAGAGACCTGCTCAGGAACAATGGTACGTAATAAACACCAGCCTACAGAAGTGCCACTACATTTTCATGCTTAGCCGGACCTATAACACCCACAACACTCCTAAATTCAAATGGTTTTTGCCAAAAGACTTCAAACAACACTATATAAATTCATGTCAAGGACATAACTACAATAATAAACATAATATGAGAAGGGTCAAAAATGGGAAGGTGGGAGAGAAGTCAAACGTAAGAAAACAATATCTTGGTGCGCAAAATACAGCGTGAGAAATTATGGAATCTTCGTTAAGGAAGTTCAGAATCGAGCATGTGTCAACACGCAAGCTGCCAGAAAACCCGTCATTACAATACTTCACTCAAAGATTTATCGATGCGTGACATTGAAACTAAAATGTATCGAAAATAGTAGTATGTTCATATGGTCTGGCTGGTACATAACTAAACTATAAAAAACAAGGAATCGTTTGTCCTTTTCATTGCTTATTTTCTAACGTTATTTTCATTCAAGTACACTGTATGAAAGTGTTGCTGGTGTTTTGAGTCACGTGTGAAGCTTGACGCCTCCAAGTAGTGCGCCATTCTTATTATCAGCCTGCGGAAGCGTATCGAAGACCTCGGCAGTTGCCGTTTTATAATGCGATGCCTGTAGGTTTGCTCATTGTTGGCGATAGTTGTGCTCACATGAATTCAGTTGTTCTGTTTTTGTGTATCAAACCGTGCTGCCTCATAAAGTTTCGTGAACTATGGTACCACCACTTAGCGAAACACCAACGAGAGACGGCTGTGCGAATTTGTTTTATTGGAACTATTGGTTCGCATGTGTCAGGTTTTTTGCAAATAAGTAAACGTGACCGCTGTTCCTAATATCGGTAGGCTTGACTTAATAACGCGATGTATGTTCACTGTAGTCGGGAGAGTTTGGACTTGAGTTAGCGTATAAACTTGCGCAGCGTGTCAAAGCTGTTGCTCTTGACAATACGCTTGGAGCTGATCCAATTGCTGACGGTAACGAATGAACCATTAATGTTAGAGGGCTGTACATAATAAAAAGACAGCATTCTTCAGACCGCCATGTCTATACCCTTGTCTATTTTCTCCTGCTTGCTGCCAGTCCCCCTTAAATGAGTTCTGTCGTCTTCTTCCTCAAATATGCTTCCACCACTCTTTCCAATCTTGTTTTCATCCCTCCTGTGATGATATATAAAAACACTAGCTATAGAAGCTGATTCGACGGTGCTATGGGGGTCCACATAGTCAGTAGGTTTTTTGTGGGCTTGCTGTGTTCACAACAAAGAGCCTGTCGGTGCTTCATGCACGAGCTCGGTAATCCTTTTCTCACCAGCACGCAGGCCACACCTCTTTTCTTCCATCCACTGTATTCTGTTTTAAATGGATTGTGTTAAAAGCTTCTTTTGCAGAAATTCAGGTGAATGCACCACCGTTGTTGTCAGCGTTGGCGTCGTTAGTTGTGAGCGAAAAATTGTCTGTAACCAAAAACCTTATTATGCCAATAAAATCAGTAACAAAAATTTTCTGGTCCGAGTAAGCCCCGGCTGTCTTTGTGGCAAGCAGGTGTTTTACCACACAGCCAAAATACTTGTAGAAAACTATTAAAAAAAGCACGACATGAATGTCTATTACTAGAAGAGTCTTCTTAACGCATTATAATTCGCGTGGTAAAAGCGTAGAATCGTGTTATGTGCCAAATCATGTAAATTGGTGAACGAGTGGGTGTTTCGAAGGGCCATGCGTTACAAAATGCTAGGACATATTTAATCATCATAAGCAACGGAACCGACAACAAAGTGAACAGAAACAATTCTAGTGGTGTTCCATGGCCTGAAGGGTGCCAGCAACACTTTTCCGAGTAACCACGGAATGAATTCACTGAAGCAGCTATTGTCTCAAAAGTTAACCACAGCAAAACATTTTAGAGCCCGTCTGGTAAGCGCCTTTACATTCCCTTTTAGGAAGTACAAAGGGACATTGCACTTTCTAAAGAAAGATAAGTCCTTCGATTTTCCCTGTCATATTTCATTTAGCAAGACCGAACATGTACATGAACGTTTTTCAACACAGCACAGCTCTACGCGGACACTAGAGAAGAAGGGACAAATGTGCCCACGTAGCCGTGCGTTATGTTAAAATATGTGCAAGTACTGTCACCAACTGGCCCAGCTTCCAGTTCTTTTCTGTACATGCGCTTATTTGCGGACGTCCCATTATTACAGACCTACCCAGTATGATGCACCTTTTCTGCATAATTTTGTTACAGCTTTGTATATGTAGCTGCTTTTTTTGCGTGATCGTCTACTGATGCAACCAGCAGCCAAGGAGGCAGAGACCACAAGAGCACACAGAAAGGGTTTGGGCATGCGCACATGTGATCATACTGGTGTCACACGGGCACTTTTGATTGCAATCAGCTAAGGAATTTGCACCAAAATCGATCCAGCCCCTGCAGTATACCGCGCAGCAGCGACAGACCTGTCGATCACGATGTAAATTATTCGAGTGACTGCTCATCGCTATCGGCCCGAGCTAATTGGATCAAATACGGTGCAGCCGTTATCTAGCTGTTATATAAAAGGGCACGGCATAACAAACAAGAACCCGTGTGACAGTGGTGTTGTCAGTACAGTGCGTCAGAGACCTAGATCTCATTCAGAAGTAATGTCTGCACAAAACACCCGGCATTTGTGCATGATCACGCCGACGCGGGAGTAATTCAACGCTACGGCTAGCACGAACTAGCCAACTAATGCATCATCAAATGTGCAGGTAAATAAATTTGTCAAACAAACCACCGCACCGCCCATGCAAGACAGCCAGCACTTGAGCATATCACATCGACGTGGGATGTCGGTCATTCAATGCTTGCACGAAACAGCCACGGCACTCGATCTCCCCCATTCAAAGGATCGGTCTGCCTAGAATAAGCCAGTACTCCCGCATCACCAGATTCACGAGAATTAGTAATACCGCAATCCATACACACCGCAGCACAACACCAAAATCAACGTTGACCAAAACAGAGGAAGCGCTGACTATTGGCGTCGGCGCACCGCTAGGGACGAAAGCGTCTGTAGGGATGTTTGCGTGATTTGGCGCTTAGGCCGCGCGCGTTCGTAAAAAAAAATTCCCAAGCATTTCTCCGAGGGTGAACATGGTTAAGTGCGAATGCACGGGGTGATGCTATGAGGGGTATTTATTAATTCCCACTATTATATTTATTAATCACACTATGGTGCCTTTATGGTGTAATGGTTCCTGGGAATCGCAATTTGATCACACGGGGGGTTTACGTTAACTCACTGGCGAATGCCAACGGATTTTAACTTTACTCCCCCTCATAGCATCAGCCCGTGCATTCGCACTTAACCATGTTCACCCTCGGGGAAATGCTTGGGAGTTTTATTACTGATGATGATGATTAAAGTGTAATTAATAAATTTAAGTGTTATTTGTCATGAAGCATTTGCACACAGATACATTATATACGAAGTATTATTTATTTACACTTCACGACGCGTCCGGACGAGCAAAGTCCAGGGCTCGCACCCTCTCCCGCGCGGCACGTTCACTGGCTGGAACGGCTTCGGGAACGCCCCCTCGCCGTTGACGATTGCGAGCGGCGTCTTGACGCCGGCCTTCATCGCCCTTCTCCGCCTGACGCTTGCGTAGTCGTTCCGCTTCTTGGGCCGCGTTCGCGGCTCGATGCTGACGCCTCATCTCGGCCTCGCGAGCGCGCAGTTCACCATCCGCAGCACGCTTCGCCCGCTTGTCCTCGGCCTCGCGAGCGCGAAGTTCGGCATCCTCTGCACGCTTCGCCCGCTTGTCCTCGGCCTCGCGAGCACGCAGTTCGGCATCCTCTGCACGCTTCGCCCGCTTGTCCTCGGCCTCGCGAGCGCGAAGTTCGGCATCCTCTGCACGCTTCGCCCGCTTCTCCTCGGCCTCGCGAGCAGGCAGTTCGGCATCCGCTGCACGCTTCGCCCGCTTGCACTCGGCCTCGCGAGCAGGCAGTTCGGCATCCTCTGCACGCTTCGCCCGCTTGTCCTCGGCCTCGCGAGCGCGAAGTTCGGCATCCTCTGCACGCTTCGCCCGCTTGTCCTCGGCCTCGCGAGCGCGAAGTTCGGCATCCTCTGCACGCTTCGCCCGCTTGTCCTCGGCCTCGCGAGCACGCAGTTCGGCATCCTCTGCACGCTTCGCCCGCTTGTCCTCGGCCTCGCGAGCGCGAAGTTCGGCATCCTCTGCACGCTTCGCCCGCTTCTCCTCGGCCTCGCGAGCACGCAGTTCGGCATCCTCTGCACGCTTCGCCCGCTTGTCCTCGGCCTCGCGAGCGCGAAGTTCGGCATCCTCTGCACGCTTCGCCCGCTTCTCCTCGGCCTCGCGAGCAGGCAGTTCGGCATCCTCTGCACGCTTCGCCCGCTTGTCCTCGGCCTCGCGAGCAGGCAGTTCGGCATCCTCTGCACGCTTCGCCCGCTTGTCCTCGGCCTCGCGAGCAGGCAGTTCGGCATCCGCTGCACGCTTCGCCCGCTTGCACTCGGCCTCGCGAGCAGGCAGTTCGGCATCCTCTGCACGCTTCGCCCGCTTGTCCTCGGCCTCGCGAGCGCGAAGTTCGGCATCCTCTGCACGCTTCGCCCGCTTGTCCTCGGCCTCGCGAGCGCGAAGTTCGGCATCCTCTGCACGCTTCGCCCGCTTGTCCTCGGCCTCGCGAGCGCGAAGTTCGGCATCCTCTGCACGCTTCGCCCGCTTGTCCTCGGCCTCGCGAGCACGCAGTTCGGCATCCGCTGCACGCTTCGCCCGCTTACGTTCGGTCTCACGAGCCCTTCGCAGCGCCGCCTTGTCTTCCAACGTCGGCGAAACCACCGCGGTACCGTCACATCCAACGACGGGTGCAGTGCTGGCATTCGGTTGTACTACATTCGTTGTTGATGGCAGCGTTGCCTCCGGGACATCCATCGCACGACACGCTCTCGACGGGAGACTGAGAGAGAAGGCGGGCGCGCGCGAGAGAGGGGTGCGCGCGCAGCTGCAGCGAGCGAGGAGAGCGGAGGAGCGAGCGAAGGGGGAGGGGGTATAACGCACGTTACTGACACCGATATCAGCGTCGCGTCCGTGGCTTATTCGGTAGAGCGTCGCGCTGCGGCCCGCCAAGTCCTATTTCTTATAAAGATAGAGAGAAGACTGCGGACGCCGCCGACGGCGGTGGATGGTTTGGGGTCGCTTATAAAGTGTATTCACCCTTAAAACTCCCAAGCATTTCCCCGAGGGTGAACATGGTTAAGTGCGAATACACGGGGTGATGCTATGAGCGAGGAGAGCGGAGGTGCGAGCGAAGGGGGAGGGGGACGCGCGCAGCGGCGTTAAAGATATAAGGCGCGTTACTGACACCGATATCAGCGTCGCGTCCGTGGCTTATTCGGTAGAGCGTCGCGCTGCGGCCCGCCAAGTCCTCTTTCTTTTAAAGATAGAGAGAAGACTGCGGACGCCGCCGACGGCGGTGGATGGTTTGGGGTCGCTTATAAAGTGTATTCACACTTAAAAAAAAGCATCTAGCACGCGGCTACTCGTATTAGTTTGCGCCATGACTCGCCGTGTCGCTACAGTTACCGGCTGGAATGGTGCAGGAATGTAAAGGCGCGTCCGGCACGATCGGAGCTGCAAAGATTTGTCGTACGCTGCACTTGCTTTCAAATGCGGAGCTTTTCTTAGCGAACTTCGGGGATTTCGCGCATATCTATCTATCTATCTATCTATCTATCTATCTATCTATCTATCTATCTATCTATCTATCTATCTATCTATCCGCCTACGGCTTTTAGCTCTCCAAGCTGTTTCGATAATGGTATCGATACCAAACTTGGTAAGGCATAACATGACTGTATGAAGCACATATTCGACTAGTCATAACATGAAAATCATGACATGGATGTCATGATTTACATTTCATGATCCTGCAGCTCTTGAAGTGGTTTCATTTACATGGCATGTTGCAAAACTGGCATGATGTGGCATGATTGCATGGCGAACACAAGCCACGGAACCAACAAGAAAATCATGACATGCGTGTCATGTAACAACATGACTACATGCCATGCTCATGATGCATTCGCGGGCGTATCGTTAGCGTCATGTATACCAAATTCAGTAATGCGCTACGTGAATCGATGACAAAGGTATGTGACTGGTGCAAACATTATAATCATGAAATGCGTGTCATATAACAGCGTGAAAACATGCCACACCCATGATGCGCTGGCGGCTGTTTCTCCAGCTTCACTCATACCAAATTTGGTATTACGGGATTTGAATGGTTGACGAAGGTATGATACTGGTTCAAACATGATAAACATGGAATTGCGTGTCATGCAACAACATGACTACATGCTACGCTCATGATGCACTCGCGGCCGTTTCGGTAGCTTCACACGTGCTAAACTCGGTATTACGCAACGCGAACGGACGACATAGGTAAATGACACATACTAACATAATAATCACGACATGCGTGTCATGTAACCACAAGGCTACATGCCGCACTCATGATGCGCTCGCGGCAGTTTTGATAGCTTTACATAAGTCCAATTCGGTATTACGAGACGTCAATGGATGACGAAGGTATGTGACTGGTGCGAACATGATAATCATGAGATGCGTGTCATGCGAGAACATGAGCACATGCCACAGTCAAGGCGCCAATAAATTTCCACGTGACGAGGTGCCCTTGCTCGCCGGCGTTCATTTCGTCGGGTCACGCCTGCGTTGCCACGCCAGGCACCGGTCCTGCCATATACTCGCAGACGTGTACCGCGCTGCGTTGCTTTGACTCATGCGCGTTTCAGCGCGTCCGGCGTCCCTCTGTCACGATAAGAGGGAGACGCAGTGTTGCCTGGGTAAAGCATCGGCGCGAAATGCAGCATGTCGCCTTTCGCGCCAGTTGCTGTCGGGCCGCGCCGACCGACGCTGGTCACACTGGTCGCGCCTGGCGTCTTATAGTGCTAGCGTTTTGCTAACGTAGCGCCGTTGTGCCCAGCGTTCGCGCACGTCAATGCTACAGTGCAGTATATTGGGCCCTTCATGGTGCACTCGTGGCTGTTTTGCTAGCTCCACATATACCGAATTTGGTGTTACATGATGTCAGTGGATGAGGAAAGTATATGACTGGTGCAAACATAATAACCTTAACACGTGTGTCATCTAAAAACATGGTAAGACACCACGCTCATGACGTGCTCGCGGTCGTTTCGCTAGCTCCACGTATACTAAATTTTGTATCACGTGTCGTGAATAGATGACGAAAGTAAACGACACATCCAAGCATGATAATCATGACACGGAAGTCCTGTACGGTATCATTTACCTCCACCTGGTAACGTTTTCCGATTTTAAAGTGGCATATTAACCTTTCCCATTCGTGCTTCGCATACCATCTATTCCAACTGTACACGGTATTGGACAATTTTCTTTCTTTTGTAGTCCCGAAGAAAGCGCTGGAAGCTAAGCATGTAGGGGTGGCCCGGGGCAAGAATATACGTCAAGCACGCCTCGTGGTCTTGACGACTTTTGCCGTTTTTTGTTTTTGGAAACCGCGGCTATTTAGTGCAATCGCGTGAGGACCCGTGGACCGGTCATGGCTGCCACAGGAAGCTGGCTTCAGTAATTTAATGTAAATTCCAGGAGGCATGCTGCGCTAGAATATTTGGCTCGAGTGTTTTAGGGAGCCTCACAACCAATCGGCAGCGTTTTTCGACCTTGCGCAAAAAAGTTTGACTGGGGCTCTTTTGAAATGGTATAATATTGTCTTATACCACTGCTCAACTGGATTCTTGTTGAAAGTTTCCAAAGCAACTTTCATGTGAGTTATGCATCCCTCTGGATGCATAACTCACACGCGTTCGCGTTGTTGAACATATATTGCAGCATGAGTCGTAATGATTGCTTTGCTCATTTCGTCATCTGTGCAACGAGAGTCCCAATAACAGTGTTTTGCTGCGAGACTCACTGCTGCTCAAATTGGCTCCTCGCACTGTCGCCAACTGGTCAGGCGACGCTGCACAGATCGCAAAATTTCTTTTTAGCAGGGCCAGCACCAGCTCGTTGAACTTATTTACAGGAAGGTTGATCTTTACCAGATCAATCATCAAAAGTTCCTCTGAAGACATGGAAGCTTCATTCAGAATGAGATTTGGAAGCTCACGTGTAGTCAAATATTCAGGAAGTTCCACGGCTGAGTCATCTTCGACTTGACATTTTTTTGAAGTACCGCAGAGTCGCTCTGATTGCCTGCGGCAAACGTCAACTTCACAAAGGCTCTTGTCGCAAGCTGCAACAAATTATGTTACAAGACCACACTCAACCAAAAGAAGCTGCTCTTCAGGACGTTATTTGATTTGATTTGATTTCGCGATAATATGGCACATACCCATACTGGGGCATTGCCTAATAAAGCGTAGCGCAACCTATCAATGAGCACTTGCTTGTTTGCTTGCTTTCTTGATCCTTTGTTGTGGCTCTTACCCACTCAGGGGGATAGGCATATATAAAAAAACAATGAATTCTGTCGTCTTCTTTAACTGCTCGAGCTTGCTTCAATTAAAACGGGGTTAAAAGTGGCAAAGAAAAAAACTACAGGTTTTTTTTTCAAGAAAGCTAGTTTGAAGTTACGAGAAATTTGTTACTCCCGCATGAAGCGTTCGTGCTTCAGGCGAACGCTTCATGCATACATAACAGGCACACATAACTTCTCATAGAGATCAGCGCGTTAGATAATTTTCTTCCTCTTGCTTCCACTAACGACTTTGCTTTCTTTGTTTTACTTCACAGATACCACTGAAGTTCAAGTCTGGTCAATTTCTTCTTAACTTTGATGGTCCATTGCTTCTTCAGGCAGTGCCCCGCAACCACTCTGGGAACAATACTTCCTTCTGATAAAAAATTTGTTTCATGAGAAGTGCAGGCCGTAGAAAAAATTCAGCCCGAGAAGACTCAATACCAACAACAGCGCCAGGAAACAAGAAAAGTTAGGCTGATCCTCCGTACCGTGGATTGAGTGATATGCCAACTTGTACACATCAAGAAGTTCTTCACGTGACACTATTAGAAGGAGCATAACATTACGAGGCGAATGGACATAGCACTCAGTAAAGAAATGTAGACATTCTACGTGTATTTCTGTATCTAGAAATCACTCAAATGTGACAACTGGTTCTTTATTGTGGCGTAATGATGCCCCCGCTAACGTAAAGACTACCAGCACTAAATATGGCTGTTTTTGCAGCAGTCCATGACGTATATTGCTCGAAGCGTAGTGCTTAAGCGTAAGCCCAATTTCTGCGGCTTCTACGCAAATATTAAGAGATAGATCGACAGACCACAAACCTCCACTACACGGGCGTCTACCGATGGCTATAGTGGATAACTTATTGTCTGACCCAACGTAAGCCCTAATGTTAGAGAACAGACATGGGTATTATAAAAAAGATGTGCTCTTTATGATGCGACCACCTGAATATCACACGTAATGTTCGTTATTGAATTCATCCGGGGTCTACAAACGCTTGAATGTAGCTTGATTAATTATTGAAATAAAGACGTGATGTTTATTATACTGCTACAAAAGTGAAGTCGGAATTGAAACCACAATTGACGGCAATCTGGCATGACATTTTCGTCATGGGTTTACACGTGTAGTGTTTATTGCTTTGTTATAAAATTATATAGCTAGCACTGCAACTCATTTTCAAGTTACACCGACTTTACTTCTGCTGATCAAATATTTGTTTAATGAGAACTGCAAGCCGTAGAAAAAATTCAGCCCGAGATGACTCCATACTAATAACAGCGCCAGAAAACAAGAAAAGCTAGGCTGATCCTCCGCACCGTTGATTCAGTGATATGCGAACTTGTATACGTCAAGAAGTTCTCTGCGTGACACTATTAGAAGGAACATAACGTTACGAGGCGCATGGACATTGTACTCAGTAAAGAAATGTAGAAATTCTAAGCGTATTCCCGTATCCAGAAATCATTCAAATGTGACAACGGCAACGATGCCACTGCTAACTTAAAGACTACCAGCACTAGAAATGGTTATGCTCGTAAAAGTCCGTGATGTCGATTACTGGAAGCGTAATGTTTAAGCGTAAGCTAATTTCTGTGGCTTCGACGCAAGTATTACGAGAGGATCAACTGACCACAGACCTCCGTCACATGGGCGTCTACCGGTGGCTACACAGCTTAACTTATTGACTGACATAACGTCAGCACTCATGTTAAAGCACAGACATCGGTATTATCAAAGAGATGACAACCCACTCTCAAGTTACACCACACCTGCTCCCGTTTTTTTTTTGAGGATGCTCAACGACAAACGCTTCGCGAAAGAGAAAGCCACCGACATGCGACACGAGCTCTTATAGATGCCCGTGTGGAACAGACTTCTCTGGTGGTTCAACCCGCCGAGAGGAGGTTACGTTGCGAAGGCTTCGTGTTAAGGTTGCGCTTACCCCATCCGTGACCACCCTTTTGGTCGCAAAAGTACCAAGGCCCATATGGCACATCATGCCCATTTTGTGACGCACCAATTCAAGATCTAACTGCCTCATCCTTACTGTGGACCTGCACTGGTCTACAATTAGGTCGTCGCCGTCACCTCCGTGCAACAGGTCTCAGTCCTGATTGAAGGCTCGACTTTGACCGCTGGCTTCGTAGACCACACCAACGTTCTCTACTAGACTTCATACATGAAGAAAACCTGTGTGTGTATTTTTGAATTAAAATTATTATGCATAGGGGCAGACTTTCAAAATAATAAAAAAAATTTGCTCTTTGCCATGCGACCATCTGAATAACACACGCAACGTTCGTTAGTGAATTGCCACGGGGTCTGGAAACGCTTGATGAATCATAGAAATAAGAACGTGATGTTTATTAGACTGCTATAAAGGTGGAGTCGGCATTGGAACCACAATTGACTGTAATCTGGATTGACATCCGCGTCAAGGGTTTACACGTGTAGTGTTTATTGCTTTGTTATAAAACTATATAGCTAGCACTGCAACCAAATTCAAGTTTTATCGGCTTTACTCCTGCGTGGTGCCTTTTTACGAAACAGTATACCTCTCGTGACTTGGTAGTAGAATACCTGACTGTCACGCTGAAGGCTAGGGTTCGAGCCCTGCGGAGGTTCTGATTTTTTTATACTTGAATTCGTCGGGTCAAGGCTGTCAATATCAGTTTTAAATACGAAGAATTTCTTGGCGAATTTCGGTGACTTAGTGCGTATCTATCTATCTATCTATCTATCTATCTATCTATCTATCTATCTATCTATCTATCTATCTATCTATCTATCTATCTATCTATCTATCTATCTATCTATCTATCTATCTATCTATCTATCTATCTATCTATCTATCTATCTATCTATCTATCTATCTATCTATCTATCTATCTATCTATCTATCTATCTATCTATCTATCTATCTATCTATCTATCTATCTATCTATCTAGCTGTCTACGACTTTTAGCTCTCCTGGCGGTTTGTATAATGGTATCCATACCAAACTTGGAATGATATAACATGACTGTATGATGAACATAACTGACTACTCATAACATGAAAATCAGGACATGTATGTCTTAATGTCCTGATTTATATGTCATGGTCTTGCTGCTCACGTGGTGGTTTCATTCACATGATAAGTTGCAAAACTGGTATGGTATGACATGATTGCATGGCGAACACAAGCAACAGACCCTAACATCAAAATCATGACATGCGTGTTATGTAACAACATGACTACTACACTTAAGATGTCTTCATGGCCATTTTGCTAGCTTTGCATATACCGAATTGGTATTACGGGACGTGAATGGATGACGAGGGTATGTGACTGATGCAAACATGATAATCATGAGATGCGTGTCATGTAACAACATGACTACATGCCATGCTCATGATGCGCTCACGGTCGTTTCCCTAGGTTCTCATAAACCGAATTCGGTATGACGGGACGTGAATGGATGACGAAGGTATGTGACTGGTGCAAACATGATAATCATGAGATGCGTGTCATGTGACAACATAACTACATTCTAGCTTCACATGTACCAAATTCAGTATTACGTGACGCGAAAGGACGACACGGTAAATGACAAGTCCGAACATGATGTTCATGACATGCATGTCATGTAACATGAGTACGTCCCACACTCATGATGCGCTCGCAGCCGTTTCGCTACCTTCACATATGCCAAAATTTGGTATTACGTCACGTGAATGGGTGAAGAAGGTATGTGACTGATGCAAACATGATGATCATGAGATGCGTGTTATGTAAGAACATAATACACGCCAAACTCAAGGCGCTAATACACTTCGACGTGAGCCAGCACGCGTGGGCGCCGGCGTTCGTTTTATAGCGTTAACGCCGGCGATGCCACGTGAGGCACCGATACTCCTTTAGTAGAGATCAGTGGACCTGCCCACTAACCTTTGTGGATCAGCATTCCATATACTCGAAGGCACGCGCCGCGCTGCGTTGCTTTGACGCATGCGCGTTTGAGCGCACGCGGTGTCCCTCCGTCAGCATGTCGCATTTCGCGATGGTTGCCAACAGGCCGCGCCGACAGACGCTGGTCGCACCTGGCGTCCCACTAAAGAGTGCTCGCGTCTTGCTAGCGTGGCGTCACTGCGCCCAGCCTGCGCTCGCATCAACGTTACATCAGAGTATATTGGGCCCTTTATGACGCGTTCACCGCTGTTGCGCTACTAGTTCCACTTGTACCTAATTTGGTATCACGGGAGTGAATAGACGACCAAGGTAAATGACACGTGCAAACCTGATAATCATAATATGCGTTTCATGTAAAACATGACTATATGCTACGCTCTTAGCGTTCTTGCGGCCGTTTCACTAGTAACACACGTACCAAATTTGGTAATACGTGACGTGAATGGACGTTGAATGTAAAGGACACGTCCAAATATGATAATCATGATGTGAATATAATGCAAAACATGACTACAAGCTACACTCATAGCACGCTCGCGGCCGTTTCGCTAGCTCCATATATACCAAAGTTGGTATCAGGTGACGTTTAATAGATGACGAAGGTGAATGAAACGTCCAAACTCAATAATTATGACATGGAAGCCATGTACGGCATAATTTACCTCCGCCTCTTAACGTTGTGCTGATTTTAGAGTGAGCTATCACCCTTCCTCATTCGTGCATTGCATATCATTGATTACGACGGCACGTGGGATCTGCGAATTTCTTCATAACGCTCTCACGTCTAAATTACTAATCAGGGTATGATCACGTATGTGAAAAGATTGTCATATCATTTGTGTCGTGACCATTTAGCCATATTTTTCACGATCTCATATCCTCCCATACGAATTTTTGTCCACATAAAGTATCATGTTACAGAGGCAATCACCTGAGCCCAGAGACATACGCAGCTAGATGGATGAATGGATGGATGGATGGATGGATGGAAGGAAGGATGGATGAATGGATGGAAGGATGGAAGGATGGATGGATGGATGGACAGATAGATAGATAGATAGATAGGCAGATAGACAGATAGATAGATAGATGATAGATAGATAGATAAATAAATAGATAGATAGATAGATAGATAGATAGATATTCTCAAAGTACCTGCGGTCAAAAAATGATTCGCAATCAATTTTTCATTTTACAAATTTATTGTTGTATAATATTTAAGTTTAATGATATGTAGAGTGACAGTAACGGAAACACGACATAAAAGCACTGAGTAGACCAAACGGCATGTGCAGTTGTTCGTGATGACCACGTCTTCACTTTGTCAGTTTGGCTAGAAATGGTAACGTTGGGTCTTATGTAGACAATAATAAAAGCTGAAATTTTATGGCCTACAACCACAATATCAATATAATAATTGCGTTTAATTGAGGTGAAAGAGTCAATATTACGCCAATATGACGCCAATTTAGGACGGTGGAGGCGAAAACGCCCAAATAACGTAGTCCTAAGGAGAGAAGTTTTATTCCATCATCGCTAAACGTACATTACTTTGATAGGTTGAACACTTATGATAGTGAGCTTTGAGAAGTTGGGGCTGGTACAGCATTAGACTAAGTCAATAAATACCCCCATAAGCGATTTAATGCGTCAAGTAAGCTGTTTGCCTTTATAGTTTGTAGAAAAACGATGTCTCCTGTACAAGCGTTGATTACAGCGAAAATCTTTCTTGAATGACTTATTGTCACTTAACGAATTCATCTCTTTCAGAAATTTTGTATTTTTGACGTGTAGAAAAAAATTCAGAACACCTGCTTGCAAGAGAAGGTTAACCCTGCCGGTGCATCTCATTGGCAGCCGCTGATGCCAATTAGCAGCAACTCCTTATGAACACAGTCATGTAGTAACGCCTGCAGCGTCCCCTGTGTCCGAAAGTTGCCTTCCACAACGAAAGTTTAACACGGTATACAATACAGACTTTCAGCAGTTAAATTTTGTGTTGGCGTTCAAAGTACATATAGTGCGCGCGCGCATATTACGTATGTAACTGCGTTGTTAATTTAATAGGACACCTTGATATAGGTCTTCATTCCGTATAATATACAGGCCCCTATCACCCATCATATCAGGTCCAATAATATATATATATATATATATATATATATATATATATATATATATATATATATATATATATATATATATATATTGTAGAGAAGCCGCCGAACACTGAAGTGGGTTGAACTCTGAAGTATTCCTTAGTGGGTCTACCCAAAAAGGACGCCGCTCGCGCTGAGTGTCCGTGCTTGGCCGTTACTCTCGCCATTGTGTGTACTCGCTGTGTGCCTGCTAATAAACGCTATAACAAATTGGTGGAGGTGCGGGGTACGTGAGCGTAGTTCCAAGGGCATCGAAGGGGATCGTAACACGCCAACTCATCATCCTGGGGTACGTCGTGTCGAAAGATGGCATTCTTCCTGACCCAGCCAAGCTTCGGGCCGTGGCCGAATTCCCCAAATCTGCGTCCGTCAAAGAACTGCGTAGTTTCGTGGGCCTGTGCTCGTACTTTCGACGCTTCATACGAAATTTCGCCACGATCATATCACCCTTGACGAAGCTCCTTGGAGGTAACGGGCCCCTTAATTCGTGATCATCCGAGTGCGACGACGCGTTCGCAAAGCTCCGCCATTTGTTGACGTCTCCTCCCATTCTACGCCACTATGACTCTACGGCCCCAACGGAAGTGCACACGGACGCCAGTGGTATAGGTCTCGGCGCTGTCCTGGCGCAGCGCAAACCCGGATTCCCTGATTATGTCGTGGCATATGCAAGCCGTACGCTCACGAGAGCCGAGACAAACTACACCGTCACCGAAAAAGAGTGACTGGCGATCGTCTGGGCCCTTACAAAGTTTCGACCTTATTTGTATGGTCGCCCATTCGATGTCGTCACCGACCATCATGCACTATGCTGGCTGTCATCATTGAAGGATCCCTCAGGCTGTCTCACCCATTGGGCTCTTCGCTTACAAGACTACGACATCCGCGTGCTCTACCGCAACGGACGCCAGCATGCTGACGCCGACGCCCTCTCGCGCTCCCCTATGCCTGAAGCTGACGTGCTCTGCTCAGTATCCTCGGTTGCTGCTTCTGCCATTGATGTTGACATCATCGCTACCGAACAGCAAAAGGATAATTGGATCACCCCACTGATCCATCCGCAACGCCATCCACGCATGCCTTGCGTCGTCGAGCTCACCATTTCGCCATTCGTGACGGCCTCCTACACCGACGCAATTACGACGTCGATGGCCGGCAGTGGCTCCTCGTAGTACCCCTCAGTTTGCGGTCGGAGATATGTGAAACCTTCCATTCTGATCCGTAATGCGCGCACTCTGGGGTATTCAAAACCTACCATCGCATTCGACAGCGCTACTTCTGGCGAGGGATGTACCGCTACGTTCAGCAGTTCATTCGCTCCTGCCTCGCTTGCCAACGCCGCAAACCGTCCGCACACATGTCACCAGCCGGTCTGCAACCGTTACCTTCCCCTGACCGTCCGTTTGGGCGCATAGGTATCGATCTTTATGGACCACTCCCTCGGACGTCGACTGGCAACCGCTGGGCCATCTTCGCCGTAGATCATTTAACGCGATACGCCGAAACTGCCGCTCTCCCTGCGACAACTGCGCGTGATGTTGCGTCCTTCCTACTGCATCGATTCATACTGCGCCACGGTCCACCTCAGGAGCTTCTCAGTGATCGAGGCCGTGTCTTCTTGTCAGAAGTCGTCGACGCCATTCTAACTGAGTGCCATTCTGTCCACCGCAAAACAACTGCTTACCACTCACAGACGAATGGTCTGACCGAACGCTTTAACCGCACCCTCGGTGACATGCTTTCGATGTACGTCGCCGCCAACCACACGAATTGGGATACTATACTGCCCTTCGTCACCTACGCCTACAACACCGCCCTCAGAGCACGACCGGTTTTTCACCTTTCTTCTTGCTGTACAGAAGGCACCCGTCACACACCATCGACACGATACTCCCGTACACGCCGGATCCATCTGAGTGTGCACCTATTTCCGAGACAGGCAGGCTTGCTGAAGAGGGTCGCGAGCTGGACAATGCATTTACGACGCATGAGTAATGCCTAGTTCACACTGAAACATCCGCTTTCTACAGCGACCGAAATTCCCCTGCCGCCGAAACGCAGCGTTGTTCGCACTGGACGCGCCCGAACCGCCGAATATGCCATCCACCACAAGGCGAACGCGGGGTGGATGCGCTGTCACCCGGTTGTTGTCACGGCTCACAAACGTCACTACAATATCCGGTAGTGTATACTTCGATGATTCTCGTACGCAGGAAGCAAGAAAAGACAGTACTGCTTAATTTGCTGGCAAGTGGCTGTCTTGTAATGCACGAAGAGCAGAAAAAACCACCGACGCCAGCGGCGTTGGTGGGTTCGTTTTGCTCTGCAAGACCGCAACAAGCTCGGTCACGCCAACAGAAAGCTCGGTCACCTCTTCCACGAAATACGGATGTGAAGTAGGCACAGAGTAGATTAAACTCCCGTTAGTTTCAACGTTCACTTACGTGCACTGCGGCATAACAAGTGAGTAGGGCTTGGCCGCCATTTTTCAATATTCCTTGACAAGCGCTCCTATTGGCCACCACCGAACTGGATTCGGAGCACTTTCGGCGGCCGGAATTCTCAGTGTCAACGCGGCCTAAGAGCGGCAGAAGAGCCCTCGTGATGGCTCCGCCACTTCTGAACCCACGTTCCTTCCTGGTTCCCTTGTATGGCTTTCAATCTCGACTTCTGTAGTGGCCTTTCTTCCAAACTCCTCCCGAAATATGAAGGTCCCTACCGTTTGATCGAGCGCACATCTACAGTCAACTATCTTGTCGAGCCAATTGAACAATCTTCGGACATGCGCCGTCGCGGGCGCGACATAGTCAACGTGGAGCGCCTGAAGGCTTACTATGAGCCGCTCGTAGTGACAAGCTGTTAGGTCGCCAGGCGGCTCCCTTTTCGACCCCGGGGTAATTGTAGAGAAGCCGCCGAACACTGAAGTGGGTCGAACTCTCAAGTGTTCCCTAGTGGGTCTACCAAAAAAGGACGCCGCTCGCACGGAGCGTTACTGTCGCCATTGTGTATACTCGCTGCGTGCCTGCTAATAAACGCCATAATATATATATATATATATATATATATATATATATATATATATATATATATATATACATGTAAATTGACACTTTTGTGCAACAATGGACGTTTGCGAAGAGAAGTTTAGCACAAGGTGTAATTACTATATTGAGCAAAATGCTGTTAATCTGCGCATTCACAGTGCGCGCCTTATCGACTGGGCTCAATAAAGGCGACCGTGTAATGGCAGTCTACGCGCTAGCCTCCACCAAGAACGGTGTCGATGAACGGCGTAGAACGAGCGCATCCAGGCTCCCTACGGAAAAGTCTATCAGCAGCGCTCCGCGATAGTAACGTCATCATTTGTCGTTCTACTTACTGCCCGCAGCACACGTACCAAGGCTGTGATGAGCAGAATTAATAGAGAAAAGCTTCGAGCAAGTCCGATCATTTTCACTTCAGCGATCGCATGAACTTGGCGTCAGTGTAAGATACAGGACTAAAGCTACGCACCGTCCAGCGAAAAATCGTTCTGATTTAAGAGAGTTTGAAGGAATATATGCACCATGGTGGCCGTCTTCATCGCACTTTTTGCGCTCCTACTGACGGGCTTCTTTTGGTAGGTACACTTTCATTACAAATTTTTTCGCGGAAAATCCTTATTCACGGGGTCGTACTTCGCAAGGCTACATTTAATTTACATAAGTATTTGGCTATCTGATTCGTCAAGGTAAGAAACTTCTGGTGCGTCGGAGCAGGCGATGATGTCTAATAATAATTGTTCAAGATGAACTTCAAAAACAAAACATGATTATGAGAGGACGCTGCAAAGGCACGCTCCGGAAACTGCAAGCGCATGGGGTTCTTTAACATGTGCCTTAATCCAAGCACACTGTCTTCTAGCATTTTGCCTCAATGCATGGATATGCTGCCGCCACAGGCGTTATTCGATGCCAGGGGACCTTTGTGTCAGCAATGGAGCACCACAGCCACTACACAACGGCGGAAGGTTAAAGTGATGATTCTTGTAAAAAAAAAGTGTGAGAAGAAGGCCTGTTGGAAAATTTGGGAAGTTAAATAGCCGTATGGATTCTCCACGGCAATGTTCCAACAGTATTTGGCCTAGTTATATCGTCTATCACGAGGGGCACGTAACATTGTTTCAGTGACATTTGCATATCAAGGACGCGGAACGTTTGTTCAGATAAGATAGTCGCTTCATTTGAATCGTTCAGGCCTCTATTCTTAGATAGGGTGTCAACAGCCCACAGCCCGCCCGCATTGCCAGCTGAACGGCACTTTGGTCTGGGTAAATTGGCGACACATTTTTACAAAGTTAATCAGCACGAAAGACGAAGACATAAAGGAAAGGCGCGCACACAGGAAGTTCGGCAGTGCTCCTGTCTTCGCGCTCTTGCGGCTTGGTTGTCTGCGCAAGCAACATCTAAAATGGGCGGAGCTGTTCGTATTGACGGTTAACCATCGAAGCGAAAACTGGAGGCCCCAGTGTCCACCGCTGGATAATTATCAATGCTTTTTGAAGCGTTTGCTCCGTCCAGAAATCTTTATTGGTGTTTGCCACTGCCCATGTCGTCCCTGCTTCATATTTAGAGGGCCTCCAGTGACCAGTAGTGCATGTTGCTTAAGTTAATATTCGTCTGCACATAAAACGGATGAATACTAACGTAGCTCGTCCCGCTGGGATTCCGGTGCTCCTGTCGGCGTTGGCGTCGTCATCCTTGGTTGGGAGTGGAAAATAATCTTGTACGTTATAGAAAAAGAGAGGAAGAGGCAAATAAGTAAACTTATCATCTAATGAGATTTGAACCTAAGCTGTCTGCGAGGCGAGCAGCTGTTCAACCACGCAGCCGCAATATTGTCGTAGTGCAACACGAACAAAATACAGGTACTACTGGAGACATCTAAAACAGGTGTGTTCTCAGCAGCTGTTTGTTTGTGGTCTGGAATCCATGGTACATACCCACTCTGGGGGATCAGCCAAAGAACATAGTAGATGGCCAAGAATCATGTAGCTTAACCAAAAGTGATATATATATATATATATATATATATATATATATATACTAGCCAAAGAAATATTATCTGAAACATCAATTTTTTGTAAATTATTCATGAAAAAAAGTTGGATGAATTAGTTCCTACTGAAAGAGCAATAAATGATCGTTATCAAAGAAAATTTGTGAAGAGTCAACATTGTTCAACTAAGAACCTTTTGAAATTGAGGTTATTGAGTAAATATCTTCGACGGTATAATGGAAACTTGCATCCTAACAGCAAGGGCGATTTCTTCGTCCTCAAATATCTAGAGACCAACTTAATGATTTGCGTTATACCCCCCATCGTTGTTTTCGTCCACCTGTATACATGCGGCATTTTCTTTACTCTTAAATTGCATTGCCCTGATGTTAAATCAGTGAGGCAGTTTTTTTTTAAAGAAAAGTCTCGCGCAATCGCTCGCTGACGTAAGGCTTCCTGCGCACTACGTGAAAGTTCAGGACGGTGCTGGCAACGCCTCGTACTGTATGAACTGTCCGGAACGACCTCGTAAAGAACATCACTCAGTCTTCGCAGTACATTATTGCGCACCGACATCACACAGTGCCCGGGCCTCTACCATTTTTCCTCCATCAAAGTTTGACTGCCACGGCTGCGATGGAACCCGCGACCTGCTGGCCAGTAGCTGAGCAACGTAACAGCTACGCCACCACCGGGCAGACAACATACGAAAGTTGATGGTGCAACCACTTGTCATTATTATAAGCAATAGATTGTTACAACCGATATTTTTATAAGTAGGTCCGACGATACAGAAAGTCAGAAACTGTCTGGTCGGACGTTTTGCAAACCAATCTCTAATTTTCTTACTTTGGTTGCCTGAAGAGTTCTTTTCATTTTTTCATTTCATGTTATTTTTATTTATTAAGGTCCCCACTAAAGGGATAAGTACCAAAATGAAAAAAACGAGTGAAAGCCTTTTATTTTTGCAGTGCAAATGATTCCCTTATAGGAGTCGTAAATGGGGGATAGGTTATGGCTGTGACTTGGTTACAGAGGGCGTTCCCTTCTGTACCTTCACGAAAAGAGAATGAAGATGAAAAATTGACGGTGCACGTACGCGGGCGCGCTCCATGTTCAGGGTTATCGGTGTGATTGGAAATGCGTGTAGAAAGGTCGAAGAATGCAAACCGAATCTTGCCTAATGAAGCAACTGAAGGAAAACCGAAAAACAATACTGCCACTTACTTCATGCCATAGTAAGCAACACACATTTGGTCGCGTCTTCAGGGAGTGCGTCGGCGTATCTTTACACGTTATTCGCTGAAAATTGCTGTGGCATCGTGCATGTGAGTCCGGGCACTGAAAGAGCAGCACGAAAACACCGTATTGTTGTCGTACAGCTAACATAGCTTGCCACTTTTTTACTGGTCTTTATAGGTGGGTTTGGCGTACCTTTACCTTTTGGAATGGCAAAGGAATCGCATACCTTACCTTCTGGCAGTACATGCACTTCGCCTATGACATTTACGCCAAGGTAGGTGGATCCACACAGATGCCTAAAATGTGAAATTAGAGTACGAACCAAATCAGTATGTTTTGCAGTGAAAGCTGTTAAGAGACCAAGACTCGGGTCGGACGCGGCGTCGTAGTTGTCCGCCGCCGCCGCCGCTGGTGTCCGTAACCAACCCGCGCAAAATGAGAAAAAAAGTACCAATGACTCAGTGGGATTCAAATCCGGGTCTGCTGGGTGCCAGCCCAGTATTCTACCACTGTCAAGTGGGTGCTTGGGACTTGTTGGCAATCTTGCCTTAGGCAGGCTTGATGCCGGGAAAGCAATCACGTTAATACGACTTATAAAGCGTTTTAAAACAGCGAAACAACGACTAGTCATAGATATGTGGGGTTTAATGTCCCAAAACCACCATATGATTATGAGAGACGCCGTAGTGGAGGGCTCCGGAAATTTCGACCACCTGGGGTTCTTTAACGTGCACCCAAATCTGAGCACACGGGCCTACAACATTTCCGCCTCCATCGGAAATGCAGCCGCCGCAGCCGGGATTCGAACCCGCGACCTGCGGGTCAGCAGCCGAGTACCTTAGCCACTAGACCACCACGGCGGGGCAACAACGACTAGTCGTCGAACAATACGAATAGCGTAACGAGTGGGTCGTCCAATGCTCCAACCCATTACCAAAGCTTGTTCTTGTTCACCTATTAACTGTGGCGCATACCCACTTCAGGCATAATTCCTCATCGTCGACAGCCACCACATGAACAATTCGCACAAAGTCCTTTGCAACAGTTTAGCAGATACCACTCTTCTCAGAAGAATGATAATAACAAATGCCGGCATGCTACCCCCCAAAAAATTATTAATGCTGTAGTGGGTATCAAGCAAGTGTGCTCTTTTAGTTTACACCGTGACTGTGCTGCGCCTTCCGCGCAGGCCTGGCGTTTTTCAAGCTCACCGTTTGTAAACAACGCTAATGTTTTTCTGAATTAAACTTGAACTTTTTTATCGAGAGCTCATGGTACGTCAACTCGATCTTGTAAACTTTATAAGGAGTAAAGGAGGAAGACGGCTTTTAAGGTTGCTATATTAGGGGAGTAACTAACTTAACACACTCATTCCTCTCTTTTAGAGATAACTGGGAAGGGACGAACTAATACTCCCTCTCTCGTAGTTACCCCTCAAAGGAGCAACAATTACTTTTTGCGCAAAAAAAATGATCCTCGTTCACTTAACCTTCATTTTGAAGTGTGCACAGACACGTGATTAGATGTACAATCGACGTGCCAAAATCACGTTAAGGAAAAAATTTAAGAAAACTTAGAGCAAACACAAGAGATTTGATCTCACTATTACCAAGTAAATTCGTTTTTGGTGCCCAAATCTATGCAATAATACCACTTTTGTACACAGTGTTGGTCACGCCTTCATTGCAGCCACTCAATGAGGTACTCCGCCGTGCTTATACGCGACATGGTCGTTTTTACGGGTAAGTAAGCGTGACAACGTTTTCAATAGTTTCCAGAGCTTCTATCACAGTTGCAAGTGCTCCTCTGTGTCAGCGTTTGAATTACGCTCGCCTCATCTTCGCTTGAGGAAGAGGCGATGCGTCCCAAATGTGAACTTTCAACCACACTCGCGTATTATTTAGTAAACTTTTATTGAATCTTAATGAAAGCTTCGCACTTATAAGAAGTCGGGATGAATTAAAAAAGAAAGAAGCTTTGACAGCGATATTAAGTTTCAGCATTGTATTTGACCTTAGAAGATGGGTACCAATGCATAGCCATTAGACAATCGGAAGAAAAAGCACACTGCCTGCCACGCAGTATGCGTCGAAAATTCGGACATCCTTCACTCTAAAAGAAAAAAGTCATTTTACTCTTGCTTGTGAGTTGTGACTTGCCATGTATAAGACTCCCTTTAAAAAGCAAGTTAACTCTTACGTGGATCATAAGACTCCCAAAAGAAAGTATAATAATATCCGAAGTAGGTTCAGTTGCTTTTTTAAAAAAGGTTTGTACATTATAAGCCAGCAGTGTCATAAAAGAGTCAGGTCACTGTATTTTTTTCAGTGCTGGAAGCTTTATTGGTGCACTATTGGCATCGCGCTGGGGCCGCACGCATGCAAGATTATGCATGTGCGCAAAATGTAAGAAACACCATGCACTAAGACGAAATGTTTGCGCAAGGGTTGGATTTGGCTACTGCTTTAATAGAAGCTTCTGTCACGATAGTTTTTAGGAGTGTAATAACGAAGTTGCTAGAAACCCCACGTTTTCATTTAGTTAAGAAAAAAAGGAAATTTCCAAGGTAGCAGTGATTCCGTATGTTCTCTGCATTTCACACAGGCGTAAAAGATGGTGGAGAACTATAGAGTATAAGTGGTGTTCGCCGCAGAAAACAAAACAAAATGTGCGTGTTCCAAGGTAAAAAAGAAGTTTGAAAGTGAGGAAGGAGCAAAAAAAAAAAGGAATGTAACATCCAGCATCTGCGGAAAAATCAGTTCGTAGAATGCACTAAAAGTGTGGTATACAACATCACTATGACGTATGTCCGTGTGAACGTGGGGTAGACTGTAAGTAAGATGCTGCAACACGTGACCACTGTCCTGACGAGACTAAGGGAACACTTGTTCAGCCTGAAAGGTCACCCGAGCATGCATTTGGCTATGTGTTGTTAGGAATGTGGGGGCGCACAGCTCATCCTTGCAGCACTAGAATTTTATTATAACTCCTGCACCAAACAGCGAGAGAAATTGTGGAAAGTTATAGGATTGAAAAACTATATATTGGTGCATCATATACTCTTCCATTGCTTTATTAGGCAAGGAAGCTTCACTTCTGTTACCATACCTTTAGTGACAATTTTTTTCTGGTTGCTTGCTAGATGTGTATCTGACGTAGTCTGTTGCTGTGAACGTGCTAATCCGAGGCATTATCATCACACGTGATTCTTGTGTGCAATAGTGACTTAATTGCACAGATCATGTTCGCTACTTGAGCAGATGCATTTTTGAAAAATAAGCCTGTCGGTAGAATGCGCTTGTTACGAACTTAGGTTCGTCCTTGTTAGTTTCGCGCAAGGTGGTTAAAAGATGAGTTCGTTGCAACTAGTGCGCCTTGCTCATATCCGTGAATGCCAACGAAAGCGAATGAATTCTATGATGCAATTAGGTACAGGTCTCTTACAAACAGTGACGTCACTTGCATGATGAAGCCATTCTACAAAATTTGCACTGGTGCCGTATATACTCACTGTATGATTACCATTATGTTTTACACGCCCCGTTCTTTTGTATTTCATGTAAGGAAAACTTAAGTTATTATCTATTTTCTGAAGTATACCGTAAACAAACAGCTTGTGTTTGATTTATTCTTTGCTATATTACTCACGAACAGCAACAGCAATAGCTTCGCCAATAATCGCAACTTCCTGTTACTTAGATGTAACGCGAACTATGACAAAAATGACATATTCCTTCACGGTCATTAAAATCCTAAAATATTTGCCCTACTCAATAAATCATTGTCATCGTTACATGCATTCAAACAAGAATTTAAAATTTTCATATTGTATCACTACGTTGACAAAAATAATAATTTATAATGTAAAAGCGTAAGTAATCAGAAATATAAAGCTGTGTTTTTTCTATGGCCTGCTTATTCTACTTGTATAACTGATTATTATGTACTTGTATCACATAAGCGTGTTTGCTATTATTTTGCTTATTTGTTGTAGTTTTTTGGTACTTCGACTGTTTCCTTCCACTAATGTTTTGTATTATTACATGCTGTTATATTTAATCATTGTTATTGTTAATGTTAACCAAAGCTCCCACTGCAATCGCCTACTTACTTTAACTGCGAAATTCGCATATCGAGTGAATAAACTGAATAAACTGAAAAAAAACAATAAGCAAAACATTCGATGATTTCTTACAGCTCCTACCAGGGCACGGTTCCAACTTTAGTGGTTGGCGACCCCGACATCTTGCGTGAGATCCGGGTGACGAAATTCAAAAACTTTTCGGACAAATCGGTAAGTGCATGGTGAGAGAAAAGTTGAATGCTGTTTTCCACTAAGAAAAAAATTTGTCATAACTAGAAAAAAAAACGTTTGGCAGATCCCGCGTACCGGGAATCGACGTAATGTGAAGCATGCGGAGTAATTCTTCTTATGGAACGATGTTGTAAAATGGCAATGTAAGAATGTACGCGCAGACTGTTTGGACCCGAAGTTTGGACCCACCTGCTACTACCAGTTTTTGAGTTGTTGGGACCTTGCTGTTGCCAGCCGAAAACTCAGGAAGAAAGCATCGCGTCACCATGAATACACTGATGAGGAAACTTTATACAGGTTTAGTCGCAATATTTACAGGCAAGCGTTTCCTTACATGACAAACATCTAAATAAAGACTTCGTCCTTCATCGTGGCGATCTCGTGTCTAAAGCTGTCACAGGGCCTGATTATAAGAAGTCACTCTTCCCCAGACCCGGAGATGAGGAAATGACTCCTAATTCTACTGTACAGTCAAGGGACACATGCCACTGCCGACGGTGCCACATACACTCACCCCGTTCAACATTACTGACTGGGACATGGTCACCACACGGCACCTGCGGCCCCAGGGTGTTCCTTTCTCGACTTCAGAAGGCCAGTTGGTGCTAGATCCATTCTCATGCCATCGGAAGCACCAAAAGGCCCACATCTCACCACAATCAGCATACTAGTTGTCATCCACGCTGACCCCACTCGCTCTTCAAGGAGGGTGTCGCGACCGGAAATCATTGCGGTCGTCTCCTTGTACACCTTGCGGCGTCAGACTGCATGAAGCCTCCCTTCCTGGCTAGGAATTAAACCCCTACAGTGAAATTGGCCAAACTTTCACAAACTGCAGTCTTTCAAAACCAATGGGCGAATGAATGGTCCAACAGGGAGTAAACGCGTGGCAGTGCATGTCGTACGAAACTCCCGGCAGGGAGAGGACCAACGGGGAGGGTAAGTGCGTTCCGATCGCCTTCTGCTGATGCTGCACTGCACTGCTCGGCCCGGTCGGTTATGACGAAAACGAGTTATATCACCTGTGCGTCACAGTGAAATAGAAGCACTATTGAACGAATACAAGCTCCTATGAGAGGCAAGTTCAACCCGCGTTGCCGCGCACAGCAAGTGCGATCGCGTTTCCACCAAGACGGCGCAGACGTGCCGAAAACAAGTGAAAGCCCCCAAGCGAGGTCACTGCAGATAACTCGCTTCAATGTGCTGAATTAGTTAGAACTACGAATAACTCTGACAGCGCTAAGAAAAGTAAGCTGCTCATCAGCGGTCGTGAACTCGCACAGTCACTGGCCACAACTTCAAAGTGATATATGTCCGCACGTCATCGGCCTTGCCGGCCAGTGGTGTGACTGCATGGCTGGCACACGTGAAGGAAACGTCACATACAATTTCTTTCACAGAAAACGATGTCTCCTGCATTGAATGAGGTGTAAAGGTTTGTTTCTCAACCAATGCGGCACTCGTTGGCAAGCGTCATGCGTGTAGACGAGCGCGGACACGAATATAATTCGTGCGGACTGAGGTGTACAGCGAACGACTTACGAGCACGGTCAAAGAACCGTCCTTGCGAGTGGTCTCGCCGCTGTATGTATCTACATCACTCCGTAATGCGCCGCGAACGGTGCCCGCCTGCCTATTTTATATTTGTGTCTGATAAACTACGACGAAAAGTTCACAGGGGACGCAGGTTGTGATCGCCAGAAATCGTTTAGCCGCGTCGCGTACTCCTTTTGTGAGCCTAGCGACGCTGTCAGCAAGCCGACATAGTTGCATCGGTGGGGTACCTGACAACTTCGCCGGCGTTTCTGATGAAGCGCCACTGAAATGTTTGAACTAGCGGACTCATGCACCAGCACTGTGAACGCTGGTTTGGTCGACAAGGTCGAATGCTAGCTGATAATTTGTATTCTCTGACTGGAGAGATATTGATTAGATGGACTCATATTTGAAGATCGGTGCGCTTAAGTTGAAGACCATATAAATGGATTCATAATTAAAAATCGGTGCGCTTAAGCGCTACAAATCAGCCCACTTAAATTTTCACGTACTACGCTGTCAATATTGTTTTTTACGCTGAGCAGAAGTCTCTAACCAGCACTACATGGGAGGTGAAGGTACTGTGAATACATATATCCGATGGCTGATTCACTGCAGTGTAGCGCGAGCTGTCCATGTTCGCGGTGTTTCAGTATTTTATCAATTTATACTTGTAAAAAGCTGGTGCGGAGACCGTCGTTCATGCGACGGCCTCAATAGTAGAGTACCTAGAACTCTAAATCGTTAACCACTTTTTTAAACACACAGTATGTATGTATATGTGTGTGTGTTGCAGGCCCAATATACTGCGTTCTTCATTGCTGATCAAGTTAGAATAACCTTAAAATACACTCCACAAGTGCAGGGTCACAATTTTTTTCATTCACCCTGACAGTTCCACTGGTAGTCCCAATGGGGCATTCTAAGAGGGCCTACTTTTAATCCAAGTGGAGTATGTGCTATGGGGCAGAAGTTCAAACCTTGCATTTACTCTCGCAGTTATTGCAAGTTGATTCAAAATCAGTCGCAGCCAATTTAGTCCCCTAATGGACCAACGCCACACCCCACTTTTGACATTTTCAGCTTGAAGTGGTCGGCACTGTATACGGTGACTTGTTCAAAACAGGAAACATCCCTTTATCGTTGGCTAAAGCGCCAATCATAGTAGCTCTTCCACCGGGGGGAGACACGACCGAAGGGGTGGGTTTACGTTAGGGGCGTAGTGATTTTTAAATAAGAAAAACGAAGAGTGAGCCCCGCTACTGTCTGCATGAGTGCGACACCTGAGCAGTAGCTCAAAAGGGAAGAGATAAGGAGGAATTAGAAGAGATAGAGAGAGAAGTAAAGTTTGAGAGAAAACTAAAGGATCGGGAGACGGTTAGAGAAGTCCGTGGACGGGGCCCCGATCGGCGAGTGGTCTTCAAAAAGAAGACACCGTGGACGAGACAGCTGTCAGCCACGTAAGCCGCTTAGCATGTCGACCTGAAGGTGACTAGCTGCACAAGTCACCGAAGCGTGGACATTAGTTGGCGTCCTCCAGGTCACTGTCGATTATGTCACTTCACAAGCGAAATGTACGCGATGTTTATCACGCCACAGTAAGTGGCGATATCGGCAAATGCGGGCTCCGCTCCCTGCATCGACTCACCTTGGCCGCGGTGATCGGAGCACCGACAGAAATGACACCACCAGTGGAGTGACGACACACGCCTCCCGAGCTGTCATTGGCTGTGGAGTTGCGTTACTCCGACGCGGCGACGAAAATATCCACCTGTTACGATGCACGCCAGATATGCGATGCGGCGGTGCGACACCATGAAACGTCGCGAAAGGAGCTGTTATGCCTGCGAGTCCACAACGAACGTCCATGCCTCTGAAAAAGGCAATCTGTGTGATTGAAGGCCAGCACGCGAGCCCACCTGACGCGAAGAACTCAACGGCGTTATCACGCGGTGGTGCCTTTCTGTCGCGCACGCACAGCGAGCCCGTCGAAGCAATCGGCGCCTTCCTGTCTGGCGAGTCAGACGCAATGCCTGGCGACGTCACTCGTCCTTGGGTGTAGCCACGTGCAGCGCAGCGGCTCCATATTCGATGAGAATGACGCGGCCCAGCGGTGACCCCATTGGAGGATTCTGACCTCACGGCCAGCAGAGTTTCTGGTTGGACATTCGGTTACTCAAACAATCCTCCCGGTGCATATAAAAAAAGGCCTGCGGCGCGTCGCGAGCAGTAGACCTATGTGTCATAAGAGAGAGCTCGGCTGTCCGAGTCTCTAAGCTGTCTGCGCCAGTGCCGAATTTGTAACGCCTCTGTATATAAGCTGTACATAAACCTTGTTGAACTCACCGTGTCTCGTCCGCTCGTCTATCAGCTCTGCGCAGAAGCAGTCGCGAGCTGAGAAACCTACGCTACCAAACGGCTGGTGACCTTCCCGGCGGAGTTCGAAGCAGTGGCGCCTTCGGGACTGTGTTGGCGTCGCCGTCTTTCGTAACAGTGGTTGGCAGCTGCGGGATCGGCCGGCGTCAGCGACATTGTTGCGGTGAGTGCCTGATGTTTTCCCCTCAGCTCACCAGACTACTCTAGCTCAGGTTGTAGTAGTTTAGAGAAGGGCTATGTGAAGCATTAGAGTGAGCTTTGATCGTTTCAAGCAAAGTCAGAGCGCTTTGAAACCAAAGTTAATGCGGAGGGTGTAAACACGGCAGTGTTAAAATAGCTTGTGTGTCTTTCTAGTAGACTTGTAGTGGGTACGGCAAGTAGATTCTTAACAGAGGCAATCAGCAAGAGGCTAGTGTGAACGATGGATAACCTTAAAGTGAAGGAACTCATCGAAATTTGTGAGGAACTCGGCATTACTTTGGGTCGTGCGAAACGAGAGCAAGCGATCCTTGAGATCATGAAGGATGAAGGAGTGTCGGCTGAGGAAGTCGATGAGGCCTGGGCGGATATCAAAGCACGCCGCGAGGAGGCCGAAAGGCTAGAAGCTCGCGAACGTGAAGAAGCTGAAAGGCGAGAAGTTCGCGAACGTGAAGAAGCTGAAAGGCGCGAACGTCACGAGCGTGAGGAGGCCGAGAGACAGGAGCGCCTCGAGTTGAAACGAATAGAATTGGCAATCCTACAGTGTTCGCAGGCGCCTAGCGTAGCTTCTCCGACCGTTCAGGTCAGTGGTTATAGAATTCGGGACCATCGGCCACCATTCGTAGTGGGCGAGGACATGGCGAAGTATCTCGTCAAGTTTGAACACGTCTGTGAGCGAAATGCTTTAGAGCGGTCTCTTTGGGCGCAGAACCTGTTAGCTCTTCTTCCCGGCAAAGTGTCCGACGCGATAGCTAGCTTGTCGAGAGAAACGTTTGAGAGCTATGACGAGGTTAAAAAAGTGCTCTTGAGACGTTATAAGTTGTCACCCGAGGCTTTCAGGCAAAGGTTCCGGTATGCTAAAAAGGGGAATGACTCACACGATGACTTCACGTTTCATCTTAAAGCCGATTTAATTGAATGGCTCAAAGGCGAAGGTGTTTATGACGATCGCGATAAAGTGGTAGAATACATTGCAGTGGAGCAATTCTACCGCTGCATCGTGGAGGATGTCAAGCTTTGGCTGCAGGACAAACTTGGTTAAGTACAGATAAACAAGGGAGCAGAGTTAGCTGAGCAGTATTATACTCGCCGAAAGTTGCATAACAGGACAGTGCGCGTTGAAAAGGATGAAAAGAAGGAGGGCTTTTCAAAGAAACCAGATCAACGGAAACCCGCTCCACACCGTAATTTCAAGGACCCGTCTCTTACGAAGGACACCGTAGGGGAAGGGCAAACGGAAACGGAGACATCGAGTGAGGTTCCTAAACAACGCACTGATACCACACGGGCGTTTGAATCACGGAAGCCGCTAATCTGTTACAACTGCGAAAAGGAAGGGTATATTGTGATAAACTGTAAGCAAAAGTTTGCTTTTGCAACAATCCGAGAATCGGAAAAGAACATGCGGTTGTTAGAGCCGTATCTCCAAGAAATTAGGGTGAATGGGAAAACGTGTCGAGCACTTCGAGACTCAGCGGCAACCATGGACGTTGTCCATCCTTCATTGGTGTCTCCGGATGACTTTACAGGAGAATGCGCGTGGATCAGGCAAGTCGCCGAGGAACAAGCTTGCTTACCAATCGCTACGGTTGTTATTGAAGACCCGTTCGGTAAGCTTCGCACCGAAGCGGGTGTCTGCCGCGCTTCCCGATCGTTTTCCTTATATTTTCTCTAACAACTCAGAGCACCTTTTCAAAGAGCAGGGTAAGTCGTTCTTCTCCAACTTAGCGTACATGGCCCTCACGCGATCGCAAGCACGGAAGCTTTCGCAGGAGTTTGATCTTGTTCAATGAGGTGAACTATCAAGTGACCTTGGCGGCGAATCGACGGATCCTCAGAGAGGAAATTCTCCATGTGAGTCATGTGAGCAGTCACTTGAGCGGCCCGTCGCCGAAGCGACTGGCGCAGTTTCCGTCGCAGGGGAGACGACATGCCGGCATTGAGTCAGAGTAAGAGGGGTGCAATGCTTTCGCCTGTAGCGGAAAGTTGGTGTAAGCTGTCGAGGGTTGATCGAGAAACGCTCATTCGAGAGCAGCGTGAGGACCTCTCGATTAAAGCACTAATGGAAAGCGTAAACTTGGGAAGAAAGAAAAAGAATGTTTCTTTTCATGAGAAAGCAGGCCTCCTGTGTCGGAGCTACACAAATGCGCAGGGTCGCAAGTATGAGCAGCTCTTGGTGCCACAAAAGTATCGTCGCCAACTATTGGAACTGGCGCATGAAAACGCGTGGGCAGGGAATCTCGGCATAAAAAAGACCAAGGCTAGAGTTTCACTTGAGTTTTATTGGCCGAAATGCTGGAAGGATATCGAAGACTTTGTACGCTCATGCGACACTTGTCAGAGAGCGGGGAAATCCGCGGACAAGTGGAGGGCACCCATGAAGCTTTCTGATACCAATTACGAAGTGAAATTAGGAAGGCGGCCGAGCAAAATTTACGACAGTAACTTGATGAAACCATACGTTCAACGTCAAGCGGACGTAAATCTGCTGTTGAATGCTTCAGAGGAAGAGGGAGCAGAAATTTTGAGTTCTAGGGATGTAATCGAAAGGGATCGGAGGTAATCTTGGAGCTGTTGAACCTAGAGCCTAGCTTAAATGAAGTCCAGAAGGAGGACCTGAGAAGGATTGTTTTCGAGTTTGGATACGTGTTTTCGGACCGTCCCGGAAACATGACGGTTATTGAACATGATATCGAGCTAACCGGTGAGGAGCCAATCCGTAGCAAGCCGTATCGTTGTTCCGCTGTGCAACGTCGCAAGCATGAGCCGCTCTTGGTACCGCATAGGTATCGTCGCCTAAAATTGGCCGGTTACTGAGATGAAGCATGATGCTCCAACAGCACAACTTTGACGTTCGCTACAAAAAAAAAGGGGGAGGGGGAATGCTAAACGCTAATGCAGACGCATTGAGCCGTGCGTTTAGTTAGTAGCTTCTCCACCTTTCGGTTTCTCGCTGGCGATTCGGGGCAAAATTTTGTCCTCATCACGGCCTTATGAGCGCTCTCATCCAGAATGAGCTCAAGGAGCCAACTTTATGTTCTATTCTATTTCATTACGTTATTGTACGTGTAAAAATTTGAGTTCTCATTTTAAGAGTCTTGTGTCCCACATATGCCTTTTGGTGTAGAGGGAACGACATTCCGATAGACACGTAGCTGGGTAAATAGTGTAATATACTTTGTCTGGTGTTCTGTCGGGTGACTGAGGGTACTTGCTTGTGTCGTGTGTTGTCTGTTGTCGAACCGTTCTTGACAAGTTGCAGAACCATCGGCAAGTGCTGAGACCAAAGATTGGCAGAAGAGATGAGCGAGGCTCGTCGACAAGTTGTGGCGACCAGCCAGTGGAGCTGGGATCCGTCCTCAGAATGGGGTGTGTTGTCGGAACAGAGTCTGGAGCTGCATTTTCCCCATGGCCCTGGAGGCAAACCTGGAGAAACCTCACGAACGAGCGCACCTGACATCCGAGCCACGTGGAAGCAGCTCGTCTTTCCAGCGCATTGTATGGCGGCGGGGGTGCTAGTACGCCTGCGAGTTCACAACGAACGTCCATGCCTCTGAAAAAGCAATCTGTGTCAAGGCCAGCACGCGAGCCCGCCTAACGCAAACAACTCAACGGCGTCATCACGCGGCGGTGCCTTTCTGTCGCGCACGCAGAGCGAGCCCGTCGAAGCAATCGGCGCCTTCCTGTCTGGCGAGTCTGACGCAATGCGTGGCGACGTCACTCGTCCTTGGGTGCAGCCACGTGCAGCGCAGCGACTCCGGATTCGATGAGAATGACGCGGCCCAGCGGTGACACCATCGGAGGATTCTGACCTCACGGCCAGCGGCGCTTCTGTTTGGACATTTGGTTACTCAAAGAATCCTCCCGGTGCTTATAAAAAAATCCCTGCGGCGCGTCGCGAGCATTAGACCTATGTGTTAGACAGGAGAGCTCGGCTCTTCGTGTCTCTAAGCTGTCGGCCCCAGTGCCGAATTTGTAACGCCTCTCTATGTATGCTGTACATAAACATTGTTTAACTCACCGTCGCCTTGTGCGCTCGTCTGTCAGCTCTGCGCAGAAGCAGTCGCGAGCTGAGAAACCTATGCTACCAAACGGCTGGTGACCGTGTCGGCGGAGATCGGAGCAGTGGCGCCTTCAGGACCGTGTTGGCGTCGCCGTCTTTCGTAACAGTGAGAGCAGCGGTGGGATTTCGTGGCGCCCTTCGTAACGTCGTCGGAGGCACGCTTCGTAACAGAGCCCATCCGACTTCCCCATCGCTGTGTCGCACGCCGCATCACATGCAAAATCGCACCATCTTTTTCGGGTTTTACCCCGACCACGCTGCGGGCCACTCCCGTGACGAAACATGCAGGGAGTACCTGCTAGCGGCATCATGACGCCGTGGATGCCCGAAGCTGACAGTGATGATGCGTGTTTCTGATGACAGAATTAAAGTCCGTACTATCCTAAGAACAATTGCGACTTGAGTTCCTTGGATGTGTTGGGGCGGTCTCTCCTCATGCGGCCTAATGTGCACACACACACACAGTCCGGGCAGTCAGGAGATATATCTGTATAAATTGAAACGTCGTCTAAGTAGGGGTATAAACCCATGTCTTAGCGTGATTGGTTGCCCTCTGGTAAAATGCGAATGGAGAGGAGGAAAGACTCCAGGACGCATACGATAATGTGAAATGCCTTCATTGTAGTAGCGAGAACGTCACGCGACCCTCCGTCGGCAGCACCCTCATCCAAAGGATCGGCCCTGGGTGGGGCAGAGTGGTCCAACGAACCAGGGCCATGAAGTCCTGCGATGAAGGCTAGCCCTAGCGCCGAGGCGTGGGCCAATTCGTAGAAGTTAATGATGCCGCTGATGGTGGAGCCAGTATGGGCCGGGAACCTAATAATCTCGTGCGAACTAATGTGTGGAGTAATGGTCAGAATCCTAGCAACAAGCAGGGAGACCCTGCCAGTAGCAGGGGCTCTAACCAACGAATGTGAGTCGGAATAAATATGACAACCTGAGCGGTCCAAAAGCCTCATTTCATGAACGTATAAGATAGGACACGATTGTTCATTTTAAATGTAACTTCCATGAATTACCCATTTTGATAGTAACGTAAAGGAAGAAAGCTACAGATATGACATGCTCAGCTAGGAATGCAAAAATAGTTGAAGATTTTGATTATATGTGCATGAACCTCCTTTATTCACTGCAGCTATCTCAGACAGCGGGAAGTGATGTCTGGAGGAAGTCTATTCTGAGCCTTTCTGGTGATGAATGGAAGAAAGCGCGAGCAATCTTCACGCCCGCCCTTAGCCCAGCAAGGTTGAAGACGGTACGTACACATGGAGCGCTAAAATTTTGTGTGTGGTAGAGCAGCGCTTCGTCATTCCTTCAGTCTTGTGTTTCGATATACTCTGCATGCTGTGGAAAGTAGGCCATCTGAAGGAGGTCATCGTTTCGACCAGCAAATAGCTCAAAATGACGTTCGCCTTTTCGGCGTTCTTCGTACTAATAAAATTCAGCAGATGCCACGTACCATGAGAATTCTTGAGATGCGAAGTTTGCATCACGAAGATTGCTATGTGGTACTTTTCAAAAGGAGCACAATGTTACGAGGCGTACGAATGTAGCACTCAGTAACAGTGTAACTTCTTGGAATGGTTGATATTGCATTCTTAAGGTAAAACCCCCCTCTTTTGTGCAAGAAACGTTTCAGCAAACATTTAAATAGGGCAGAGCACACACTATGCTCTGTCCTCTTTCATTTTTTTTGCTGAAACGTTTCGCGCACACACACACACACACACACACGCACAGACACACACACACACACACACACACACACACACACACACACACACACACACACACACACACACACACACACACACACACACACACACACACACACACACACACACACACACACACACACACACACACACACACACACACACACACACACACACACACACACACACACACACACAAAGCAGGGGCTGGGGGGTTCTTTCACTGCACTCAGAAAAATACACGCAGACATTTTATGAGCTTTCACGTATCTACAGAACAAGCACCTACTTGCCGTATACATACGCGACCAAATAGCTAATAATGAACAAAATTCACAAACATTTTCTTAGTATATGCGAGTTTCGTTTTTCTCTATTGATCGTTCTGTTTGTCTTGAAACATGACCAGCTCTGGATCTTTAAGTCATTTGGTCTTACGAAGAAGTCTTGCGTAAGACGTTCTTGAGAGTGTGTGGCCATTCTTACAGTTTCATAACGCGCTTTTGCGTGGCACACAATGACAACACCCTCATTTTATGCAACGCTGATTTAATTTCACATACGCCTTGGTCAATCCAAATAACAGATTTTTGCCAAGATAAAACCCATTGCTGCAAGGATGGCATCGCGAGTCGTGGATGCGGCTGTGAAAAAGAAGCCAGTGAACTTATGCGGGTGAGTTTTTTTTCAGATTTTTTATTTTCAGACAAACAATCGTCGCTTTGCTGCATGTGCCTATTACACAAGGGAAGTGATTTTGTGGACTCGACAAGTTACTTTCCTGGTGATTATATGCAAAGCAAACGAGCAGTTCTTTGGAATACATGTGCAATAACTGGATCATGCATAGAGAAGCTGACTTGTATATCACCATAAAAAAGAATATAATAGTGAACAGTTACCGATAGTAACAGCTCCTGACATTATGCAGCAATCATAACTATGTTCAGTGCTGCGTGGCCTTTTGCCACGCAGCACAGTGCTTGTACGGTTGCACAAGCACTGTGAATTCGTGGCTTACTGTCATGCATTTTTTTTTTCAAATTCGTTAAGCATAGTCCACACTATGTTTCAAGGTACTACTCTTAGGAACCCGCTCCTGCATCTATAAGAGACGTCGTTGCCGTTGCCGTCCCCATTTGCGGCATCACCACGTGAACGAATACGTTCCGCAGATATCACGCACACTCAACTGCAGCTAAAGCAGGTGCGAGTGTCAAACAAAAACGAATAATTGAAAATGAGATATACAAAAGAGAGAAAGAAACGGAGAAGTAGTAGAAAGGCACAAAATTGATGAAAAGAGAAAATGAGAGAAAAAGAAGTAGAGGTAGACAGAAAGATCTTAAATGAACACAAAAGAAAGATACGTTACATTGATACAGCTGTGGATAGTCAAAACCTTAAAGGGGCCCTGGAACACTTTCTCAAGTAGCCATTGAATGAATACACTGTATTAGCTCCTTGCCTCACGAATTCACTGCTAAAAGAATGTTTAAGAATGCTTCCAGCCCGAGCGGAGTCACAAAAATTTGTCGCACACCGTAATCGCATTCTCTCTCCTCTCGTCTCAACGGAAGTGATGAAAGCTAAACAGGAAGGGATGGCACGGGCAAAGAAAATACGTCACGCGCGCCTCATGACATCTAGCACTTCCACTTGTTTTTTCAAATACGTGGCTTTTTCAGTGCCATTGCGCGCGCATGCGTAAACAAGTCGTGGCCCGCCGTGGCAATCCCTGTAACGACTGAGCGCGCCGTGCTTGAAACAGCCTATGGCTGACGGAACGGCTCTTTCGAGGGATTTTTCGTTTGAGCTTGTGCCATCACTTGTCGAGAGAAGGGAAAGCGTTGGTTAGCTGAAAAGAATAATTTATCGTGAATTCCAGGATGCGTGATGCGCTATAATAATTGGCTCGCGTTTGGATCAGAGCCCATATATGTATGCGCATCAATTTTTCTCTTATTTTGTCTCTCTCTTTTTTCTGACTCTCAATTCCTCACCCCTGTACAGTATATCAAACCAGTTCTTCTACTAGGTTAACCTCCTTGCCTCTCTCGTTTATTTCTCTCTCTCCCTCTTTCTCTCGCGCGCGCTTTTGGCTTTTGTGTTTCGGGAGCCTCTACTACCGATCGGCAGCGGTTCTGACCATGCTCAAGTAGTGTTTTAGGGCCTCTTAAAATAGGGTTTGTGTTGTGCGAAGATGAAATAGCGCTGAGGATGCGCACTGGGAAATCTCTGTAGCTTTTTTACTGCAAAAGCTGTTATTGGATCACAATGACTGTGGCAGTGGGGTCACTATCACCAGTTGCACCCGCTATTCCTTCCTGCCACCCACTTACGACCTAGACGTTGGTAAGCAGCAACTCTGTGCTATTTGTCATGACTCTGGGAATAGTGACGATTTTTGAGGCACTTATATGAGAGCGAACTCTCCTTTGAAATCACAGCTAGAGCCGATTTTGGTGCCTTAGTTATACGCCTCTGGCTACGCTGGTGTCCGTAACAGCTATCGCGAGAAATAATAAAAAAATTGTAAATAGAAAGATAATTTGGGAAGTGATTGATCAAACACGGGCCTTCTGCGTGGTAGCCAAGTATTCTACTATATAGCCACGCTGGCATTCGAAACACTGTCCTTCGCGAAAATACCCTATACAGGTGAGATGTCATAAACGGAAAGTCGTGAAAACGAAGCAGCAAGTGTCCTTGACCGAGCGGAGAGACGAAGAAGACACAATCTTCTCGTGTGATTGATAAGCCGTATTCGTTTGTGGCTCTCTGTCGGCTTGTCGATCCCGCATCGTCACAATATTAATATAGTGTCGTAAGTAGTGTAAGATAACAACTAGGCGTAACACAGCGTAAATTGCGCTATAAGTGGGTCATTGAATGCTTAGAAATCATTATGAAAGACCGAGCCCGAACTTTTTTGCATCATCAGCCACAGTACAAGTGCACATAATGACATACTTATATGTAGCCGGTACCTCTCTTACCCGGGCAGAAATGCGTAATGGCGTAATGGGTGTTTTCCTCTGTTTCATGAAAATTACGGTGGTATTCTGAGCAGTGGTTACGTTGTATGTGTACTTGTATTAATTGCGGGATATAGTCTACAACGGGGTCCTGAAAGTACGCTCTCCTAGCTTTCTCTGTGACTGTGGTGCGTGTCTGGCGCTGGCGTGGCGATTTTTTTCACTGCCTTAAACTCGTACCAAGTTAATTTTAGGAAATTCGCAGCATATTTATTTCACGACGAAACTCTTGCCGATTCGTATTGTGGGGCTCGTTGTGGGAAGCACACTGATTTGAACATGACAGTTTTAGCTATTTAGCACCCCATTGAACAAAACTTTATCAGCCTCAAAAATGTAAATGAAGGAAGAAGCGAGGTTGTACACGTAAGCACTCTTCCAACTAAAATTTATTTCGTTGAACCATTTATAAGTAAAGGAACGCAGGCAGATCAGCACTAATGCACACCTGCACAATAGGCCCTGATAGCAATGCGAGGGAGAACCTGCCATTTTTTTTTTTGAAGTCGTAGGACCTTCGTTTACAGGCTAGCCAACAACACGTCTCTGGACATCACAGCTGCCCTAACTACAGTGTCGACATGGACAGCGAGATTGACCGAGACCATCCTCTCATGAAATGTCTTGATGCTATCTACATGGTTCGTGGAGGCTGGAGAGTAGTGATGATGTGTGAGTAATTGCGTTTGCTTTACACTATGACACATTCGTATTCGCACTAGTGGATTAGCATCCACCCAACTACGGGCAACCCGAAACAGATTTTCAGGCATTTTCTTTTCGTATACATCTTATAGAATGCGCACTGGCTAAGGCTGGCTACGTCAAGTCGATGGTTTGACGAAAAACTATCTAGTTGAAAAGAAGCACGAAGAAGAAATAATTGGTGGTGGCCATTTTCCTAGTAAACTGACCCCGCAAAGCTGGCTCACGTCCGTTTTCATTTTGGTTGGACAGCTTTTCACTTCCCTAGTTCTTCATATTTCTCCCAAACTACACACAAATGTCTGTATGAGAAAGTAATACAAGGACAGCACTTCAAGACACAATGTTTAAGTTTTGCGTTTGTAGTCTTGTTATTACTTATGTTCGCGAAAAACAGAAAACAAACAGAATTCGGCCTCGTACTGTACGAGCACTGTATTTTGAATCGTCAAATAGACGATTTATTAAAGTAGAAAATTCATCTCTAATTCCTTTACAGATCTCATGCCGACGTTGTATAAGGCTCTGCAACCCGATTTCCCTCCGAAGTCAAGCACCGATGTATTCAAGGCATTCGTGTCTCACCTAATTGAAGAGAGGAAAGCGAAAAACATGGTAACGTTGAAAAATAATGAAATAATTTTACTAAAGTGCGTCACATTTGGTGCACATTCGCCTTACCTTTAGTAGTTAGGAACAAGAAATGTTTGCAAACAGTTCATGAACTATGCATCATGAAGCTTATATAGCGAGAGGATATATAGGTGCGAACTTTTTCATGTTTTCAAGGAGCGCACTTTAAAGTAGGTACAATGGCAGCAATTAGAGAAGACCATTCCTATTTAACGTATAAGCAAGTTATAAACAAGTCCGTGCAAAGATACCTAATACACAACTAATGAGAGCCAATGCCTATGTTCAGGTTAGTAAACTACGGTCTGAGAACTCTGATACCACAATTTTCACTATCACGAGTTCGTTATTAGCAGAGAAAGTGAATATTGAAACATCATTTTTAAATTCTGATCTGATATTTCCACCCGCAATGTCAGAAACTTCAAAATGTATTTTTTCAAAGTTCGCGACATTAGAACAATGATAATTTCCGAAACATCGTATGCAAGATCCATGGCAACCAAAAATGACAATGTACTTCATTTTTTATCAATTAGAAGCTACGCTAGACCCAGTAGATGCTTTCAAAATCTGTGACGTCATGGTGTTTGGTGCGAGAGTCTCAAGGTGGCATTTCCACCCGTATTTTCTTTTTGAGCCTTTTCTCGCTTACTAAGCGTAGTGTCGTGTTAAGAGTTTTGGGGATTGCGAAATCGTACTTTACCAATACGGGAAAAATATTTTTTTTTCTTAGGTATGTCTTTAACAGTCTCATGGCGAAACATTTCTGAAAGCTATAAACAGACGCTGCAAGTAATCATGTTACTGTTAGAGACATACGATTATTGTTAGTAACATAGGCTATGCGCATAGTGGCAGCTGCAGGGTTTTGTGCCGTTAGCTTGAATAGAGAACTCAAGAAGGAGAAAGCCAGGGAGGTTAGTCAGACGAGCGTATGGTTTTGCTACCGTGAAGTAGGGATAAAGGATTGGGAAGAGAAATGTAAGGACAGTGAGAAAGAACGAACACTGCAGTATTTGTGGTTGGTGCAGGTGGTTCGTTTCAAGCATAAGACCTGCACTTTGCATTTTTCTTTGCATGAGTGCGCTAGTGGGATACATGACTTCTAAGGATGCAGAAGGCAGAGCTGGAGAGAATAAAAATTTCACCATCTCCCACTAAAGGCAACCATGTGGGTATTCAAAGCAGCGCTGGTGTTCACTTCAGTTTTGATTTGTATGTTTCCGTGCATGTTTCATTTGTGGGCAGAACTTGTGTATATGTTGTTCAGCCCTTACCACCAATCCCATTGAACACACAGCGCTGCTAAAAGTGTGCAACTGGGCGAACATGCACAGCCTTATATTCGCAACTTCAGAAAACACTTCGGGGGCGTGATACACTAGTGCAAAAATGGAGATGGCTGCGCCTAACAGTGTCAACAGGGCACTATCGCTTGGCGCTGTGCTGAAGTTTTTTTATTGTAGCGTCGGATTGCGTTGCATCGTCGAAGGCGAAAGGGTGCTGGCCGTGCACCACCTCATTCTGATCGGCATAAAGGATTTCACTCACAAAACAGCAGAAATAGTGGCGCTGTGCGCGAATATATTGAGCCTCTTCGGTGAACCTCGTCAGATTTCATTGACGTTGAAGAACCTGCCTAGCAAGCCTCAGGTTAAAGAAGGAAACTGCTAGCGGAACTCTCGAAAAGGAGCTAGCACTTTTGCGTTGCGTTGCTACACTGCTACACGCAAGGCTTTACCAGTTTTGGAGACAACTACGCTGCGACTCGTGCTACGGACTTCATGTATCACATTGAGTTCCATTGTCCCGTAAAAAGCTGAATACGCATGCCGTGGACTAGATTGCAGACCGGAGCTATGCCAGGGCCAGCGTATCTTGAGATAAGGCAAATCTTAATGTAGATTGCAATAGTGGTGCTCCTTTCTTTCCACTCGCTGACCCATACGTTACTACGTTTCTAATGAATAAGGGTATGTGCTTCCGAACAGTTGCTTGTTCGTGTTGACAGTACTTGATATGGAAAGCTGATACGAACATACGTGCATACACGCCCACGTGTCCTTCGCACACGTGTTTGTGTGCGTGTATATACACACATGCCAAATAAAAAAAATGTTAGGGAGGAAGAAATCTAGCAGCCTAATTTGAGAATACGAAGTACTACTACTTGAACAGAAGACAAGCATATCTGAAAATTTTCGCACACGTAACGCATCAAATTCTCTAAACTGCTTGCTTATGTATACACTCTGGGAAAAAAAGTGGAGTATTCGCGGAATAATTCTGCTAGACAACAATAATCGCTTTCTGAATTGCTCGCGTTTGCTTTCTTGAAAACCAGGCGCTGGCCACTTTCTTCTAGAAAACTGTCACATTGATAACGCGCGCACTGTTCGGGACCGTGAACTAACGGAACTGTGGTGATAACGCGAGGAAAGTAGTCGAAGTAGATGATTATTGTTGTGTGGCAGAATGATTTCTACTTGAACAGGTCTGGTCTGGTGCCATTCCCATTGTGCATGAGCTGCAACGAACCTTCAAATATCGACCATTTTGTTTTCACACGATACCGTTCCAAAAATCATCGGGAAAAGATGTTTTGAATTTTTATTTAGAAAACTAGGAATTTCACTCACTACTCTGAATATTTTGCCCTTTGGGGCTGCTTCATTAGGATTCAGCGACAAGAACCTCTGCGGGGCCCTCTACGAATTCCTATGTGACACAAGGAGATTACCTTGCTGAGCCATTGATCAGCTCTCGATTTTTGCAAACCAATCTCACATTTCGTATTTCATTATTACACTATAATGACTTGACCTCCAGAAGAATTGTATATAATTATTACGCCTAAATTATTTAAAAAATCTTATTATTTCTTTTCTTTCACTTTTTTTCACATTGTGCCAAAATAATTCCTTCTTGTCAAAACAATGTAACGATATTTCGCTAGCCTGGATAATTCGTAGTTGTTGACTTACATCAACCGCAGGCTTCTTACCCAATCTCCCTTAGCGGGTAATAGCTACAAGAAAGGATCAAGCAAGCAAGCAAACACTCCCAAAATACTCGATATTTTAGATTGTGTAAAAGAAACTATACTTCCCACTTACCGATGTTCGAATGTTGATAAGAATGCACACACGCTAAGCAACGATGTACTCACCCAGAAAAAATTAATCATCGCGAGCGAATCAATTGGCACAAACCACCGTAGGGCCCGTCAACTTCTTTCCAATACTACAGATTCTGATTTGTTCTATTCACCGTGGCACGTCGTCGGCATTCTTGGGGAAGTGATATAACAACGCACTAATTGTCATCTTTCCACTGTGATGCCACGTGTTGCGCCACTCTTGCATGCAATGGTCTTCGGACATTACTTTGCTCTTCCAACATTACTTACATACGGGGTCGTACAATCCCTATGTCTGGGGCGGATATTCGACATTTTATATCGCAAGGAGCTAATCATTGTTCGATGGAGAAGTGGTTTGAGAGCCCTAAATCAAAGGAAACGATACTTTATGAAGTCGATCCACACAGAAAATTTTCCATAGCGACAGACCTCCCACGACACCTAGAGACATTGATCCACCGACTTAGATTGGAAGTAGCATACACAAACAGCTTCCTGCACAAGATACATCGATCCAACTCACCGGAATGCCATTGTGGTCATGCAGAAGAAAATGTTCGCCATATTCTTTTGGAGTGCGTTAAATACGCGAATGAAAGAGAAAAATTAAAGAACAAATTAGCAAGTTTGGACAGACGGCCCCTCACAATAAAGAAACTACTTGGACCATGGCCTGAGATGCATCTCCAGAAAAGGCAATAATCTTCCTGACAGACTTTTTAGTGGAGACCGGACTGGACAAGCGCCTATGACTGACAGCCAGAGATGGGTATTATGTAAAATGTGGTCATGTATATACTGACACTAGATTAGTAAGGTGTGCGTGTAAGTAGTTTATGACTGTGTGAACTGCGTGAAGAAAACTGTGTATTGGCATGTTATTTGAACTGGTTTCTGTGTTCTATTATGTATGTTTTTTGTTGTTTTTTTGTATTGTTAATTTTTGGGTACCGTTCTGTATTATTATTTTATTTTTCGCTGCAAAACTTTGTGATATGGAGTAGCCGAGGCAATAGGCACCTCAACCTTTCCACAGCAAAACAGTTAAAACAGAACAGAACAGAACAGAGCCCGAAAAATAAGAAAGTAATGTCCGAAGACCATTGCATGCAAGAGTGGCGCAATGCGTGGCATCATGGTGGAAGGATGAAAATTAGTGCGTTGTTATATCACTTCTTCAAGAATGCAGACGACGAAAATATGAAATAACGGCGAAAAGAAGACGAAAATAACGACGAAAAGATGACGAAAAAGAAGAAATAAATTAACTATGTGACCGCTTCTCAACGCGCGCAATAACTTCTTTTTAACGTTGGCCCTGTTAGCGCGAGGTGGTGAGCTCTCACTTGGAGTCGGAAATACGTCCATTCCTGTCAGGTAGTAATATAAGTATTCTTTTTTTTTTCGTAGGTATAGAGATGTGGAATGACTTGCTGAATGACGTCGTCAGTGCTCAACCATTTGAATCAATTTCATCGCTGCTGGAAATTCATTCAGATGCATTGCAATGGGTTCTGCGTTATCTGTGCGGAAATAAACGAAGAAACGATGTACCGCGCCTGTACTCGCACATCGAAACACGCGCTTAACAGCCTGCATATGTGTGTCAATTACGTCACCGTTTGTTGTTAACATGTTAAATAGTTTTTTTATATAGTGAAACACATACCTATTGTTTGTTAATTGCGTTTATGGTGATAAAGCGTTGTTGTGGTTGGTTTGTATTGCATATTTTCCCTTTCATTTTCGTCTCCGCAATGAACTCCTATTTGTTTCGTATGCCTTCTCCTGTATAGGCATAAAAGGCCCACAGTAGTTAATGAATGAATAAATATTACGAGCGCACAGCTGCGACGGAGAGATAAACAAGAGAGGAGAAACAAACCAGAGGCAGTGCTCTGCGACCTCCTCCCTTCTACCTCCTGGCGCTCCCGTGAACAGAAGGGGGAGAGTTGGCGCATGCGCAGTGGTGTAGCGGACGGTCGCCGAGGGACAGACACAGCCCCGAGCTTAAGCTGCTTCACATCTAAAAGGAGGAGAAGACAGCACATGCGCCCTTCCTTTCGTCCTTTGTGTGTGTAGCACTTCCTTTGTCCTTTTTATACTCAGCATTCTAATTGGTTTTGTCTACATTATTAAGAACCAAAGTCCACCATTCAACCTGTTCTTTATTGTTTCGCACATGGTTCGCTCTTCTTGTATGTGTACAGTGGCACGGTCTCTCAAATTTCTAAGCTGTCGTTTTGCAGGAAAAAGATGACTTTCTTCAGGTGTTTATGAATGCTGACTACAACTGGGAACACGACTCAGACGAAAAACCTGACAGCTATGAGATAAAAAGTAAGTGTTGTTATGTCTCTAGATATTGAACGCGGCATCATTTTATTTATTTATTACTGCGTTGTAGAATTTATCGTCAGTTAATCCTATATATTCCAACGTATCAGTTCCCAACCACGTCTCCATCAGAATAGCAAAGCAGCGATTTGTACACGCTGGGCTAAGTTCTCTGCACATAAAAAAAACAACGCTTTTACCCCTCCTATATAAACCTGCAGTAGACTTGAAAAATCTCAGCCTGTTGAAAGTGCGACCATCGTTTATTCTCCTGCTCATCGTGCGTTCCAGTGATTAACAATTTTCACGGTGAATGAATAACAGTCATCACACTCTCGAAGTATGCTTAACCCTAAAATGTGTTACATAATTATGAAGGATGTACGTATATGAAGTCTAATGAATATGAAGTGCCTCAAATGTACTAGGCTGGACAGGTGTTGGTTTCAAAACAGGAATGCCCAGGTTCAAGTTCAAGAATGGTTCTTTTAAAGACGATAGTCTTTCTTAGGGTACTTCGACGCAAAAAGTTTGGTCTGCCTGTCCTTTCTTTTGTCTGCTTGTCCGCAGAGAGGATACACGAAACGGCCAAAATCCAACCCCATCCACAGCGACCCCCAATACTGCTCAAGTTTCAGCGTTCATACTTGTGCGATGGTGTATTGAAAAAAAATTATTGAGAATATCTGAGCGCAATAAGAAAACATCAGTATTTTGTGGTGTGTCTCTTTATACACGAGAGGAAGGCGCCGGGCACGCCGGCACCTCCCTCTCGCTGGCACCAGTCGCGCATGCGCGAGCTGCCATACGTAGCGTGCCCACAATAGAGAGGAGGAGTCCACTATTCTTGCCTACTTTCGGCTTAACAAAATGTGACGTAGCGCCTTCGTAACGCCTTCTCCTCAGCTTATTCCTCCTTCCATGCCCGCGCGTGGAGGAAGGAATAATCTGAGGAGAGGGTGTTCCTCTATGCCAACGCACGGAGGAACGAAAGGTTCCTCCATGTTTCAACGCTGTGCTAAGACGACGTGGCGGCGGCACCTACCTGTCGCTTTGCGCTCTACACCTTATCTTCTTCGAGACGGGTGTACACGCCACACGCTTGCTATATGAGAGGCCATCTTTCGTTTTTAAAGGTAACTGCAGGTAGCGCTCATGTCTCACGTGCCTCGATGCACTCGTTTGCCTCCGCTGCACGCATCGAGGCACCCTAACGCAGAACCGCCAGGATACCATTCACCAATTTTCTTGCGAAGAACATCAAATAAACAATTTGTTCATTCCCTCCAGAGGCAATGCTATCGTCTGTCGACGACACTTGCAGTGTAACATGTAGATACGGGGCCAATTTTTTTACAATTGATAAGAGCCGCATTTCTGAAAGCAGCGTGCGAAAGCGGTGCCTACGCCATTCCAATAGATTTCGCCCCTCCGCTTGGCCTTTCTCGCGGGCTCTTCATTTTACTAGGATGATTTTCTTCTGTTGAGCGGTGCTAATGCACTAAAGCACACTAGTGCCCATGCTTCTGTCTTTTCTTGAAATACGTGTTTAGTAAATGGAAACTTTTTTACATTTGATTGTCAATTTCTGCTTTATTCACATTGCACTTGTTCTCTTGAAACCTGTAAGCGGCAGAGTTGCCTAATTTATTGTAATTAAAAGGGAAATTAAAATACTCAATTCTATTCTGAACATCTTTTTTCAGAAATGACACTGGAAGAAATAACAGCCCAGGGTGTAGTGTTCTTCATTGCTGGAGTAGAGAGCGTCTCGATTGCCCTCACCGTTACCGCTTATTACATGGCGCTTAATCGTGACTCTCAAGACAGAGTCATCGCAGAGGTCGACAAGGCCCTCGCAAAGGTATGGAATGAATACAATGCTGATGCGCTGCTGCAATCGATACTATGATGAATATGGCTGCTTGATAAGCTCGATGATTCCTGGGAAGTACTATTGCCCTCATAGGTAAAATTTCAACTGTGTTGTAGTTTTATTTATATTAACATTTGATATTCACACAATTGCTGCATGCATGTCACTTTTGAAGAGCCAGCAATAATGTCTGGTGCCTCCTTAAAGGCGTCTACAATGGTATTTGATCATATGTCAAGTACCTTCATCAAACCTTTCATGGAGCTTGCTAAAATTAACTAATCAGCCGGGCTGGTATATGGTAAGGAGGCGTTAATCACGCCAAGCAAGTTTTATGTTTAAACTTTACAGTTGAAACGTCAAAAATTCAAAAATTTCAAACAGTAACACGGCCCAAAACGTCATCTGAAATACAAAATTCGCGAACATGTACTAACACGTAAACAATGAGAAATGGAGGTGAGTAAGAACTGCCGGAAAGCTGCCATCTATGAAACATATTTAGTTGCCGATTAATTTCCATCTCTTTTATTTTCAGGGTGAACTCACGTATGATTCCCTACAAGAGATGCAGTATCTTGATGCTTGTATCAAGGAGGCCATGAGACTTTGCACTCCTGATTCAATGTAAGGGTCATCACTAAACTTTATGTAATTGTGTTTGTATCGATTCACCACGTGAAGTAAGTAACAGAAGAACATAACATGTAATTATGGCAAAGTGTGCGAGAGTATATGACCTCTAACAGAGCATAATAGAGGAAGGACACTCTGAGAGTAGAAAAATATGGAAAGATTTCGCTCCGAAACTGGGAAACTAAATGTGCGGCTTAAAGAGGGACGCGGAAGTCTCATGGCTGAGGCACAATCACACGCACTCTTCTTTCGCTCTGAAGTGCCATTTGTACTTCCGGTGCATGCTTAACGCAAGCCATGGGCTGGCTGACATTTACCGTGAGGCGAAAAATACTTCCAAGTTTGACGAATTAGTTCTACAATGCCTATTTATTTCAATTATTTGTCTGTATTTTTAAGCTCTCCCTTTACATTCCTTTTTATCCTTTTTTTATTTATACTTTTTTATTTATTTAGTTTGTTTATCCTTTTAAATTGCCGACCATCACCATTACTATAACTGGAGCGGCACATATAAACAGTTTCGTAAACCTGCGTTGGTAAACTTGTGTTAGTGCTGGGTGCTACTACACAAATGTTGGTACGGTATACCACTCAGTACAGTCCATAAGTTCTGTTCGATCACTTACTACGTTCTGTATGCCCAGACTTTAAATGAAGCCTAAAGCATCCCCTTCCTCACCACCTCAAAACACTCTATAACTGACTTCACCTCAACACAGCAATCAGCAACAAAGACGTGTGATGCCTTGATTTGGCCTATAAGCCTAATTTTATAACCATCATGTATTGAACCTATGTTATATAGTGTATGAGTATGCCTTTGCTCTGACTTCTTTATCGCAACCTCGCCAAACTTTAGTATTTCTTTTTGCGTCCCCCTAAGTTTTTACCTAACTATTAAACTCGAAAGTGAGCTCCTCCTCAATAATAGTACCTCACCTGCACAAGTAGAGGTGGCACATCTTTTTTTTTTTTTTCCTACGTATCATGCTGCTCCTGATTGTGTACCATGCCGCTCCTGATTTGTGCCCTGATTGCCATTCCCTATACAGAGTATCATGTAGGCGCGATATATAGGTGAGCAGATTTGTTTGTATTTCAGAAGGAGCATTCTCTCTCTCTACTGTTAAGTAGGAACCATCGAATTTAAACTGCATCAATACAGTTGATTTAACTGACCAGTTTGAATCCTATGTTAGTGGCATGTATCCGGAACGACGTAGCCGGTAAACATAGCCTTCAATATTTCTACTACTTCTTCTGATCTCTCTGCTCCATCACTCGCACCTATGTTCGGGACCTTGTTTGGTGGTACTAACAGAACTTCTCATCCCAATCAATCCTGCGTAAGCAAGGATGATTGGAAAACGATGTTGTTTTTTTTTAGTCATCAAGCAGCTACAATTGACAGAAAACTGAACATCTTGACGAGGTAACCCAAAGGTGCAACTGCACAGAACTTTTAGGTTAGAGAAATGAGGACTACACAGCCGCTGTCTCTTTTGTGGGCATGTTTTGCCAGCCCATCTCATGCGCAATATTATATTTTTTAGGAGTTATAGATATTTTCGCAGAACCTTGAGCACCGCATGACTTGCACGAAGAAACTACGTTCATCGCGTTATGTTCGAGTATTTTTACATTTGTACATTGCACCACAGAAGCTTCAGAGTCTGTACGGAGGAAACTATGGTGGCGGGCATTCACTTCAAGCCAGGCATGTGCGTCGACATTCCTTTGGCCGGAATCCACCATGATCCGGAATATTTTCCTGAACCAGAGAACTTCAATCCTGAGAGGTGAGTCGTCATTGTGAGAGAAAAAAAAACACGTACAAAAACAGAAAAAAACAAACAAAATTGACGCTCAAAGTCCATCATCTCCTTTGCGCCAGGTTTCTGTGGGGTAGCAAAATTTAAAGCGTGCTGAAGGAATTAAGAACAACAGGTGTCTCTCTTAGGTCACGCGTTGCGTTAGGTGGTTTATCGACTTCAAATTCTGGTGTTTTAGTTCGCTTGCGCAGTTATAATTAGTTTAATAAACCAAAAAAGAACAGGCCAGAAGTCAGTGACGTGTGGCTATAGAAGCGTGCCTGAAAGGGCTACAGGCATAAAAGTTTTAATGCTCGTCATTTTTACCCATGGATAACTTGTTTCGCTCAAACGAAAGTAAAGGACCATAAATAAAGTAGTGGGACTTGAAAACTGAACTTGTTCACAAAAAAAAGGGAAGATAAGACTAACTGATACGGAACGCGTGTTTGCCAATAAGTAGTTGGTTAGAGGTGCTTTTCTGCCGCAAAATTTTCTGCAATACAATTTTCTGCTGCTAAATTTAAGCTATGTGATCTGGTACACTGTTGTCTAATCGATGTATTTTTTTGGTTTGAGTGGTGGTTACTAGTTAGGTCTTTTGTTCAGTGCTGCTGCCGTTCTTTATCGCCATATACGTTATAACACTGCTTCTGTATGTTTGTTGCACGCTTTCCAACAGGTTCATGCCGGAAAACAAAGATGCCGTAAGACCATTCACTTACATGCCTTTCGGGGAAGGACCTCGTAACTGCGTCGGGATGCGCCTCGGCCTGCTTCAGATTAAGACAACTCTCGCTTGCCTGCTTCAGTACGTACGGTTCGAGACTTTCCCTGAAACAATGGTAAGCACTGAGTTGTTATAAATATACACGACTTGCATGAACGGCTCACTCAGGGACACCACTACCAATGGGAAATAATGTTGTGCTTAGTTGATCCTAGATGGTACAACCACGGCCACTCGATCTTCCCCTGTGACGCGGCCCGACGAATGCTCCCCTTCGCCTGGGAGAGCGCTAGTTCCCTTTCCAGCCACCGCATCGGCTGTGGCGCTAGCTATCGGCGACGCAGGAGTTTCTCCCAAAGCTCCCTTCAGATGTAGTGAGCTATCTGCTAATAGTTACCCGTGTTTCTGGTCAGTGCTTCGTCATAGTCACGTGAACTGGTCGCATTACTTTAGCCGGATTAGTGGTCCATGAGAGAGTGACACACATTATCACGAGCAATACGACGGACACAGGAAACAAGACTGTTCCGGCCACGCGGCTAAGGCCCGTGTACTATGTGATGTCACTGCACGTTAGTAAAGAACTCTAGATGATTGAAAATGTCCTAGCCATGCATCATCCACTTCGGCGTGGCTCATAATTATATTGTGGCTTTGGCCCGTGAAACCCCAGATATTACTATTATCGTTAACAACGGTCCACCTCGGTGGAATAGTGGCTAGGGTGCTCGGCTGGTGACCCCAAGGCCATGCGTTCAATCCTGGCCGCGGCAGCACCATTTCGATAGTGGCGAAAATGCATTGAGGCTTGTATGCTGTGCGATGGCAGTGCTCATTAAAGAACCCCAGATGGTCAAAACTTTTGGAACCTTCCACTAAAGCGTCCCACATAATCATATCAATGTTTTGAACGTACAACTACACATATGATTAAGAACGAAGAGTTGTACCTATATCGTTAATTCACTGCTATTTACTTTTTACGGGCTAATTAAATCCCAGAGAACTCCGAATTTACTTGTGAATACGAACGATAGTGGGCTATATTTGTTGATTTTGAGGTATTTTGGAGACATGGACATGCTGGCGAAAAAACTGTTGCAGCAAGCTTAACGATAATGCCAGTAGCAAAAAACTACTTTTTTCTAAGTTTCTCTCTAAAAAAAAAATAATAATAACACCGCGTGTGTATATGTGCGCCGTTAGACCGATGTTCTGTATAAAGGGAAGCAATATCCCATATGCTTGCGGTAGGCGCGTAGCCAAATTTTTTATTCGGCAAGGGGGGGGGGGCTGACTTAATTTCGGGAAGGGCATCCCCTTGAAACTTTACCTTAGATGGTAATTTTTCGCTCATATGCCATGGCGATAAAAATGTGGGGAGGGGCCCCTTGTGCCACCCCCTGGCTTGCGGTAATATGTCAAAGCCAATCATGCACAACACATTAGCCCGACAGTTAAATACTTAGAGGTATATGGTTTGTAATACATACACTCCATTAGATGCACGCGGTGAGCCTGGCTGTCCGATTGAAGCAATCAAGGAAGCTCACGATCCTCGTCTTGATCTCGCTCGTACGACAACTCAACGCTGCATTGATAATGGCATTGGAAGTATTTAGAACGTAGTGACTCTGAATTCAGTGTCAACTAAATAGCCGAGATTACTGTGTATTTTATTTATAAAGGTATATTGTCCGTATTTATTTGCGCGTCAGGATGCATTTATTTCTGCGGCATATATTTGAGTATATTGTGAATCGAACAATCATCACTAATGATTCTTTGTATAAAGGTCTACTGAGGGTCTCTGTTTGCTTGTGATGACGTACGTATTTCTTTCCGCTATATATATATATATATATATATATATATATATATATATATATATATATATATATATATATATATATATATTTATCACTCAAATAATGTCGCAAGATGTGACAAACTGAGGGCTTTGTGGAGAAGAGGTTTTTGAAAATATCTGAGTATATTTTCTACCCAGCTGCTAAAAACTACAACCTGTTGGCTAGGAATATACACAGTAGCTTTATCATGACAGCAGTACGAAAGAACGAACTGGCATTGCATGCTGAACGAAGGACGGCAGCATACGACTGTGACAAAATAGGGAAGATGTGTGAGATTACCCGACGCAAGCAGGTGCAAGTGCGATTACTTTGCCGATGGGCAGCGCCCTCAACCCCGTCGTGGCCGCTCAGTAAAGTTTTCCCTTCACGCGCGCTCTTTTGTTCGGGAAATGGCTCGGCAGGCCGCACCAAATTGAGAGATCGAGTGGCCGTTGTACAACACTCCTAATTAGTGACAAATGTTGCCCAAACACAATACAAGATCACACGCTTCTTAACGTCAACTGCTCGAAGCTTTCATACTCGTAGACAGGAGCTTGTGAAAAGAAATAGTAGCTGGTCGATTGCACCAATTTTCGTGTGCGCGTGTTTTTTATTTTATTATTTTTCTTGCACCCCAGATTCCTCTGAAGTTCAAGCCGAGGCAACTTCTTCCTCACTTCGACGGCCCATTGCTTCTTCAGGCAATACCCCGTTGGGATTTTGAAAACAACGTTTCTTAACGAAGATCTCTTTTACGTAATGTGCGATTCTAAAAAAAATACGGCTGAATAATAAATAAAATCAATAAAGTATTCCAACAAGAATAAAAAAACAATGCTTTGAAGCGAGAAGATATTTTTTTAGGCCACCGTTGATATTCCCTAAACTAAGACCGGAAATAAAATACTTCATAAGTTTTATAGAACTTGCGTTGCGTTCACACTTAGTTTTGTCATGATGGCTAGCATTCATAGGCGTAAGCTATAATAGTCGATATGCGTGTATTTCTTGGACGTGTGAACTCGTCCACGACGTAAATTTTATCAACCGGGCCTCATCAAGTCTGAGGCCCACGCTTTAGTCTTTAGGCCCTCCCAAAGTAGAGTACCTAGTACTCTAAACCATTACCCACTTTCTCTAAACACACGCTCCCTGCCGCGGTGGTCTAGTGGCTAAGGTACTCGGCTGCTGACCCGCAGGTCGCGGCATCGAATGCCAGCTGCGGCGGCTGCATTTTCGGTGGAGACAAAAATGGTGTAGGCCCGTGTGCTCAGATTTCGGTGCACGTTGAAGAACCCCAGGTGGTCGAAATTTCCGGAGCCCTCCAATACGGCGTCTCTCATAATCATATGGTGGTTTGGGACGTTAAACCTCTCATATCCATCAAAGCTGTAGTAGTACGTTGCAAGAACTCAACAAATAAATCCTGGCAAGATGACACACGCAGTTCACAATTTGTCTTGGAGAGCGTTCAGAACGAGCTGCATGGATATATAGTGCCAGATGCGCGCCATCTAATCGACCTGTGCTCCTTTCCTGTCCGGGTACTGAAGACCACTCGTTCTGCAGCTGCCTGATTGGACACAGATGCTACCTGCCATCCAACGGAAGTAGAACACCCGCTATCTCGACTTCGTCTTTCCGCAAACGACCGTTAACATCTCCTTATAGAATAACTCTGCCACTTCACGCTTGCTCTCATCTCTCTCCATGGATGATTTCCGGAACAAATGATGAAAGTAACGCAGTAATGAAAACGACTTAAAAAATGAAGGTGGAGTTAAAGACAACCACTTCGAAAAAGCATCAGCTTCGCATCCGGCCAGAAAGGCACCGCCTGAAGATGAGACCGAACGGGTCTTGAAACGTTGGGACATTTTTTTTTTAATCTGAACATTAAACATGGCTGAAAAGTAGTTTATACGTTCAAGCTCACCCTGCCGTAGATACCTGTCAAAAAAATTCAAAGCATATCCACGGAGTGAATGATGTGTGGGACGAAGCGTTCATCCATCCGTCCGTCTTTCCGTCTCTGTGTCTGTCTGTCCATCCGTTCGTTCATCCAACTATACGAAATTGTCAGCTATACAAAAGCCACCAACGCCATCTAGTGATATTAATTCTAATGACATAACACACAACGCCATCCTTTGAGCAATTCATAACATGCTATTACTACTACTACTACTACTACTACTACTACTACTACTACTACTGCTGATGATGCTGCTACTACAGAGGAAGGAAAGACCTTTACTCTAAGGGCCTTCCCGCCAATTATGCTTGTGTTTAGGAGCAAAGTCGTGTCACCTCTTAAGAACCTACCCTAGTCTTCATGAGGTTCGCAACATCCACCTGCGTGTCCTTGATCAGCAGCCAGGTCGACCACCTGACCTGGATGCAGGGTCCTTTAGACAAGCCGCTTGCAGACAAACCCAAGAAAAATAATTGTGTCTTTCACAGCGAGAGCTGTACATGACTAGGAGAAACAAAAAAAACCATCCGGTAGCGCTGTCATGAGTGGTCTCCATTGACTGAGTGATGAGTTACGTCACTCGTATAGGGTCGCGCCCAAGCACGTGCGCCATTGGCTGCATTGCGAGTCAGGTCGCGATGTCAAATGCTTGCGAAAACGCTGTGTTGTGTCGTGAATCTGATGGTTGCGGGAGAGCATTTGCCGTGTCGAACGGCCGCGTTCACTCGAGCTTCTGCAACAGCACTTTGGCTTCGGCTGTGACGTCTGTGACAGCCTGCGGTTCGAGAACAACCACTGTGATTAACGCATTGCGAAACGCATTTAACCACTCATTACACTCTTCCATGACCATGATCATGCGTGGCCCAATGTGCGATTTGTAAAATAAAAAAGAAGCCTTCACTAATGAAGGCTTTTTTTCTCATTATTGACTTCGAGAAGGCTGTACATTTTGAACGAAAGCCTTGCTGATGAGCAAGCGAATCACTGCTGCGCACTTCCTGCAGCTTGCACGCTGAGTGCGACCGCATAATTTTTTTTTTACAGCGAGAGATGTATGAGATCACAGCAAGGGCCGTTTCGGCGCTGTAGTAGCATGCCACTGCTAGTCTTCATAGCCACTATCGCGCGTAATAAAAGAAAACGATGTCAGTGAAAAAAATTCGTAATATCACGGCTCAAAGTCTGGGTGCTCTTCGTGGCAGCCCAGTATTCTATCACAGTGCTATGCGGGGGAAAGAAACTCCTCCACAAAAAGATCCTATACAGGCGTTATGCCGGAAGAAACCACGTTAACATGCGTAGTATAGTTTGGTAGAAGAGTAAAATCACTACCAGGTGTCACACAACGTGAATTGTGTAACCAGGCTTCGGAAACTACAAATTGCGTAACCATGGGGTCATTTAGTGCTTTCAATCCATTATAAAGGGTTAATTCATAATGCTTCATCACCATCAGCCACCACGTCAACAAAATACACAATGCCTTGCAAATGCGTAGTTGTTAACTCGCTTCTCCGTAGAATAATGAATAACAGCGTAGTAGATGCTCCACTACTAGAAAAAAAAAGTTATGGCATAGTGGGTACCTTGCAAGCATACTTGTACTATATAGTATACCTAAATGAGGTTGCAACGGGTTCTAGACATGCTTTTCTTCCACCTTTAGCTGTGGCTGTGCCACACTTTCCGCGCATGCCAGACGTTGTTCTTTTCATTATCTCGAGAACTCTGTTATCTTACCCATCGTCTCTGCTATGTGGTTTGATATCACCCAAGCACTCGTTTTATATTTTCTTGGTTTCTTTAGGTCCATTTCTGTTTTTCAATTGGTGTGGCTATCTACACGCACGGACCAGCTTGCCATCACCTGTTCCCAGATCAAATGAAGTGTGCACGGCGAGTTGTAAGCTCTCCGCTGTCTTGACAGCTCCGTTCGTTTTGAAGACGTGCGACATCGCTTCTGAACGGCATAATGGTACACTAAGCGCGATAAATATCCGCAACTCGGTCAGACAGATAGGGCGCTATTTTGATGAAACGAAAGTAGCTTTATCAGCCCAAGTGTTGTATCTCTCTCCACTCACGTGCCCAGCTCCATAAAAGGAAAAAAAAGCGAGGGAGCATTATGGGACTTGACTAGCCACGCCCAGACAACTTCATTGACACTGCCCCTGGCACTCTGCGGAACTCACGTGCGTGGTGCCTCTTCAGCAGGTAAGGGGGAGTGTTGGGCTTGATTTGGTATGGAGCATAATAGGACATGATTACTATTGAAAAGAGGGGTGGAGGGGGATGCATCAATGGGCTCCAGCAGCATGTATAATCGAAGGTTGACCAAACCTGCTAATTTTACTCTCCTATCACACGACTGGAACCCATTTCTTTCTGAAAGGGATACTAAAGAGCAAAAGAAATAGTTTCGCTAATATCAGTAAATGACTAACACTTCCAAAGTCCTCACGCTTGCCGCTAGAGAACGCGAAAAAACGAAAATAACGTTGGCGACACAACCTGGAAATTCTCGCACCGGAAGTCATGACATTTTTCGACATCAAGAAATTTCGTTGCACCACTATGGCCAAAATACAAAAAAAAAACTGCGCTTTGGAATCCGTGACGTCATGCACGGGTATTTCCACGAGATACCTAAAAGTGATTTTTTGACCTTGATTTCATCCCTATTAATATCTTATGATGACGAAATTAAAAAAAAAACATTCCACTTCTAGGAGTGTAACTCATCATTTTAAAACGTCATTGTTTTGGCTTCAGCGTCCCGCTAAGTTTCTTATGACAAGGCTTCGAGACCATAACCCGACGTTCTCCTCCTAATCTTTATCCTCTCTCTCTGCCTGTCTCTCACTTCCCGAGTTGCGCTAACGCTCTTAATACCCCGCGAAGGGTGCACTGCGCAACCGTTTCGCCAGCAATTCTCGTGGAGGGAGAAGCGCGGGCGTCAATCAGTTGCGCCTCCACGAACGTAACGCCGACTTTTGTCGTTTTACTTACAGCCCGTTGCCAACGGCGTGACACCCCGAAAAACCGAGAGGGAGTGGAGCTTCCAAAGTGCGATCGTTTTGACGTCTGCGTTCGCCCGAACTCGGCTTCAGTGTGTGAGACACGACCAAAACTACACCCACCTGAACGAGAAATTCTTCTGATTGTTCTGTGCCCAGAGATTTCAGAGGAACACGCACAAATGTTGGTCATCTTCGTCGCAATTTTCGTGCTCTTACTGACGGGCGTCCTTTGGTAGGTACAATTTTTCGTATATAATGTTCATTACGTAAACGGTTACTCACGGGGTCGTATTTATTGACGACACCTTTCATCTCAAGTTCAGTAATTAGCGGGGCGACGGAGCAGGTGATAAATGTTAATAATAAAACCACGAGATGATCAATAGAGACCCCATAGCTGGGCTCCGGACTTTTGGACCTTCCGGAGCTCTTTAACGTGCGCCTAAATCTACACACATGGGCTTCTAGCATATTGCCTTCATCGGGGTTCGATCCGGCGACCTTCTGGTCAGTAGTGGAACACCATAACTGCGCACCGCCCGGTGGGTTGCGGCCACGGTGGATGTAAAATATTTTGAGAAGAATGCCTGTTTGAAGAAAACTTCAGGAGGTAAACATAGCCATTTGGGAAACCGCACGATTCTGTTCCAATAATATTTGACCCCTGTTACGGTGCCCTTCGTAAGGGCACCATAATGTAATCTCCCTGACATTTGCGTATTTAGGACACCAAACATTTGTTTAGATAGGATAAAATTCCTTAGTCTGGCTCTTTTATGCCATCCATTTTAGGAATATGGCGGCAACAGCACACATCCTGAATTGTTTATTAAACAGTGCTTTGGTATGGGCAAGTGAATGCGACATCATTGCAAAGTTAGCTCGCACAAAAAACTCACACGTCAGAAAACATGCCAACACAGGAAGCTCAGCAGTCGCGACCTGTTTGTGCGTCTTCGGTTTTTAGATGGTTGTGCAGCACAAAAAGATGCAGGAAAATTTGAATACCAAATGTTTATTTCTGAATCAGTGAACCAGATGACATTTTTGACATGCTTGCTATATATTGGCTTCTCGCTTCATGAAATAATGAATTGTTAGTCTGCACCCTTGTCGGTGGTATTGCTGTTTCTTTCTGCTCATAGTGCGCGTCTAGAGTACAAGTGTTAAATAACTAGTCTGCATGAGAGTGTTGCTGTGTGTGCGTGTTTTCTTACGTTTTCGACCTTCGTGCTAATTACCCATGTCATCGATGAGGAGCGTAGCTTGAAAAAAAAAACTTTAGTGTAGGGGGAGAAGTTCCAAGCATATTTGATGTATAGTTGTTGATTGATTGATTTGTGGGGTTTAACGCCCCAAAACCACCATATGATTATGAGAGACGCCGTAGTGGAGGTCTCCGGAAATTTTGACAACCTGGGGTTCTTTAACGTGCACCCAAATCTAAGCACACGGGCCTACGACATTTCCGCCTCCATCGGAAATGCAGCCACCGCAGCCGGGATTTGAACCCGCGACCTGCGGGTCAGCAGCCGAGTACCTTAGCCACTAGACCACCAGGGCGGGGCATGTATAGTTGTTGCGTGCGTTTGTACATGTGCTGGTGCGCATATACATGCAAAATTGAACATTTTTGAAGGCATAGGAATTGAACTCTTCTACTTCGCTACACCAGTTTTGTTGATGCTTGCCTCTTGAAAACGCCGGACCGGGAGAGAAAGGGGAGGAAGGGTAGTTTTGCCTGTTTCACTTGTGGTGAAGTATCTATAAAGCGGACAACTGCAGAAAGAACTTCAAGGGAATCAGCAAGCTACTATTCAGACATACCCACCCGAGCCGTCCGTACAGATAATTAACCATGAGAAGCTGAAGCTGAAGCTCGCATCACCAGTTCTTATATCACGGGATTAATTATTGGTGATTGAATAAAGTATTTATGAAGTATTGTTTATGCCTGTTCAGAAATCTGTGTTGGCGTTAGCCGCCCACGTGTTCCCTTACATTTCAGTGGACCAGGGGTGACTAGGGGAATTCGCCTAATTTCTGTGACCCCATGCTTGCTAGGAAATCTTTCGCGCAAAAGACGGACGAATATTTTCGCCTAACCATAGCTCTCTACAAAACAAACGATTACTTTCGCCGCGCTTGACATCCTTGTAATTTCGTCGCGAGAAATTATTTATTTATTTATTTATTTATTTATTTATTTACTACTTCCCGATGTGGCACTGACAGATCCGCCGATGCGATTCTGACTATAGGACATACATATTTGCTGGCATTACTGTAACAATATTCAAAGTGCCGCATCCAACTCTAAACCACAGTTTAAATATATCCCCTAAGTACTCTGTGAGGACGCCACCAGATCCCTGTTGCGGACAATCACACAATTGTGATCTTTCTAATTTCTTAATTGGGCAAGATATAATTAATTAGCCTTTGAAGCAACGAAGCCCGATCGGGGAAACATTTCAACGAAGAAGTTGTAGGCCACCTTACAAGGCCTCTGATTGGACAGCGTCTAACATTCCGTCTATGACGCTGTTGTATTTTCCTGCTTATTACTTGACCACCGAAATAGGGAAAATACCACACTTCATGCCCACTGTTGCGTGCTTATGCGCGCCACGATTGCAGTGTTCCTTGAGGTTCATCGTGCGGATGAACCCAGCATTAGAGTAGTGTCCCTTAAAAGGGCCGTGCAACACTTTTTCAAGGAGCCATAGAATCAATTCAACAAAGAGCCTAATGCCTCACGAATGCATCGCTGCGAAAACTGTTAGAGAATGCACCTAGATCTAGGGGACTTGCAAGTAAAGCTTTGTGGCACGCGGCGATTGCCTTATCTCTTCTCTCATACCAACGAAAGCGTTGGAAGCTAAGCAGTTACGGGATAGGACAGGGAAAAAATACGTCACGTGCGCCCCATAATTTCGACCACTCCCCCCACCCCCCTCCTTATACGCAGCTTTTCACTGCGATCGCGCACGCACGCGTGGACCAGTCGCGGCCTCCCGTGGCTGCCGCAGTAACGACTGAGAGCGCCATGTTCAAATCAGTTGATGGCTGATATATTGGCTGTCACGAACGATTGTTCAGCTTGTGGCGTCACTTGTCGAAAGAAGGGAAATAAATTTTCTGCTGACTTTGAGAATTTGTCGTCAATTTTAGGCTGCGTGCTGCGCTGTAATATTTTGCTCACGTGTCCTAGGCAGCCTAGAGAGAAAATGTTGGTAAACTCCTGCCTCATTAAGCAATGAGTGTACGCATATCCAAGAAGTGGATGCTTATTATAGAGCGAAGCTAACTTCAAAGGTCCACAATGTTTATGCTGTAGTTTCTTATTAGTAAGAGGAACAACAGACGGTCGGGCGGATAGAGATCGACGGATGGTCTATTTTTTAGGCATATATATGCCCCCATGAATGGTTTTGGGCATAGATGTTTTGCACCTGTGCTTCGACTGTGTACGGCGCCCAGATGGATTGAATCTGGATGGACATCATGCGGATTAGAGAGCTTCAGCTCTTAATAGTATGCCTTATTCTGTGCAGGAGTCAGCAACATGCATTCGGTCGCATGGTCACTGAGTACGGCAGCACATTTTCGAACTCTGACTATGAGTTTGCTGGTACACACTGTATGTGAAGCTGGGCGTTGAAAGAGCAGCACAAAGCGCACCGTATCGGTGTCGTACAGTTCACGTATCTTATCACTTTCCTCGTTGAATTTTACAGGTGGGTACGGCGAACTTTCACTTTCTGGAATGGCAAAGGAATCACCCATCTTACTTTCTGTCAGTACATGCGCTTCGCCTACGACATCTACACCAAGGTAGGGGGACTCCTACAGATGTCGATAATGAGAAATTACACTAACTACCACATTACTACGGTCTTCTGTGAAAATTGTGGCTGATCAATAACTCAAGCTTTTCCCTAGAAAATAACGCCAAGAATAAAAAGCAGCCAAAGTTATCCTTTTTAACGAGCACCTTGGTAGTAACCTGCACTATTGTACTGAGTAATAAAGGCGATAAGTTACTGTTATGAATATACAGGGTCTCGCTAGCACCAAACCATAGTATTCGTATTTACACGGTAAGTACAGTATAAGGCAGTTTTCAAGCGTTAACATGATTCTACTTACAGCTAAAGAGCACTTCAAAATAAGCATTATAAAATAAAATGATGATTCGGTGTCCAACAAAGATAAACAGACTCGAGAATGTTCACACACGTTCGATTATTAGTGCTATGAACAAACAGTCGTGAATTATCATATGCAAGAGGATTCTTTCTGGACTGACATACTTCACTGGACTGTTTTCTTGCTAAATACCTGATTTGAAATGTGGTTTCCTCTAAACATTGAGGAAGTATAAAAATTTAATAAGCCGTAAAACGTTCAGCGAAGCGCGCGCGTCAACTTGTGGCGGTGATGTATCGTCGCTACAATATGTAGTTGGCGATGCGAGGTAGATTGGTGCTCACATAAAAAAATTGCGACGCGCCATTATACGCAAATTTTTCTTAAATATTTTGTTAAAAATCACGTTATACTCTGGGAATCTTTAACAAAAATACATACGAACGAAAACCACATTAAAGTGGCATGATTAGTAACAAAGCTGCAGTGCAAGTGAACAGGCTAGCTTTAAAAGAAACAGTGTTTCACACAAAAAAAGCAAACGTTCATGTTTACATTACAGCGTCAGTTTAAATTTCGGTTGTGGTCTTTGTTTATAGGTATGCCAAAGATATGCTCTAGAATATAAATTGACATGCGCAATTTTTTATCCTATTTCGAATATACGTAATGATAGTTAGAAGCTGATATTGTTTCGTGTGGAGTAGTTCGGTCATATTGGTAGATTGTTCCGGCACGTAATGATGGAAGAATAAAGTGTATGAAATGCGTATCGTGTCTTGCTTGCAGCCACTGAATGACGTAGTTACTCAGGCCTACTCAAAATATGGTCGTGTGTATGGGTAAGTAAACGTTATGTTTCCTTGTGATATGAACGCCGTGGTCGAGGCGCCACGTTGTCCTTGCGCCAGAATAATAGTGACATCTTCTTAAACTATGGCGGAGGAAGTGACGTGCTTTCCTGAATTCTTTAGTCAGTATACAACTTTAGAAGGCAGCGGCATTTTCCCCTCAAAGGTGGATGCACGCGAGCCTCTGCCAATAGGCGCGAACTTCAGGTGACGTCATGAGCCGGACGGCCGGTTACCCTGCAAACGGAAAACATGCTGCCTTCGCTGTTTCCAACTCAGCCCACAAACGACCGATCGTTGGCAGCAGTGTGATAAGATAGCTGAGCGTCCAGCTGCCCGAATGAGCGTTTTCAGCTCACCACGATAATCAGGGAACAATAGTTGTTTCTATTCAGATATGCCAGCACTGAAATGTGTTTCTATGTCACTTCTCAAATCGAACATGATGTGTGAGAAACGTTGCTTTTCGGCATGTGCGGTCCCGCATGTGCTGTAGCCTTTCTATCATTACAGTTTTACCAAAGCGCTTGTCCCAATACACAATTCTTATTTGTGCCGACAAATACGCGTTTTAGAAGCAGTCTCAGTTTTTTGAGCGGGACTATTTTTTTTAGTCGTCGAGTAAATTGGCTGCTGTGTTTCGGGTATCACGGTGGGGCCTCTCCTGTCTTCTAAAGTTGTACACTACTATAGCTATATCAACAGTGCTGTCGTATACATTGGTTCCTCATAACGCTGAGGTATGAGCCTACCACGCATGCATGCTTATAGTATGTTCACTGTATAGCGTTTGCTAAGCAGACGCCAAAGCTGATCTCCACATTATCGATTGCGTCATGAGACAAGGCCCGTATCATAGGAATCACGGATATTCTTGGCAATGCTACAAAAAATGGACATCTGGCAGCATTGTATTAAATACGTACTGTGGCGTAATGGAGAATGAAGAGGCGGACGCTGATGCTAAAAGAACTTTAAAAAAACGGCCCAATGTTTTCCACTACCTTTTCTCAAATAGGCACTAACGCCTCACTTCGAGGGGCCATTCGCAGCTTCACATTATCGCACTGGAACAAACCTGAATGCCGGTACCAGCGGCTGCACAAACGTGACCCAGAAAAGAAGTTCTGTATGCCTCACAAGCGAAAGCGCGGACGCATCGCATGCTTGTATCCCCGCATTTGTCTCGTAGGGGCATACACGATACGTTACGGCCACTTCATCGGCTGCAGTGACACAGGTCCTGACTGTGGCCCCTGTCCGTTACCAGAAACAATCAAACAGTTAGCGTACGCTCAAGAACGTCAGAAATTGATCCCTTAGAATGAACGACATCTTAAAAGACCACTTATGATGTACTGTTATAGCTCCTTCACCTGACGTCCGCAGCATAAACATGGTTATAGGAGGCGTAGTAGTATTCTTACAAGCCACCGAATTGATTGATTGATATGTGGGGTTTAACGTCCCAAAACCACCATATGATTATGAGAGACGCCGTAGTGGAGGGCTCCGGAAATTTCGACCACCTGGGGTTCTTTAACGTGCACCCAAATCTGAGCACACGGGCCTACAACATTTCCGCCTCCATCGGAAATGCAGCCGCCGCAGCCGGGATTCGAACCCGCGACCTGCGGGTCAGCAGCCGAGTACCTTAGCCACTAGACCACCGCGGCGGGGCAAGTAGTATTCTTACAAGCCACCGAACTGGAGGCAGGTATGTACATTTGTCCCAGCGTAACAGGACTACATTCTCATCTCTCTACCTTTCCATTGTCATTCATATCTCCTTCGCTCCCTTGATTCCCCTCCACAGGATACAGTAGCCGTGCTGAGCTAACTGTAGCTTAGGGTTGACCTCTCTGGCTTTTTGTGAATTAATGATCTTTCCCTTCGCTAAGGTAACACGCGTGCTTTTCTGTGCGTGGAGTTCTTTGAGCACGCTACGTTTACCGTGTCGTAAACTGAAAGGACCATCACCATCAATCGGCACGTGCGATCCTCAATCTCTTCTTCATCGTCGTTGTCTGCTTCATCTTCTGCTTCGCTCCCGCAACACGTGCGGAGATTTTTCCGGCGCTGGATACAATAACTTGATGGGCAAAAGAACGACTACAAAAAGAGAAAGAGAGAGAGGGGGAAAGGGAAAGGAAAAGAAATATAAAAAATTCTTGGTCAGGCAGCATCGTAATCCGCGTTACCACGATCCAAAGTCGAGTGATGTAACCACTCTGTTCTCTAAGCACACTAGCGTAACCTTGATTAAAAGGGAAGTGAGCGTAAAAAGAGAGAAGTGAAGGTAAAGGAGGAAAGAAGTAGGTAAGAAAGTAAACTTTAGTATAGAAATATTGAGAAATAGAGTAAAAGAAATGTGAGAAGAGAAAGAATTGGCAGCGAAAAAGGGAGAAAGAGAGAGAATTAGGAGAGAGATATATATATAGAGATCAAGATGAAGCAAGTTACAACACGAGAGAGGAAAGAAAGAAAGAGAAAATTTGTAAACAGCAAGAACTAGACTGAAAGAAAGTGAGGGTGACAAACGAAACAGAGATTGATAAATGACGCTGATAGTGAGGTGGAGGAAAAGGTGTACCGGTGAGAGTGTGGAATAGCAGAGACAGAATATATGAAAAATGAATAAGAAAAGGTTGAGAAAGAGTGAAAAAGAGAGAAATAAATAGACATTGAAAGACAAATAAAGGGCAGGAATAGGAAGAAAAAATAGAAACAGCAAGACAAAAAATAAATAGACAAATAAAGCAATCAAACTGAAATAAAAAGAAAGTAAACATAGCAACCGAGAAGACTGAGAAGAAAGAAGCGAAAAAAGAACGAAAAAACTAAAAAGAAAGGAGGCCGCCTAGTTCCACATTTGCCCCTCACTTGGTACTGCTAGTTAAAAGCGGCTTAATTTTAACGCGATAGCGTTAGAGAACTCGTGCCGCAGAAGACCCGCCGCCGGCGTCGGCCCCGTTGATTTGGACCGAAAAAGCGTCTGTGCGTCTGTAACTGAAAAATCAAGTTACCGAGATTGCCACGGGAGGCCGCTACTTGTCCATGCGTGCGTGTGCAATAACACTGACAAAGCCGCGCCTTCGAAGAAAAAAAAAGTGCTCAAGGTCACGAGGCGCGCTAGTTTCTTTGCTCTGCCACCCCTCCCTGCTTAGCTTCCAGCGCTTTCATCTGAACGAGAGAAGAGATAATTAAATTGCGGCATGCAACAAACCTTTGTAACTTCACTCGCACGGGACGGATTCTTGAAATTTTTGCGGCGTTGAATTCGTGAGGCAATAAGCTCTTCTATCGAATTCATTCCATGGTTACTTGAAAAAGTGCTTAAGGCCTCCTTAACGCATTTTGTTCGACAGGTGTCATGACGAAAACGAGCCCATTCGGCGATAATCGCGCGCTGGTCCAATCTACTGCGTGCGTGTTTGTGTGCGTACGTGTGTATATAACAAAACATATCAATAAGTATGCACTTAGCGGTTGAAGTGTGCACTAGTGGCTGAATTTCGCTATTGCATTCAACTCTTAAAAGCGAAGCTTAAGGGTCCCTCAATTTTTTTTCTTTTGCACCCATTATTATATGTCGTCCTTTGTCGGCCTTACAATCTTTCTTCCCCCGAGCGTGTGCAAACCAGTTACCATCACTGGGTCGACCTCTCTACTTCACCTTTTCATCTCTCTCTCTCTCTCTCTCTCCTCTCTCCTCTCTCTCTCTCTCTCTATATATATATATATATATATATATATATATATATATATATATATATATATAAATATATATATATTTGTTCGATTTTCTCTATCAATATCGAGAAAGCTTAACATTTACCTCTGGTAAGCAGAAAAAGAAGCTTCTCCAGTGATAGGAAGATTTAGCATTGTAGCGAAGGGCACGGATCGTGTTGAACTAAGGTTTTCAAACTTCTTTGATGCTTCAGCGAATTGACTAGCGCCCGTATTCACATCAGACTCGTGCCGTTGCAGTATGAAAGAGGTGGAAAAAATAAAGTGAGCGTGTTTAAACGCGTTATGTGAATTTGCAGCAAATAATAGCATTTGCATCGTAAATAAAATTTTGAAAGTATTTCACTCTGAATCGTGCTATATTTGTTCATAAAATGAAATGGCTCACTCGCATTACATGCGATACTTACCGGCTCGTATTTCGCATTGCCAAAAAGATTGAAGAAATAAAATTCCTGCCTAAAGCGCCCCCGTTGAACACCTCGTCAAATACTGCCCTGCCGTCACGTGGGTAATCCTGCGTACCAAAATATTTCAACTTGGAGCCGTACAATGTCGCTTAAGGGAAGAAGAATGCCTAATTTACAATGTAAAAATGCTGAGTCATTGTGGTCTCCTGCTTGCACAGAAGTAACGAAATTAAACCGCATTTACACTTGTAGGCGAATTCAGCCGCAGTATCTAAACGCAGCGAATTAAGCCGCATTTACATAAAATCTAATGAATGCAATAAAAAATGAATACTGACAACGCCCGCCTATATAAGGGTTCCCTTAACATGGCCGAACAATGAGGGTGGCGGCAGTCAAATTTGTGTGTTGCAATATGTGACAACAATCGCCTCTACATATCACTTATTTTCAAGAACATTAAGGAAGGTCTGTCAGAGTTCGCAAGTGCTGCTCGGACGATTGAGTAGCAGGCAGAGCAGCAGTCGGAAAGCAGACAGTCTGTCTCTCAGTCCTCCAGCAAATGGTAACGCACAGGACCACCCAAAGCCGTACACTGCATTGTCCAATGAGTATTTAAACCATTATCATTTTAAGAGTACGCTTGTATAACTTGACTACTTCTGAAAAAGTCGAGACACTGCCACCCTGTCCTCTGTTCACAAAAACAAATCGTGTCATTGACTCTGACGAATGAAGTGTCATAGTGCACGGCACATTATTTGTTCTGTGTGCTTCTCTACATTAAAAAAAAAAAAATTGACCTTAAACCAAATTCCAGCGAACACCCCCGATATTTAAAAGTGGACGTTGACTTTGCACTCGATCGTTCTATAATCAGAAGCAGAATCATTT